>OX377203.1:75124702-75298064 GCA_947396885.1 Heligmosomoides polygyrus polygyrus | reverse complement strand
GGGTTAATTGGGGCGCTGATTACGAATCCAACGTTCGTTTTTGAAAATTCCGCCGACTTCAGCAGGTTGCTTCCCATTTGAGGGTGGTTGGGTCACGATCAGCGATCACCCTCAGTTATCGGTATGAGCGCTCTCCTGCCCTAATCGTATAAATGTACTTCAGCATAAGCCCCCTACCCTACACGAATTTTGAACAAAATCGATGATCCTGACCCGACCACCCTCAATTATCCAGAAGAAAATCCAAAACCTACCGAAGTCGGAGTTTCAAAAACGAACGTCGGATTCGTAATCAGCGCCCCAAATAACCCCTAGACGATTTGGACGAAGTTTGCACGAGGAAATTTGGCCGATTTCGAAAATATCGGTTTTCGATCACGTCATCATCCGCGCAGCTCGGCCTAGGTCGCCCACGTCCTCGATAGGATATTGACGAAAAATCGATGTTTCCAAAATCGGTCGAAATTGATACGATTCGATAGCGCTCTTCAAGCAGGACAGAACGATGTTATTGGGAGTGTCGAAAACCCAAATATGGGCAAGTAAGAGTGCAGGAAACGTCAACCGCTAAGGCCGCCGCCCTAAAAGGGCAGATGGGGCTAAAGCAGTTTAGGCAGCTGAGAAGTTCTGAGCCCGTCGCCGTAAAGTACCTCAAGTGGTCTGTCCGCAGACGCATTTTGAGGCCGTTAGCTCACCGTGTCTTCTCGCAGTGGTCCACCGAAATCGGAAAAAATGCGTCACGCAAGCCTCACCTGCATTTTCGCACCGCTGTAACATTGCCCCCTCTAAGCTAAGCCATTCTACTTTAGTATAGTTATATATCGTTATACTGCCTACAACACACACGTTGCAGCCGAAATTATTCGAACTCGACAGAGTTATCGTGCTCCGAACACGCCCGCGCGTGCAATTTAGCGCAACAACGGCAGACGCTCTCCGCGCTGTTTCTCGCCCAGATTACAGTTTTTCCAACTCTAAATGACACCATTCAATTCAGCAGGAAAAGCTCTATCGCATGGTATCAAGCATAGCCCATCTCGAAGACATCGATTTTTCGATGACGTCATCGTCCTTCCGCCGCGGCCTCGTCCTCGATGCTAAACAGCCAAAAAACTGATATTTCCACAATCGATCGAAATTGATACCGTTCGATAGCGCTTTTCATGCTGAACGGAACGGTGCCATTCCGAGTGTCGATTACTCAAATCTGGGCGAGTAGGAGCGCAAGAAACTCTAACCGCTAAGTTTCGCCGCTCTAAAATGGCAGCTGAGGCTAGGCAGTTTGGGCAGCTGAGGAGCTACGAGCACGTGGTCGTAAAGTACCTTAAGGGCTCTGTTTGCGTACGCATTTTAAGGCCGTTAGCTTGTGGCGTCTTCTCGCAGTGGTCCACGGAAATCGGAAAAAATGCTTCACACAAGCCTCACCTGCATCTTCGCACCCCTATACCATTGCCTCCTCCTATGCTAAACCATTCTGCTTTGGCGTTCGACTGCCTACAAGACCTACAAGCTGCAACCTGAAAGGTTCCAACTTGACAGAGCTATTGTGCCCCGAAGACGCTCGCGCGTGTAATTTGCGAGCGGTCGCCCCCCCCCCCCCTCCCTCGATTGAAAGGTTTGATTCTGTATGCATTGTTCATGGCGCACTCCAAAGACTCGATGGACAGCCTTGGAGCAATTCCTGAGTAGGACGGCAAGAAATTTCTGATAAAACTGCCCAAACGATCAGTCTACATGCTGTCCACCCCCCCCCCCCCCCCTCGATTGAAAGGTTCGATTCTCTATGCATTTTTCACGGCGCACACCAAAGTTTCGCTGGGACAGATTGCAGCTAATCTTGAGTGGGGTGGCGTGTGATTTCTGATAACATTCTCCAAACGGCTCGAAATAGTGTTGAAAACGTCGCAGTTCCCAGTGAGAGAAGATAGAAGCGCAGGGGACATGCGCTCGCCCACTCGATTGATAGGTTAGGTTCTGTGTGCATTGTGCACGGCGCACTCTCGGGGCATTCCTGGCATGACAAAGCACTGGCGACGTACGCCATCTTTGAGATACTCCGAACACGCACGCATATCCTGGGAAATAAGCTGCTCTAATCGCCCGTCCAGCCAATTTTGGACCACCCACGGCGAAAATACGGGTGTTCCGGTAACGTTTTACACATCTTTGTGTAGATCTCGAATAGGCGAATCGAATGGTACTAAACTTTATTTAAAAAACCTTAAACTGAAGAAGTTATGAGCGTGCGACGCTTTGCGACGCTATGTTGGTGTTTTTTCGCCCACTTTTGACCGTGTGGCGCGAGCAGTATTGTATGTAGTTTCTGAACGAATACGAGCACTTCGAAAATCTATGCGATCTTGGGGATTTGTTATTATTCCGCCTTCTTAGCCTGGTTTCATAATGATGTGCCGCTCATCATGTTATCCATTTGCCAGTTTTCCGTGTGAAAGGAAAACTCACTGGACAGGAAGCGCCGGCTTTCCACCAAAGTATGGACCAGCGGTGTCCGAATCGGTTGATTGATAGTAGCCGAACTCAGTGCACGTCTGCCAGACCCATGCTCGAACTGAAGGATAACTGATGAAAAATGAAACATTTCACATTCTTTGTTCTCAGACGGCGTTGAGACCTACGACGAAGGCCTGATAAAAAATTGAACAGTATGCTTGGGATGGCAGTTGCAGCAAAGGGTGTACACTGCGAATCTGTGAAAGTGTTCCATGTGACCTGTGAACGAAGCAACTCCAATAAAGGCTTAGCGCCTAATTCAAAGGGATACCTCGCTATTATGAAGGGAGGAGGTAGCACAAGAAGTAGCCAATGCACGAGCCCTAACAACAGACTCTGCTTACAGCTCACCAAACAAAAACTAAGACCAGAATGCTGTTGAACACTCATATTCAGCGCCACTTCCAAAGTAGTGTAAGCTAAAATGTGTATGCGTTGGAGAAGTTTTACCAGCTTATTGATAACGTCGAACCTCGTTCACCTTAACTCTACGCAAGCTGTTGAAGACATGAAAAAGACGGAATGATAAGCGGAAATGGGAGAGATTTCTCGCACCCAGTGACGGTCGGACACCTTCTTACAAGGGGAGCCTCCAAACTGGCGGTGAGCTTTTGCGATGCAATTTTTACAGGATGTGCTTCGAAACCATAGTTACTTTTTTTGGAATGCCCTTCTGTGGTCGGAAAGAAGGCGTGTGGACGCGTGAGCGCGAAGTTCATGGCGCTCTGCTGCCAAGCACCATTATGTGGCGTATCGGTAGTGTTGTAGCCTCACAGGTGCATGGTCGTGGGTTCGATTCTCTTGTAATGGTGTTCTTGCATTTTGCGATTTATCGTCAGTGGGACCCTTTATCCCCATTTCCAGCACATTTTTGAGGAAAAAACACTGCAGCAAATTTACGTTCATCCAGCTCTTCGACAGTGGAAAGGTGAGAAATTGAGTTCCAGGTTAAGCAAGACTAAAACTGATGCCAGATTCGTGATCAGCACTCCAAATATCCTCCGCGCACCAAGTTAGGGTGAAATTGGTGCATCCGACCTCACCACCCTCACTCACACCTTCACACCTCTAACCTGCCATAAGAAAACGGGAAATCCAGAAACCGTTATCAGATTCATGACCAGCACTCCAAGTAACAACCTAGCCGAAGTATGAATAACTACTTTTTTCGACCTCGCTGGTACAGTGCGTGGGTTGAGTTTCAAACAGTCAAGCTGTTTCAAGATGAGGTTGTAGATAGCAAATTCTATTATATTCTTCATGGATGGAGTCAAAAACGTAGGACCGCCTCGTAATAATAGCTGATGATGTACCAACCTTCTTCAACATTGATGAAGGATTACAAAAAAAAGCATGTAAGCGAAATACGCTGCTCACAAACTGAACATCTACGCCGCTCTCTTCCACCCATTCAGAAAAAGGACGCAGTAGCTCCTACATTATCCTTCTGTGTAGCTCCCCACTGCTTAACGTATTCAATTGGTTTCCAGCTCGAATGGCTTCACACTTCAATGACCGCCCTTGTTTGACCATGAAGTCCGGGGTGAAAGCCCGCTCTAGGCCCAGGTTCGAATGAGGGTGATGAGGTCGGATGCACCAATTTCACCCAAACTTTGTGCGCGGAGGGTATTTGGGGTGCTTATCATGAATCTGGCATCAGTTATAGTCTTGCTTAACATGGAAATCAAAAATTCTCACCTTTTCACTTTCAAAGGGTAATGAACGTAAACGACATTTGTGGCCGTGTTTTCATTCAAAAATGTGTTGGAGATGGGGATAAAGGGTCCCTCTGACGATATCGCAAAATGTAAAAACATGAGTACAAGGGGAATCGAACCCACGACCTTACCACTCTAAAGCTACAACACTACCATTACGCCAACCGACCACATTAGGTTACGTGGCATCAGCGCGTCATGAACTTTGCGCTCACGCGTCAAACGCTTTTTTTCGACTACAGAAGAGCACAAAAAGTAAATATGGTTTTGAACCCCGCACACGGGACCCTACATCCTGTAAAAATTGCATCGCAAAAGCTCACCGCCAGTTTGGAGGCTCTCCTCGTTAGATTATTTCCGGTTAGAAAATAACCAGCAGACAACAACGCCGTTAAAATGACCTACAGAAGTTACTTAAGGTTGATAGGAAAAGATCAGAAAAAAGAAAAATGTTAGTATTATGTTGTGCACCACGAGGTTTTCGATGGATTTCTTTATTCAGCAAGACCTGACGCCTCAACGTTCCGTCGTCTTCAGAGCCCTAGTGCCACCATTAAGGACTGATGTTCAGCCGTATATGGGGTGTGGGAGAAGTTGGGAGCAGCAAAAAGAGATAGCTTATTCTCGAGCAACTACATTGAACCAAATGGCTTTCTAGTGGGGCCTTAAAATCTGATGAAGATACCGCTCACTAGCTTTATGTTGAGGGTCACCTGAGCTGGAGATGGAACTACTAGTGCTTAAGGGAGGAAGCAAGATTCAGGCCGGAGTCTTTGACTTCAACTGGCAGAACTTGTGATAGACACCATTATAGAAGGGGTTGTGAATTTATCAATGTGGTGAGTGGGGGGGGGGATCACTTGAAATGAACTAGGTTCAAGTAAAAAGTGTTATTTATATTAAGCGATTTTTCTTTAAGATTTCGGCTTGAGCTTCCTAAAGCAACTTACTCTCTTGAGCTTCCCCATAAGTTGTGTCCTTCATGAAGTCTATGAAGCTTTGATAGTCGATGTCTTCGCAGCCGAAGTATCCACTGAGAGCGTTGAAGTAGTCGTTCACCTGAAGAATCGATCAGAAATTTCATGGCAAAGAGGCTATGCGCGTTCAGCTATCCACCTCCTTCAGCTTGGTGAGAGACGTGCTGGCGTCGTTTTCGTGGAATCGGCAGATTGCGTTCTTTATCGTTAGTTTGTTGAGGAACAGTCCCTAAACGAAATTGCTTCGTTGTCATTGCAAGTGCAATTTTGGAGAACTTGGACACGAGCATTTGAGGTGCAACATTAAACGCCCTAATTCCCCTTAATGACCTTATCTGTGTGGTGAGAGAAAGAAGATGAACTCACTGCGTTGTCTCCTGTGTACTGCACGATCTCCATGTACGGGCTGTAGACCGTCTGCCAGAAGTTCTCGATTTGCTGGGCGTTGGTTGGGTCGAGAGTCTGGCAGAGGCTAAGAAAGCACAGCGGGAATCCCGGAACTCGATTAAAAGTTTTCAATGATGCCTCACTTGAAGGCACTCTGAAGACTTTTCCTGCCGGACGCCGTCTGAAGCAGAGAGGCGACCTGATTGAAGGCGGTCGTTACCGACTGACCACACTTCTGTGATTGACGTGTGATCGAGTTCTGCACGACTTCCAGGTATTCTGCAACTCTCTCTTTAATTCTATGAAGAAAAGCAGAACAAGCAAACTCAGATTAATAATCATTGACATTCAGCATTAATCCGTCTTTGTCAAGATGTGTCATGCACCTTATAACGTGCCATATGTCAATTTGAATGTGTGCTTGGCTGATAGGACGGCTTGCGAATCCTAGTATTTGATGTCAATGTTTTTCTTCCGAGCAAGCCTAGCGACAGTTCTCTGAACCCGGTCGGATTGGAGGTTTGCTTGGCTTGTACGAAAACTGAACCGAGAATAACGTGCAAACCAGAGACGTCACCTATAGCTGGTCTCCCCTCAGCGCCCGAAGAAGAAATGTTAACTGTAGTCCGCCATGTTTTGCGGCAGACAAGGTAGGTGTCCCCGTTCTTTCAGTTCATTGTTACAAAGATTCGTTTCTCTATCTCCCCACACTTTGCTTATGTCTTTAACCCACACCATAGTCCACACCTTGATCCAACACTTTTTGAAAATTTTTCATCGCCTTTTCATTTGCCCTGCCATACTTCCTTCGTCGCAAGGCTAGGGAAACAATAAGATTAACAACAATAACAAACAAACAAACAAACAAACAACAGCAACTAATCGGGAGCTGACACATACCAAGAATAACAGCTACTGTTAGAGAGACTAAATTTGTCTGTTATGCTCTCGTTTTATCGAAATGTCGTCTCACATGCACCTCTGACGTTCGTTTAACATGTAGAACGACATGGAAGACGAGCTGTGTATGGTGAAACGTTTCACCATTTCTCTTGTTGACAAGACGCGTTATAAGGAATTTCGGTTAAGCTGTAAGTCGTTGACGAATCTGGCCCTTTGATAGGTAAAGAGCTGGTTGTACAGCTTTCAGGCCTTTCAAGGAAGCTGTATGGCATCTGACGGACCGTACCCTTTCTGACATCTCTAACTCATTCTCTAACTCCTACATATAGTCCCTGTTTAACCCTTTCTCACTATTTTCGTACCAATGGAACGAGTCGGTATTTGGGAGATACGCTGAATGACAAACTAACATATTTGCAGGCTATTTGGGGCGAATTACTTTCCGGGAGAGAGTACATACGTTTCATTAGTATTCCCTGATTGGTTGACTCATTTGTCCTATTCATCTCACATTTTTGTTTAGCTTGGCTTTCCATTACAGCATTGTTCTCTATCAGGCCTTTGAACATCTTGTCATCTTGTCAAACATCTTGTCTACTTTTGCCATTTTTGTAAATTACCTGTTTTTTCTGCGATTGGCTTAAATGCGCACAATTCACTTCGACACAAATTTTCCATCCCTATCAACTTACCTACAAAGTCGACTTCTGCCTGCACCGGCCCACTGCTTCCGACGGCCATGGCTATGAGTTCGGGATGCTTCACCCGAGCCCAGGCGGCAAGAGCTCCTAGAAATCTTGTCTCAGTTCTTCCCAAGCACCACGACAATCTAGCCCATTTACCCGAGTACGAGCCGCCAAATGTCACCCACGGCACGGAAATGAGGTTTGGGAATTTCGTCTTCATCGCGCCAATGAACGCGACCATGTCTTCGAGAGCCTGCGCTGAGCTGAGGTAGACGAGGTTCGGCGTAGACATATCTCTAGAGAAAAACGACTCTTTCCTGGGGCTGTGCTCTCTTGAAGCGAAACTCACGACGTTGGTCGACTGAGACCGTAGTATCTGTGTTCGAGCAGGAATACCATAGCACCATTATCAGCGGCCATCTGTGTCCATGCAAGGGTACCTGAAAACGGCAGGAGCATTATAGAGTTTTCCTGGATAAGCGACCAATTCCTGTCCTACTGAGGACTTTGCACTCGTTAAAGAGAAACATACCGTCTTCAACCCAGTACGGATCCTCTCCAGATTCTCCTCCGAGCATCAGGAACGCTGAACCGCCCTCCTTGTACCATTGGTCGTTGTACCAATATCTCTTAGAATAGTACACATTAGAATAACAAGTCAGAAGAGACACTAAATGATTCAAATTTTGCCTAGGGCTCGATAGGCACTGTCGCGGATGCGTCGATTTTTTCTCTTCTCTTTTCTTTTTCACGATCAGTGCAGTGCGGTGCCCGTTTATGCTCCGCAGTAGATATATGTAGATAATATTGTCTGTATTCTTCATACCTGCTGTTTCTGTGCCCTTCTCTCAAGTCTGTTATAGGGAGGTTGATGTGTTGAGTCCTTGTCTGAAGTGCAGGTAGCTTTCTCATTGGATAAGGATAAGGTTAAAGGACGGCGTCGCTCAAACCCTTTTGGGATGCACCAGCGCATTCTACTCGTATTCTACGGGGATGTGATGTCGTGGAGGCGATATGAATGGGCATTTGCCCATACAGTGACTTGCGGTGGCCAGCCGATGAACAGGTCAGCTCCTTACCCTTTCCAGGCACGTCTGGTACCAATTCTCCGATCCCAAAGAGATAGAAGGCTTGGTTGGCCTGGGCGAGAAATGAACCAAGAGCCTGGTGTCGGGTGCACGCGACAGTTGGCACTTCCCCCGGCTGCGCTACCTGCGCCCAGTTTTTCATTGACCTTGGAAAGATCATGACTTACTAAGTCGTGATTCGTTCGCTTTAGAATTATCAGTTTTCATGTCTTTAAAATGCCTTCCAGAATATCGTTTAAGATTTTGTCGAGCCTTGAGGTGTTCTGCACGAAATGCTGTGACCTAGTTCTGCCTTTTATTGACTGCGAAGACCGCGTACTTTTCGCCCAGTGTTTCAATGGGCAGGCTGGACATCTATGATGCTGAAAAGAAGCGCCGAAGGGTGCCGCTAGTAAAACAGAGAGTCTTATCATCAAGGGGCATTCATGAGAAATGACTGAACATGGAGAACCTCTCAAAAGATCGATCGGTGTTGGTTTTATAGCTTGCTGGAGTAGTGCACAGCCACTGGTCGCACCAAGGTGATCAGGGGTCACCGGCGATCCGGCAGCCGAGCATAGGGCTAAGGCCAAGTGCATGTCCCTGTCTCGTAGTTCACTAGGCGCAGATAGGGTAAAATACGACTATCTCGTATCCGAGCCATACTGTGTTGTCGGAAAGTTGGTAGGCTATCCAAAATCACTAACCAAACCATTTCCCCATTCGGGACTAAGCTGGACGCTAAATCGAAAAACAACGTGAAAATTGCAAAATTGGATCTCAGTGAAGGTCTCCAAATGACGACTTCAGAGGAAGCCCGCCTTATCCTCTGCCAGATGTCGAATAGTGACCAACGATGCCGTCCAGTAAAGAAAGACCGAGCCATTCACTACTCTAATTCACATCCTACAACCAATTCAAATAACATGTGGGGAGTCCTTAGCAACGGGCGAAAAAACTGCGTACTTGGGATTAATTAAAAGAATCCGTTGTTATGCTCTTAAACCTATTTTGTCAGACCTGAATATTGCTTACTTTAAACAAGTAAACGACTGGTTGGGAGAGGATACCTGCTGAGGAAGGGTGGCCTGAAAATGAACATCCAGTGTACATGCGGAGGAGTCAAAATTAACCAAATTCGGTAGTGTTTGATGTTGCAGTAATGACAACAACAAGCTAAATTCAGATTGGGGGGGGGGGTCAATAGAGGATTCAAGTTTCAATGAAACTGGCTGGTGGAGTGGCCAACATAGACATAAAAGGTTCTAATCAAATAGAGGCTCTCTAGAAGAAAACGATCCTTAACTAGGTCACGTGTTGACGAGCTGCGGTCTAAGTCTAAGGGTTTAGCAAAAGGTTCCTATCCGGAGCCAATTTCATGACTGGCAGCCTTGGCGGTCCGCTGCTCTTCTCCACCAAATCGCCACTCTCCTTCACAGTGTACTCCTCCTAGTTCTCTTTTATAGATATCTTCTGTAGATCTTAGTGAAATTTCTTTTCTCTATTTAAAAATTCTACGCTAACTCCTCAATGAGAAGGACGGCTTATTTAGTGCTTATTTTTGTCGTATATGTTCTAAAATTCGCCTTATCTGTGTTTTTTGCTTTTGCAAATAAATAAATAAACATCGGCAAGACTTCGATGTTCTTCTATCACTTGAATAAAACGCATCCGTTCGATCGTTATCTTCTCCACACTTCGCTGATCTTGTGCATTCTGACTACTTATGGTTAGTCTCCTAGTGCCAGTCCTCGCACTAGGTGCATAGCGAGGTTGATTTATAGCGTTTGCGCGCGTGCGGTGACCCGAGAATTCGGAGATGTTCGTTCTGTTGGGTGTGAATGGTGCACCGAAAACACGTCCGCTTCTCATCCACACCGATCTCACTCCATTCATGCTCAGGAAGGAACTCCGATTGTTACAGCTTTGGACGTGTGTCATGAGTTTGTAGTTGTAGTTCCTAAGTATACGTTCGCAGTCGGCAACAAAGACCACAGACTAGGCGTGGAATCGCCAACCATTAATCTACACATCCATGTATTTCATTCTAGATTTCGCACTATGTTTTCGAGGGTGGAGCTGAGGATCTTCGGGATATGGCATTCCCTTATTATATCAACGAGCTTCGCATCGGATATGTTGCCGTGCTGAATCGCCTTCGAATTCCTGCTTGTTCGCAAGGTTGCCGCTCTTCTAGCATTCTGGTGACGATGTTGAGGAGTTTCTCCTTCTTGTACGGCAAGACGGTCGTGCTGATCTTCGTCCTTGAGCACCACTTCTTCGACTAGTAATATCATCTAAGGAACCCATGGAAGGCCATCCCCGGCATTGGGCTTACGCGTTTCGCCTACCTCCAGAGAAAAGAGTAAAAGATAAAGAAGAACGTTAACCAATCTTTTTTGTGATGCGCCACGCATTCTACTTTAACGTGACATCACTGGGCGATTTGAAAGCTTATTTGGGCTATACAATAACTTGCGGTGGCCAACGAACGCACAAGACAGAGCGTTACGCTTCCTAGGTAAATCGGGTGCCAAATAATCGAGCACGAGATATGCAAGGGTTGGCCATCCTGGGCGAAAAACTCGGAACGTAAAGAGAAGATGCTTCCAGGCTAGAATAGAACAAGGAAGTACATAGTGCTCTTTCTGACGACTTGTGAAACGCCTTTCTTGTAGATTCGTTTCGCGGAATCGCGGTTTACAGCCCTTGAAGTGCCACTTGGCTAGATAGTGGTCCGATATCGGCACTCGGTCATTCTATATAGAAGTCACGTCACAGCCATTCCTAGGGGGCTATACTGGAACGATAAACCAGGGAAGCTGTAGCTGTTCGAGGAAAAGGCATGACATCAGGTTATGGCCATCGTGGCTGTGGTCACGGCGGCGACATTCTAAGTGCGGAGTTCTAGAATTTGATGTAGTGCTAGAATATAAGAATGCTCTCGAGCTACGCTCTTGTGAGATTAATCAATTAGAGACCATAACGAGAGAAAATCATTATGTTCAGCCTCTCTGCAAATTTCTAAATCCGCTAATTGGCCGCCGTGAGCCTCTGTTTTTCAATCCCTCCGTCAGGGAAAACCTGCTCGGGAAAACGACCACACATCTCAGGACTCTCCTGCTGCCAACCCGGAACTCCATACGGTATTGATGAGGAATTCACCTGATGGACGTGGAGAGCGTTGTGCTTCAAAGGGCGTTGGTTCACTTGCTTTCACATGCAATAAGTGTCGGATTTGAAGACACCAATATGACCAAGTCTTGAGTTGTTCATGGTGCTCCTGAGAGAAAGCTTGGGGAAAAGACAAAGAATTGGTCAGGATGGCAGTTATTAGATCGTTCAATCAGAGTCTTCCACAGCAAATTGTTCTGATTTCAGGATTAGCTTACGCTCATATAGATCATGCGGTTTTTCTTCATCAGTGCTTTTTCGGGCGTCTCACTATAAGTTGTTGCGAAGTCTCTAAGTTGGAATCCATGCTAGATGGTGACTAGAGGCATAAAAAGGATTAAGAATAAAGCTGTGCTTTATTCAGCCCTTGCGGATGCGCCACAGTCTTCCTTCAATGAATAGAGCGAAGGCTGCTTGGAGAGTCTTTACAATGAGTTGTGCTGGCCAGACGAAGGACAAGTCGGTGTGTATCCTTCAGTGACAAATCTGGTTCCAAATTAACAACCCCGGAGAGTCACGGTAAGACGAAAGATGAGATCGTGAGTAGGAATAGAAAGGAGCAGAATCCACATGATGTTTCATAAATTCATCCCCAAGTTTTGAGGATCAAAAATTCGACTACAGTGCCGAGACTCGAACCAAGAATGTAGTTTTGGCGATTGTAGGCGATTGTCGGCCCCTCCTCCGTCTGCGCTTTTGAGTGATAGCATACAAAATGCATAAAAACTTGAAAAAAATCAAGCTCACCTGATTGTACATGTCACTGTTTGATGTATTGAAGTGATCGACCTTGTTGGAGAAAACGCCAGCCTGCACGAATTTGTTCCCAACGAACTTCTCGTTTTTCTGAAAGAAGACATACCAACCTTTCTCGGACCGCAAGTTCAATTCCTCCACTCACCGTTGGCTTCGGAACAAAACCTCCCGACGGCCGACCCCGAACCATGTTCCTGCGGAACTTCTTCTGAGGAGCACATTGTGCGGCTAGGACTAAGCCTATAATGAAAGGGTTTAATAGGGGGATCCTAACCAAGTTCAGGGGTATTGCCTTCTTGCCGCGTTGCTCTAGAAGAGTAGCAGAAATGGCGCACTCTAGTATTTGGGAGTCTGAGTCACTTTAGTTGCATTCATTTTGTTGTCCATCCCTCTTATTAGCTGAAGCTCCTGTTGATCAGTCGTCCAAGGGATATGTATGTGCACTTATTCTAGCTATTCACGTAAGAACCGCTAGAGCGAATGCCCAAAATATATTCATTTATTGACCAGGTAAAGTCGTATGTGGTATACGTGAACACCGCTTCTTGTTACTGCTACCATTTTTTATTTATTTGACTGAAAATATTGCTGGTAACATGACAGCGTGACTAACTAGATGGATCCGGCATTCTGCAAATCTCATAGAATAGTACCCCTACATAGATCATTAGTATTGAGAGTAGCGCTTTGTGTGAAGAACATACTGTACTGTTACGTGTTAAAATGCTTATAGTGAAATTGAGACAAGGAAGATCGGATTTGAGCGACTGAAAAGTTAAGGTAACGGTCCGCAGGTTGCGGGGGGCTGGAGTGTTCATATTATTCTCTAACCTAGTAAAAGCAAGCTGCCGAGCTTCAGAAGCGCCATGGTAGTGATGACTATCTACGCCTTCGTGTCCGCTCAGTATTTATTACCTCTGGCAGAGATAACGACCGTAAAACGAAGTTTTCGATAGAGCACCATGGCATCATATCTGCAAAATCTCACCGACTTCCCTACATAGAAATGTAGGGATGTCGTTACATTTGCAGGTGGAGTCGTGTTATTTCGGCTTCATAACGGAGGCAGAACCGTTTGCGATTTTTTACAGAAAACATACACCAGTGACAGATTTTCATGTTTTGTTTTATTTATCTTTATATTTATTATTATACTGTTCAGGTATATTACGTAGCGTCTGGAAAAGGTAGACGCGACGTAATGAAGAACAAACTGTAGAACTACATCAATACAGAAACAACGAAAATCAGTAAGTAGTACGATACTAACAAAAACTGCGAATAGTCGGCCTCCACGGACTCTGTCCGTCAAACGTGAGCAAAACTTAGTGCGTAAGATATGCGTAACACTTAAACTGAGAATTTGTGGAATCTAAAAAGAGAGGGAAATATAAATATTAGGTGAGATCGAATGTTTTTCCCGTTTTCGACTTTCGAAATCCAGACGATCATAACTTCGTTCAGAAATACCCATTCCAGTCAAAGCTTAAACTTCTGCGTTTGCCGTATTCATTGGGTTGAGGAATAAAATTGGGAAAAAAATCCGTAGCATTTTCTTCGAAGGAGTTTTATTTTACGATTCGCTTTTTGTCTGACTATCCGTGTCTCTAGCTGTCAGATCTGGACCGTTGGTCTCACACGTGGGTGAATCCGCTGATATCCGTCGATGGCTGCTAGGTAACGACTAGCCGACAGAACAGACGGTCGTGTAGGGCCTTAGGACCTTGGCCGCGACGAGCCAGCGTTGCATATCCCAATTCGTCTTCCTTTAGCGAATCCGTCTTTTGTGCTGCTTGGAAAATTCTCTGGATTCCAGCATGAATCATAGTGATCAACAGACTCTTTACGATTTTCCTCCTTTCGAATACTTTCTGCAAGAGTGGAGTTCCAGTGCTAAGAAACTTATCACAAAACTTGAGGAAGTCCAGAGAACTTTCGCACAACGTGTTCACAGTGGACTACACCAAGGCGCTTTGATGAGAACTATGATTACACTCCTCCCCTCACAGCGTGCACTACGACCGTTAACGTGGCCTTCCAATCGCAACACTACTCAAACTATCTTCAGTGATAATTCTGATCAAGGTCCGTTTGGAACATATACGAACAGTAGTCGCGAGTGTAGTTCATTTTCAACAATGGTAACAAACTCGAAATCGGCAGCATCAACTCCTTCAGAAACTAACCCTCTTTCAAAAAATCTCGAAGAGCAGCCATGGTATCACGGACTACGACCTCGTCGTGATATATTGTAAGGATTGTTGCACTTTTGTCTACAGTGTTCCGCGGTGCTGGATACAAGACAAGTGGACGCAGGCGTAGGACCGGGGGCGAGGGATAGGGTCACCATGTACTCAGTGGATATTCGCCTTGGTAGGAAGGCGGAAGCACGCCGAATGACATCAGAAATGGCTTAGCTCACTTCACCATAGGGCTAGAACACACCAGTGCGAAACCCTCGTGAAACAAAGTAAGGAACTAGAGGATGGTTCTGGAGCAGGGGGGGGGGGGGGCGGAATTTCTGCTTTCTGATTTTCTGGCCATTCTGGGCAAATTTTCTTGTTTTCTGTTTGCTGGGAACATGGCCCAGAAATTGGTCAAAAAACAGAAAATAGTATAGAAATTTTACAATAGATATCCGACCGCCAGAATTCAAACTATGTTACAGCATCGCGGCCTCAATTGCAGAAAAGGTTATTGCAATTTAAAAAAAAACTGCTTCCGCGATGGGTTTCATTAGAAATCACGCCATGAACTCGTCTGAGTTGATTGATGATGTGAGAGCTATTACCACGCAGTTCCTCCGCAGAAGGTTTCACGTCTTTAATAAGTAGGATTTTTTTGAATCTCCAGCTTAAGTAGCAGTCTCGATCATAAGAAAACTTTATGATAGTTGTTGTTGTAAAGTTGATGCGTCAACATAGATTCTATTAAAGAATGCTGTCAGGGTTTGAATGGTCATGACCCCTTAGCTTTCCAACAATCAGGTGGCCCGTTTTGAGTGGCAAGAAAGAGAAATCTAAGCGCGAATTTGGTGTTGAGATTCATTCCCTCGTCCGATGAATCGCGACGTTTGCTAGATTGGTGGCTTGAGTGTCATTCGCATGAAGTTGTCCGTTGGAGGGACCGAGATTTAAAATTTTCTACCAAATGTTTATTCTATGCTCAAATATACTATAAAGGAGACTTCCAGTTCGTTTACTTCAAGAGTCCAATCCCTTGTCATGTCAATATCAGTTCAGAGTGCCATCCTGTTTGCACAAGCAGTTTGCGGCTGGTACAGCCAATAGGTTTTCGTGCTTCTTTTAGCAGACATGTTGTTGTCTCGATGAGATTCTCGATTGTTCTATAGCTCGGAATCACCTAGAAATTAAATCAGGTGTAGAATCAAAAGCATAACTTGGATTCACTTAAGGTGTAATTCACTAGATTCCGCTGCAAATATGAACGAGCGAATTCGCTGGTTGTTACAACTACCTCACTGTTTTACAATCTACGCGCTAATAATTAGGACATTTATGCAGTAGAGGCATAGGAAAGGCGAGTTGCGGCGCGGCATCCTTGAGATTTCGAGACCTCCGAAAATGAATACGTCAAGATTGCCACTTTTTTAATTGAAGGGGAGCGTGATGTAGGTGGCAGGAATTTGTATTAACACTACTTGCTCCCCTGCGTTCCACATCAAACCTGACACCCAGTATGAAGAACGAAATTCTTGTCCCGGGGAATTCACCGTTACTTTCATGGAAAACTTATCCCAAAAACGCTGACACAGTGTTTGAAACTTTAGGAAATTTTTATTCTTGTAAAAATGAATAATATAACACATCTTCAACCGTAGGAAAATACAACGTTTTCAGTGTGTTTAAAGAATAGATGGCTCCATACACGCGCCCAACATTTCAATTCTCCTTTCATTGATGTCAAAAATTTTATCTATTAGGTTGGAAAAAAAGTCTTTTCATTTTTTTCAAAGATTTATTACTTCACAACTACGAAGTCAAATCAATTGAGATAAACTCTATTTTGTTCTACTACACTTCTCCAAAGGCGTGGTAATTTTTCTAATTCCTCTCGCGTAAAAGACTGCAGTTCTGAAGTCGAATCACCGCTGAATCCAATTTTTGAGGTCCTCGTCCGTTTCAAAATATTTCTCTCCAATTTCTTGCTTGAGAGCGTGGAAGAAATAGCATTCGGGAGGGCCGAGGTCAGGGCTATACGGTGGATGTGGCACTACCTCCCAGCCCAGCTTCTTTATTGTTTCTCTTGTGAGTCTTGCAGCATGTCGCTTTGCGTTGTCATGCAGGATCATCACCTTCGACTTCTCAGGCCTCTTTTCTTGGAAAGCTGCGGCGACTTTGTGGAGTTGGCCACTGTATGTGGCAGCAGTAAGTGTCTCTCCACTTCTGAGAGTTTGCCGATAAATCACTCCTCTGATATCCACCAAACACTCAAGAGAATCTTCCGTTCGTGAACATTGGGCTTGAGATCAGACTTAGGGCTCTCTCCCTTTTGTACCCATTGCCTTTTCCTCGGAAGTTGGCACACAGAACCCAGGACTCTTCGCCTGTCACAATCCGCGGAAGAAACGATTTTCTTTCGTATCTGGACAGAAGAGAAGCAGTGATGGAGAGCCGTTGGCCTGTCTGAGTGTCTGACAGGGCATGTGGAATCCAAGCTCCAAATTTCCATGAAAGCCAAGATTCTTCAGATGGATCCCCACTATCCTATGAGACACTTCGAGCTTCTCTGCCAGCTGACGTGTCGTCTGCCAACTATCGGTACGAAGAAGATGGTGTAGTTCACTGTCGTCCAATCCAGTTGGCCTTCCTGACCATGCTTTGCCCTCAGTGAATAATTTCCCTTTAAAGACTTTCCGAACCACTCATAACAGGCGCGATGAGTAGTAGATCCCAAGCCATATATGTGGTTAATTTGGTCTGCTGCCTGACGTGCTGTGGATTTTTAATGAATTCTTGAAGAAAGCCGTGCTGAAAACGGCCATGAGGTAGATCTGGCATTGAGTTCGGAAGATTGGATGGATAACGAATTACAAGAAGAGTCTTAACCTGTGTCTGCGTGCGAACGCTAGACAAGTGTGATAGGATTACGAAATCAGCAATCAACATTGGCTAGTGCGTTTACAAGGGGAAGGGTAAAAAAATTTCGAAGTGTGAAGAGACTTTTTTTCCAACCTAATACGTGCAGCTACGCACTTAAAATGGTACAACCAAAGCAATTGCAGAAAATGCACGTATCCTTTATGCAGGTCCAAGTAAGCAGCATTTACTCTACCAATCAAAAAACATGACGACTTAGATGAGGACACGGCGTGATCGCTTCCTTCTTTTCTACACTCAAAAATTGATGCTTCACTGCGCGTTGAATCAATATTTGATGGACTATTGTAACTGCAAAGCTCACAATTTCATATGATTTTCAGCACTCGTGGATTAGTAGTTTTCAACAAAAAAAGAGAGGATCTGCTTTAACCACGCACCCGTTTGCTTGGAAGGTGCTCAGTTTGATTTCAAAATTGTCCAGCTTACGTCGATAAGTGTCCAGCTTGACGCGAAGTAGTATAAAAGTGTTAGCTATAGGTAAGACTGCATTTTTGAATGCAGTAGATAGCTAAAGCGAGGATTTCGAAGTTTTCTGTTTTCTGGCGTTTGTGGCTTTTCTGTTTTCTGATAAACTCGATTTTCTGTTTCTGAGAAATTTTTCAAAATTTCCGCCCATCCCTTTTCTGGAGTGAAGAGATGCAGACTGCGGAGACCAAAAAGAAGGAGGCCTATAAACAGTGGCAGATGACAAGGGCACCCGAGCATCTCGCAGTCCACAGGAAGCTGAAGAGGCTGACAAAAGCAGCTGTAGCCATAGCCAAGAAGTTTCTCAAGCCGACCCCTTTACTTGTATGGACCCGTTGGGACAACCGGTCTGCGGGACTTACCAGGATACTATCTCAACGGTAGGTCGGAACCGCGCAAGTGTTGTATATGGGCAGAACGGCCTCTCCCTGGGAAGTAACAAACTGCAGGTATCTCGACCCCAATACAACTCTGCGCAGAGTTAGGGGCGACGGAGGTCGCGTGTTGGCGCCCTGTTGATTCACGTGCTCCACAGCTGACGGGCGCGCGCGGGATGGGGGCTCGTATTGCGCCTCACAGCAGTGCGCAGGCGGCGTAGTAGGGAAGCGCTCGGGCTCGTGAGCGAGGGGTCGGTGGTTTGGATCCCGCAGACTGCGTTTGTTTTGCACTTTTGCAAAATCAATGTTTATAATATAGGTAATCCACCTAGGGGTATTATAGCGTGTTATAGAGCATGTTTACATATAACATACCACCCATACTGTTAACAAGAGTGGTCCAGGCAGGTCACCGATTTTGCTGAAACTTCGTCTAACAAGGGAGGTCAATGAACTTCCCGTGGCAATTTTAAAAGTGACCTATATAGGGTTGTAGGGCGTTGTCTGAGAAGCACCGCAGTGGTTTCCAAATTTCCTGAGGACATCTGGGTAGGTCAAAAATTGCAAAAAACCATTTCACTTCAATACGGGCCGATCAAGCAGAACTGACGCCTGGAACTGCCATGTCGTGGTTAGAATCTATCCTGCAAAAGGTTTGGGGCTGGAACAATAGCGGAATTACAGCGATTTCACAAGTTGCTTGTTAACCGTACAGTGACCGAAATGGAACATTGAGGTGCGCCGCTCACCACCAACGACGCAGCGACCGGATGGCCGAGTGGCTGTGGGGGGCGGTCTTGCGGGAAAAGCGTCGGGAGTTCGAGTCCGGAGGTGCTGCTCCTGATTTGCTGGTCTTGTTCCATCAGTTTTTGTCGATATAAAGTGTATCTTAACTACGGTAGTGTACCATACTGACATTATAACTTTATTTTAACCTCGATATAAACACAAAAATAAACACCCAAAGCAACAGCGTTCATAATACCTAATTCGATTGGCCATTGAGGAGGAGCAGGCGACTTTTCTTTGCCTACGAAATAGATAACTCCAGAACTCCAAAGATCGAGGAAAAAATAATATTCTTTTTAAATTTATTATTATTTATTATTTATTATATTCTTATTCTAATTAATTAATTAACTGTATTTATGTTTGATTTTTTCTCGACACCTCTTCGACTTTTGGAGAGAAAGTATAACAGTACCAATCTGTCTACTTCATCCTCAACCAACCATATTGCTAATGATTTCACATCCGTCACATACAGCAACCTCCTCACTAGTACAGGAAGGCGTAATACTACTCACATCATCGTCATCGTCCGGCGACCAGTCTACATCCTGCGCTTCGTTCAAGTTAAGCTAACATCACGAACGAGAGAACAGGCGACTTTTCTTTGCAGTTCCTCGGTAGCATTCAAGGGCCTGTCCCAACTACAAAATAGATAATATTCTTTATCTTGACCGTCTTCGTTAGGCATTGACAGTGGGTCTGTTAGCACTACTTCATGACTCCAAAAGTGGAAGAGAGATAAAAAAGATTTATCTCTATTTTTCATTATTTATTTATTTGTTTATTTATTTAGTTATTATGTGTTAATTACGTATTATTGATTTTTATTTATATTTTTATTTTTAATTAATTAATTGATGTATATATTATTTATATTTGATCGATTGTGATCGTCCTTCGATACACTATACGACACCCCCCCCCCCGAATTGATATCAATTGTATAATTCAATGTTTTCTCCGCGCCGATTTATTGGTTGTCTTGCTAACTGCCTTCCTCCCGACTACTCTGCCCCTATTCGTAGGGAGATCGCCGTAACAGATGCCTTTCGGGGCATAATTCAAAATGTATGGGGATACTGATTGTGCTGATGAGGAGGAAACAGTCCGGGTAGTTTTTTTGTTTGGTGTTTATTGCATTGACGTTCTCTCGTTTGTGATGTTAGCTTGACTTGAGGGAAGCGCAGGATGTAGACTGGTCGCCGGACGATGACAATGATGTGGGTGGTATTACGCCTTCCTGTAGTAGTGAGGAGGTTGCTGTATGTGACGACCGTGAAATCACTAGCAATATGGTTGGTTGAGGATGAAGAAGACAGATTGGTGTTGTTATACTTTCTCTCCAAAAGTCGAAGAGGGGTCGAAAAAAAATCAAACATAAATATAGTTAATTAATTAATTAAAATAAGAAGATAAATAATAAATAATAGTAAATAAAAAAATAATATTTTTTCCTCGATCTTTGGAGTTCTGAAGTTATCTATTTTGTAGGCAAAGAAAAGTCGCTTGCTCCTCCTCATTGCCCAATCAAATTAGGTATTATGAACGCTGCTGCTTTGGGTGTTTATTTTTGTGTTTATATCGAGATTAAAATAAAGTTATAATGTTAGTATGGTACACTACCGCGGTTAAGATACACTTTATATCGACAAAAATTGATGGAGGAAGAGCAGCAATTCAGGAGCAGCACCTCCGTATTCGCACCCCCGACGCTTTTCCCGCAAGCCCGCCCCCCACAGCCACTCGGCCATCCGGTCGCTACGGCGTTAGTGGTGAGCGGCGCACCTCAATGTTCCATTTCGGTCACTGTACGGTTAACAAGCAACTTGTGAAATCGCTGTAATTCCGCTATTGTTCCAGCCCCAAACCTCTTGCAGGATAGATTCTAACCACAGCATGGCAGTTCCAGGCGTCAGTTCTGCTTTATCGGCCCGTATTGAAGTGAAATGGTTTTTTGCAATTTTTGACCCACCCAAATGTCCGCAGGAAATTTGGAAACCACTGCGGTGCTTCTCAGACAACGCTCTACAACCCTATATAGGTCACTTTTAAAATTGCCACGGGAAGTTCATTGACCTCCCTTGTAAGGGGGTTATTTGGGGTGCTGATCACGAATCTGACATCCGTTTTTCATGATTCTGTCTCTACCTGCCGTCACTGGCAGAAACTTTAAGAATGTAATCCTGTGCCTTCCTGTGTCTATATTATCCAGCCGAATATAAATATAAATCGGTGATCCTGCCTGGACCACCCTTGTTAACGGTATGGGTGGCCTCCGACCGAATCGTGGAAAACGGATGGACCTATATGATAAACATGGATTTTGCAAAAGTGCAAAATAGCCGCACTCTGCGGGATCCAAACCCTCGACCCTTCGTTCACGACACCGAGCGCTTTGCTACTACGCCACCTGTGCACCGCGCTGGGTTGCGATACGAGCCCTCATCCCGCGCGCGCCCGCCAGCTGTGGAGGAGCACGTGAATCAACAGGGCGCCAACCCGCGACTTCCGTCGCCCCTAACTCTGCGCAGAGTTGTATTGGGGTCGAGATACCTGCCTGCAGTTTGTTATTTCCCAGGGAGAGGCGGTTCTGCCCATACACGACACTTGCGCCTTCCGACCTACCGTTGAGATAGTATCCTGGTTAGACGGACATGATGTTCCAGTAACCCCCTTCGTAACCAGCTGCGGTCGTTTATCCTTTGGATAGCAGTTATCGAATCATTGAGGGAGTCTGCGACAGCTACTTCGACTCCGTTACTCTTGTTGCCCTCTCCGTTCTAGTACAACTTGAGAATCGCTAAGACCACTAGAACAAGATCGGAATAGATGCATGGCATAACAACGCGTTGGAACTGGAGCACACTTGTCGCACACGTGGGCCGCGTCGGTCTACGGAGAAAATGCCCGAATCTCACGGCGCGCGTTGCGTGCGGAGAAAATGCCCGCAACCAGGGGAGAAAATGCCCGCGACCAGGGGAGAAAATGCCCGCAACCAAGGGAAAAAATGCCCGCGACCAGGGGAGAAAATTCCCGGGTTGGCGAGAAGAATCTATTGCACATCATCATGTGGGGAATAGCGAAAGCGCCGTAATAAAGAAAACAACTTTGAGCGGTAAGCACCACTTAGGAAACATAGAAAACTTTGAAACTGTGGAAAAAACCGTACGTTAGGAGAGTCTTAACGGGACGTATCGTTGTTATTGTACAATGGTCTACTTCCGCAACGTTTCATTCGTATCAAGGCTCTAATAAGAAATTGATCGCAAAATTTCATGTTCGAAAAACACTTTATATTTCGAGAAGGTGCCTGAAAGATTTTTGGCGAGGTGCTACACCGTAGGTTCTGGTCATTTTAATAACGTTTTTGGTAAAACCTATGTTGCAGCTAACCATTGCCCGCGACCAAGGGAGAAAATTCCCGGGTTGACGAGAAGAATCCTTTATTTAGATATGTGGAAGTATCAGAAAAGGAGCAACATTGCGAAGCAAAATAGAAGTCTAAGAAAACTTACATACTGAGAAAACTTTAATTTAAAAAAAGCACAACAAGTGTTTACGATACCAATGGTGTGTCAAATGAAAATCACTTGAAAAGCAGTGAATGTTCAAATATCTATGTTCAAATCCTGTTTTAGTAAATAAGGGAATGATTGGTCAAAAATGAAGACTTCATCAGAAAGACTCAGCGGAACCTCAGTAAAACCTAAAAGCCATTTTGTAAATAAATTCCCAAATAAGTACTGCCATTTTTCATTTTCTACTTCTCATGACTTTGAAGTGCATGTACCTACTGTTCTCTCCATGTGGCGTTCATGTGGCTCAAAAACAAACTCAAATCTTGAGGTGGTCTACAGTTCCGCAGCTCAATGCTTCGAAAAGTAATTGTTTACCAGGTTCCGTTGATGTGCTTGTCTTCTAGTTTTATATGCTAAAAATGGAGATCTGGACGAAATCTCTTCTTTCGCTCCTTTCAGTGTTTTCAGGTGTTCACATAAGACACCGTTGGTACTAATCTAACCGTTGAGCATGCCTGTTGTAACGAGAATCTTTCCTCATATTCTCCAAACCTTCTCTATCACGGTAATGTCATCAAGTCGGCTAGGGAATCCAAATGATGGTGCAACGATTTCAATTGCCACGCCCACGATTTCTCATGCCCTTTACTCGACGCCATGAGAAAAATACCGTATCCCTGTCCACGTGATTACCATGTGTTTTGTTGTTGTGGTTGTTGTAGTGGACCCTATCGAAAACCGTTCAGTGGTCGCAGATATTTTCTCCCCCGGCTGCGGGCATTTTCTCCCCTGGTCGAAAGCATTTTCTCCCCTGGTCGAAAGCATTTTCTCCCCTGGTCGCGGGCATTTTCTCCCTGGTCACGGGCTTTTTCTCCCCTGGTTGCGGGCACTTTCTCGCACCGAAACAGAGGCGGCGCGGTTCGGGCATTTTCTCTCGGCCGCGTCTGAGTCCACATGGGCATTCGATCGATGCACATCGCTCCCTTGTACGTCCGTGGCACAGCGACTGGCAGGGGCATCGTGGTACAGTGGACGGTGGCGGTGGCTCATACGACGCTGGTCGGGGTTCGCCGCACCTCATCCGGGGTTTTTGCATTTGAGGGCTTTTGACGCCTTCACAACTAACTTCTTCGGCCAAGCTCGTTCGAGCTTTGGTAGCTCTCGCATGCTGACCAAACAACTCGGGTGACTGCGCGTCACTTCCGGCCATATATATGCCTAACGTCCCTGTTAATGCACCGACTCCGTTGGATCTCTTGATCATGGTTTGTGAAGGGTTTCTCCATCAGCCGGCTGTCAACCTAGGCCTGACCCTGGAACCGTTGTCATTTTTGCAATTTTGCAGGTCATGACGTGTCGGACATCATATGAGGAGACATGAGAAACCGGTGACCGTTTGTGACATCTATCTCCCTTATCACCCCGTGCGGAGTTGGTATCTCGTACTAGGCCTTCCGAGAATCACCGAGCTCCTCAGTTTGGGAGACCCTGCCGGAGATTGAAAACACCTGCTGTAAATCACTGTTCGACACACACTGTCACCCGACGCCACGATGAGGCGCTGAACCATGAGGAAGGGTAGAATATTCGAATAATGTACTGATTCGAATATGATAATTGATGTCTTCGTGTCATGTCTTCTGGTTCCAAACGCATGTTGTATTAGGTTGGAAAAAAAGTCTTTTCATTTTTTTCAAAGATTTATTACTTCACAACTACAAAGTCAAATCAATTGAGATCAACTCTATTTTGTTCTACTACACTTCTCCAAAGACTGCGTGATTTTCCAATTCCTCTCGCTTAAAAGACTGCAGTTCTGGAGTCTAACCATTGATAAATCCAATTTTTGAGGTCTTCATCCGTTCCAAAATATTTCTCTCCAATTTCTTACTTGAGAGCACGGAAGAGATGGCAGTCGGTAGGGGCGAGATCAGGGCTATACGGTGGATGTGGCATTACCTCCCAGCCCATCCCCTTTATTGTTTCTCTTGTGAGTCTTGCAACACGTGGTTTTGCATCGTCATGCAGGATCATCACCTTCGACTTCTCCGGCCTGTTTTCTTGGAGAGTTGCGACGACTTTGTGGAGTTGGCCGCAGTATGTGACAGCAGTAAGTGTCTCTCCACTTCTGAGAGTTTGCCGATAAATCACTCCTCTGATAACCCACCAAACACTCAAGAGAATCATCCTTTCGTGAATATTGGCTCGATATCAGGCTTAGGGCTCTCTCTTTTTTGTATCCATTACCTTTTTCTTCAAAAGTTGGCATACAGGACCCAGGACTCATCGCCTGTCACAATCCGCGGCAGAAACGATTTTCTTTCGTATCTGGACAGAAGAGAAGCAGTGATGGAGAGCCGTTGGCCTGTCTGAGTGTCTGACAGGGCATGTGGAATCCAAGCTCCAAATTTCCATGAAAGCCAAGATTCTTCAGATGGATCCCCACTATCCTATGAGACACTTCGAGCTTCTCTGCCAGCTGACGTGTCGTCTGCCAACTATCGGTACGAAGAATATGGTGTAGTTCACTGTCGTCCAATCCAGTTGGCCTTCCTGACCATGCTTTGCCCTCAGTGAATAATTTCCCTTTAAAGACTTTCCGAACCACTCATAACAGGCGCGATGAGTAGTAGATCCCAAGCCATATATGTGGTTAATTTGGTCTGCTGCCTGACGTGCTGTGGATTCTTTAATGAATTCTTGAAGAATGCCGTGCTGAAAACGGCCATGAGGTAGATCTGGCATTGAGTTCGGAAGATTGGATGGATAACGAATTACAAGAAGAGTCTTAACCTGTGTCTGCGTGCGAACGGTAGACAGGTGTGATAGGATTACGAAATCAGCAATCAACATTGGCTAGTGCGTTTACAAGGGGAAGGGTAAAAAAAATTTCGAAGTGTGAAGAGACTTTTTTCCAGCCTAATATAACGTCTGCGACACTTTTGCTAGTCCTGACGTACGTGTCATGACGTAGCACGACGTCTATGGCACGTCTTCTGCATACTGATATATGGCACGACGTATGTAGCACGACTCCTAATTCGTATCACATGTTACACACCTTGGACGATACTAAGAGAAAATACTGGTCCTCCGTTACTGCTCTCCCCCGTACTGGTCCCCTTTACTGGTACCCCCCTAATGTCCTCTCCCTCCCTACTGGTCCCCTCCTTTCCTCTTACTCTTCTGATTTCTGGCGCAGGTTGGAAGGCCTCTTCAGCGCGTCTTCTGGATACCTACACATGCTGGACAACGTCTTTGGCTCGCCTTCTGAATCCCGGAGCTCGGTGCTTGATCCCTACCCATACCCTGATGTTTTCAGCTCAAAGAAAAGCTCAATGAAAGACCAGCTGGGATACGCTTCCCTGTCGAAGGCATCCCTTGCCTCCCTCGCCTTCTGACTCCCAGCGCTCGGTGCTTGATCCATATCCATTCCCTGACGTTTTGAGCTCAAAGGAAAGCTCAATGAAAGACCAGCTGACACACGCTGCCAGTCGAAGGCATCCGTTGCCTTTGGCATCCGTTGCCGTGGAAGGGAAGGATAAGTCACCCAGCAACCGCACTGGGTTGTCACAATGTCAATGACCTTAACGGAGCCAACGTTAGGGTCACTCTCAAAATACTAGAACGGGAAATCTATACCGTCGCAGGCAAAACCTGGAGGTTTCGGAATACAGGCCAATAGCTCGAGGCTAAAGCTTCTACATATGCTTCTATTATAGTATGTAACTCACAGGCACACCGCTTAAATCGTGCATCCTTTTCACAATCCTTGCCTAAATTTTATCTTTTAAAAAATAAGACTTCATGACTTGTTGCTTAAGGAGTCTTTGAAACTGCAAGGCGATGTTTGCCTGTCTGGACTTTCAGAGGCGCTATAGTAGTTGGGGAGGGGTCACCTTATAAAAAGGTCACTAACACGAAAAAGGGAAACGAGACACACTGATAGCAAAGAAAGCAAACAGGCTATGCTATAGCTCTGTTCTGTGTTCTCCTTCGCGTGAGCGGAGCAGAGCACAGAATTGGGTAGGGGAAGGGACTCCGCGATCTCTGTGGGGGCCTTAAGACGTTGAGTAAGGCAAACTCGCCAAAACACTGGTCTATAAAGCTTGACAACAATCTTGAATCTGAGTCCAACACGCGAGTGAACAAATACTTCAGATGCCTCCTGCAAACACCGGGCGACTGGCTCGTTCGCTCGACAGACTCTCGTGAGATTCCCGAAATTATTATTTCCATCCGCGTTGAAAGTAAGAAGCAATATCAGCATTTGTCATTAAGGTAAGCGATGTAATCATAAAACTAGTTGCCATGCTTCTCGAACTCTTGCTAACCACCAGTCCCCTCTATTCTCTCGCAGCCTTCCTTGCGAAACTCGGACGCTTTACATTTCTATGCACAATCAGCGAGTTGAGAAAACAGACCACAAACCAATTCTGATAGAAATGTTAACCACCGAGCAAGAATAGCCGACAAAAATGGCTTTGACTTGGCGAGCATGGTGGACATTTCCAATGAGATGCTTCATCCCGCGAGTGGAGCTATGGCCACAAAAACCAAATCGGAATAGATTTTGAGCGTAAAACTTGGATTAGAGCATGGTTTCCCTCGCGCGAGCGCTCAGCACTGAGGCACGCATATGTCCATTTGATGACTCTGAACGCACTAAACCTGCTTAGCCAGGAAGTGGAATCACGCTAGGGAGTAACTGCGGGGTGTGGTCCATGCAAGGTACTCGTGCTAAAACAGCTCTCATCGCCCAGAGAGACTCCGCAGCTGCATTCTGCGCAGAAGTGCATACAGCTGAAAGAATGCGCGCGAAACATCAGAAAATTGTGTAGACGTTAAAACCTCTCAAAACTCAACCAGTCAGTTGAAATACAAGAACCCTTCGACGTAGGAGAAACGAGCCCGCGACCGCCTCCGTATGAACCACCGCCACCATCCTCTGCGCCACGATCCGCCTGCCTGTATCGCCACCGCGGGCGTGCAAGAGACCGATGCTCATCGATCGAATCTCCGCGTGGACGCCGATGCTGCCCACGTGTGCGTCGCGTCGAAAAAGTCTGCTCCCGCCCCAACTGCGCGATCCTATGCCGTGCATCGGGGGACGGAACTTTTACTCACTTTTGGCCGCGCTGGCCGCCGCGCGCGCATGCCGCGTGTGCGACGTCGCCAGCCATTCACTGGCTGTGCGAACAAGATTTACGCAGTTCCATCAGTGGGCTTCTTGCTGCATGGATTCGTGAACAGGAACTGGCTACTGCGAATTTTCGCTGTCGACTAACAGCAAGCTAACTAACACTAACACCTGACTGCTATTGGGACTACTATTGTGATAAGGTCTTCACTATTAGAAGAAGGTTAGTGATAACAGAACATCTGATAGCCTAAGACCATTAGTAGAAACCTTATTTATACCATTTTCTCGTCAAATTTGACACTTTTCACGTCGAATTGGAATTATTCTATACAAGCGTGATGCTTTTCAAATCAAAGTGAACGTTCTCCAAATCAAAGCGACCTTCGCTCAAACTAGGGGATCTCTATGGAGAGCAGGATATTTTTTTGCTTAAGGAAATTTTGGTATAATTTTCTTGGGAATTGTTTAGTTGACATGGCCGAATGAGTCAATCAACCAAACATCGCAACGTCTTAGACTGCGGCTTGGCGTAGTCTCTTTATATGGTACAGAAATAGCCGCCTTTCCGCTCTTTAAAACAAGCTTTAAAGCACTATATTTCCTCAAAAAATTAGAATTTTAAAAATTTCAAACAGTGTCTTCACTTACTGCGTAGGCAAATTAAATATTAAAGAAGTCATTCTGAAAATTCGAAGGGGTTCATATTTTTCAAGAGGTTCATTACTTGAATGAAATTATTTTAACCTTTTTGTAGAGCCTCCATGAAACGTGGAAGAAGCCCGTTTTGATTTCAAAAGCGTTAGACCTCTTTAGAAGTGTGTCCAATTTGGTCCGATACTTGTATGTATATACTGCAACATGTTTAAAGGTAGACAATCAGCAAGAGCGGGACGACGATTGGCAATTTGCCAGCCGTCGATAATTGTTGCAGGACCCATGCGCACGAAGTTAACAAGCCGTAAGCGTTTTCGTCGAGCCATCGCGGGCTTGCCGCGGACGGCGGCGTCGCGCCCGAGGCGCGCGGACGAAAGTGAGTAAAAGTTCCCGCACCCCCGTGCATCTATTCCGATTTGGTTCCAGTGGCCTTTGCAATTCCCCCATCCTGCACACGAGGTCCACTGTCCCGCTTATCCTTCTCTGCCGGGCATCTGTGGACGGTCATGCGGTTAATCTAAAGCGCGAACTGTTAGAGCAGCTAACGTGTTTGGTTGAGCAGATTGCACAGAAGCTTGCACAAAGGACAGGCCTTTTAAGGCGATTGTACAGTCGAGGCGTCGGATGAAATAAAGTACCCATCCATCCGCTCACTTCCCGCCCTATAGGGCAGTACCCGCACTGCCCTATTTGGAGTTTGTGGCGCGCGAAACCGCGCCGCAGTTTGCAGGTCCGTTAATTGGCGTAGTGCCGTCCAAAAACCTAACAGCTGATAGGAGACGATTGGGAGGGCATCTCATAAGGAACTCCGAAGTCATATTTTAGTCAGCTCGGTTGTGGAGACAGTTGAGGGAAGGGGAACGTCCTCCGCCTTGAGTCTTCGCTACAACTGCAGACTATGGGTGATTCCGGTCAGGAGTAGGTGGTCTCTACATTTAGGGTCTATTTGAAATTATGCGCAAGACCAGCCACCGTCCTCTCATTTTAAACGACCAAACAATTCTCCTTACAACTTTCTAGCCGATGATCGCGTTGTTGTCATGACACATCTCGTTAAGATGTTGCTGCAGTAGTTGTCGGAAACCGCAGACGGCGCCTTAAGTGCCCCGCACACTTCTGCGGCGTTGCCGCCGCCCTATCCTTAACCATATGGCAGTGACGCAGAGCTCGCCGCCAGCGGCGTCCTTGCCCTATACTTAACCACTGCGGCCAGAACTGTGTGCGGGTCTTTAGTACTGAGCGATGTGGTGGGAGTTGAAGAAAGCCTTGGTGCTGCAGCTGAAAAGTCTTCTCCTCCAAATGTGGTGTGCAACGTTCTGATCCTTGTCTCAAGAACAAAATCTGTCCAGGATAAAGCTGCCAGGTCAAGGAAAGTTGTCGAATTGCTTATCGTGGTGTTGAACTCGAACCGAGATAGTACACGCTTTATCGACGACTAACGTTTCGGCGATTTCGCCTTCTTCAGAGTCTGAAAAAGTCCAGACATATGTTGAAGCTACTAGGTCAAACATCGCCACAGACCTTGCGAAATTCGAAGACCCAATGAACAACAACCCTTCCAGCTGAGAGAGACAACAACAGCCCAACACTTAGGACACCTAAGGAGACCCCTCAAGGCGAACCTAGATAAAAGGCAAGACTGATGTAAGGGGTGAGCTCTCGGGTTATATAGATGCATTCCCCCCGCCGATTCAGCCTCGGGCTCTTGGCCTGTATCCAGAACCCCTCCAGGGTTTTGCGTGCGGCGTTATGGGTCTCCCGTGCTAGAATTTTGAATGTGACCCTAAAGTCGACACCGTTATGGTCGTTTACCCTGTGGCAGCCCAACGCAGTTGATGGCCGTGACCTGTTCTTGCCTTCCAGGTGTTCCTTAACGCGAACATAGAAGGGGCGAGCTGTTTCACCGATGTATTCACCTCCACAGCTGTTGCACCTTATTAGGTAGACAACCCCTGAAATCATGCAATCTCCTTCGTTGCCTGCAGGACAGATGGTGCAATTTGGGGTTGCGCAAATTCGGTCGTTCAGCCGGTTGCGCACTAGGCGACTTTTCAAGTTAGCGGGAGGTGTATCTACCACTTTGACATCGTTTTCCAATCCCGCCCTTCTGACGCACTTCCTAATAGAAGCGCTGACACTGTCTGAGATGAAAGGGATGACAAACGTGATTTTGTCATCAAGTGGGGTATTACGTGAGCGATTGCTGGTGCTCCTCCGCTGATAGCCAAAGAATGTATACCCATTCTTGGGTGCGATTCGATAGCACAGACAATTTAGACACCATTACAGCTGACAGTGTAAAGGTAAGACCCATCATCAGCTGTGTGGGGGGTCCCACGGACAGGATCGCGTGGTTCCTAAGCAATATCATTCATCCTTTGGAGTCTTCCGTGTAAACTTGATATGCTCACTCTGCTGGTTTATGATATCGAAGCACATGTCTATCTCCTCTTGGGTAGAACAGATGATAAAACAGTCATCGATATATCGACAGTATAAAGCAGGGAGCCTAGCTAACACGGGAGCTTCAATTTTGGACATGAAGGCGATGGCCAAGGTGGGAGCTAAGCATTGGCCCATAGCTAGCCCTCTTATCTGTGAAAAATACCTGCCCGACCACCTGAAGATGTTGCAGCTGATGCATTCTTTTAGTAACAACGTGACCTGATCCACAGTGAGGCCATATATGTCAATGCCAAGCTGATGTTCACCGAGTAATTCATAGACTGCCTCAAGTGCTGAGTCGTTGCTGACATTTGTATATGGCGACGTGACGTCGAACGACTCCATCACACAATTCCGTTCCACCTGAGCTGAGTGTAGGAGGTCAAGGAACGCATGGGTGTTAGTGAGATGAGCTGGGATGAAGCGCAGGAGTTGCCCAATCATATTGTTTAGGAACCACGCGATCCTGTCCGTGGGACCCCCATACAGCTGATGATGGGTCTTACCTTTACACTGTTAGCTGTAATGGTGTCTAAATTGTCTGTGCTATCGAATCGCTGCCAAGAATGGGTATACATTCTTTGGCTATCAGCGGAGGAGCACCAGCAATCGCTCACGTAATACCTCACTTGATGACAAAATCCCGTTTGTCATCCCTTTCATCTCAGACAGTGTCAGCGCTTCTATTAGGAAATGCGTCAGAAGGGCGGGATTGGAAAACGATGTCAAAGTGGTAGATACACCTCCCGCTAACTTGAAAAGTCGCCTAGTGCGCAACCGGCTGTACGACCGAATTTGCGCAACCCCAAATTGCACCATCTGTCCTGCAGGCAACGAAGGAGATTGCATGATTTCAGGGGTTGTCTACCTAATAAGGTGCAACAGCTGTGGAGGTGAATACATCGGTGAAACAGCTCGCCCCTTCTATGTTCGCGTTAAGGAACACCTGGAAAGCAAGAACAGGTCACGGCCATCAACTGCATTGGGCTGCCACAGGGTAAACGATCATAACGGTGTCGACTTTAGGGTCACATTCAAAATTCTTGCACGGGAGACCCATACCGCCGCACGCAAAACCCTGGAGGGGTTTTGGATACAGGCCAAGAGCCCGAGGCTGAATCGGCGGGGGGAATGCGTCTATATAACCCGAGAGCTCACCCCTTACATCAGTCTCGCCTTTTAGCTAGTTTCGCCTTGAGGGGTTTCCTCAGGTGTCCTAAGTGTTGGGCTGTTGTTGTCTCTCTCAGCTGGAAGGGTTGTTGTTCATCGGGTCTTCGAATTTCGCAAGGTCTGTGGCGATGTTTGACCTAGTAGCTTCAACATATGTCTGGACTTTTTCAGACTCTGAAAAGGCGAAATCGCCGAAACGTTAGTCGTCAATAAAGCGTGTACTATCTGGGTTCGAGTTCAACACCCGATAAGCAATTTGACAACGATCAATGCCGAGATTCGTCGAGGGTCAAGGAAAGTGATTAGAAATGCGATGCCTCCATGTGATGGCGGAGACCCGGGCATCTCGTCCTCGGCGCGCCCTTTGCTCCGCCCGTTTCTGAGGGCAGTGTAGGGAACAACTCACCGCCCCATCCACCTGTAGCTTCTCCTGTGGCGCATGGCAAATATTCACGGCACGAACAGGGATCCCGATGAGATTGCAAGAACAAAGGCTGGAGAATCATCGGTGTCGTCCTCTCTGTGCTCATAGCAGAGTGCAAAAACGATGGATGATGATGACCATAGAATTTCTACAAACGTAGCTTTGTGGTTTTTCTTGTTTTACACTGTACCAAAAGGAATACTTGTTGACCACAATGATTTGAAATTCCTGAGAGCGATGTTCAATCCAATCTTTCTAAGTCAGTATTGGTTCGTGACACTATGTATTGTTGCCAGAGCGAGCTTAATTTTTTGGGGGATGAGAGGTGCAGGAATGTTTTCAGATTTGAAAACAGCAAATGGTTGCTTGGTGCGTTCCGAAAGAAAAAAGGAGCTCCGTGCTTCGATACGGTTGTGGACTTAATTGAATATTATAGAGTGGGTTTTTAAAACTTCCTCACTATTAAACTGGTGCCTGGGAAGGGCACGACTGTGTTGAGAAGCACAGTGTTAGAATACTAACACTGTGATTGCCGTTTCCAGAAACACGAACTTCCGGGACATATAGTGATGAAGCATCCAATACATCGGCCAAAGTGGCTCATAAAACATGACATGTGCAAGTTCGACATGGCAAAGGTCAGTGCTTGCTTCTGGAAGGACACCATGAGCTTCTCGCTTATGCTCCCAACTATTGTTCATCATGTTTAGGACTTGATAGGGACGGGGAACTTTTGCAAGGTATTCAAAGGTACCTACGAGAGGGAGAAGAATGAGTTTATTCCTGTAGCCATTAAGGTAAGCAATTGATGCGCCGTTGGGACATAAATGAAAAGCACGACTCCATCAGTGACGCCTCAGAGTCTGTATTCCAAAAGTCATCGAATTCTGATAGCAAATTTGTAGTAGGAATTAGGCGCCTTTTTCTGCCGGACTTCAGTAGGGTGATGATGTCCTTCTGTCCTTTCTCTAAGGCCTATGTTAGACTTGGGCGACGCTGTTGTCGCCGACGTAGCATCAAGTATAGCATAGGCCTAAGCCGCACACTCCGCAGCAGCAGTGCTGCAGCCACGCTGAAGCATAGCGCGCAGGGGCGAAGTCGCATTGCGGCCTCCGGAGAGAGACCAGCTCCGCCCACATTCGACTGCCCGCTGCCCGCTGCGAATTGTGCGCACGGCTTTATGGTTCATCTCCTTTGAGTGCTTCGAAACACGGTTCACCCGTTTCTCTGATATCGGGAGGAAGTACATATCGCCCTCAGCATTGCTCCTACACTTCTGATTCACGTCCTCGCCTCAGAATTCTCGCTTCTGATGGGCGAAGCTGCCTGTTCTGCGCTTCACTTAGGATGCGATCTATCCCACCACTTATGTATGTAGTCAAAGAACGAGTGAGCCTATTTTCGCACTACATTGTTGTCCTTTAAACCTCTTGCTCTATCACAGGACTTTAAAAGCCCTCTATTCCTATATAAGACAAGCCAAACTGCCTTAACGCGACCTCTCACAGCTTGACACCCTCTTCCAATACAGCTCGAGTCGGGTGTGGCGAGCCTGACAACTTGACGTTAGCTAAAGTGAGTTCATAAGGCCAGCACAATCATGACAAAATGAATGAACTCGCCCTTTATGGCAATGGAGCTCAGTGCAGATTTATGCCACTCAACTTGAGCTGAACTAGGGTGCATAGCAGCGCGGCTGGGCAATTAGGCGCTTGCTATCGCGTCCATTTCAAAAGGGTTTTTGCCTCGGTTCCCGATGAGGACAACCAACCATTCCACTCCTCTTGGTCGGTTGATTAGCGGCACACTTGCCTAAAAAGGATGAATCACTGACTATGTTCCATAGTCTTGCCGTCAAGTACCCACATTCAGCGTAGCCACGCGGGTCCTGCTTACGTTACGGGACTTTAGCTCAGTTACCCCCGATGCCGCCCTCGCATCAAGGACCCTCGCATACTTCTCACACTCGCCGGGCTCTGCCAGTGCGCGTCGGCTTTCGCGGACGCTGTAGCATTATCTCAACAAACAAATAACGCCATGTGAGGTGACATGGGATCCCATAGGCCAGCCTGTCACAAGGGCCTGTCGCCTGCAATCCGTGCTGTGTCCGTTCTTAGCTTAGCTCGCATAGGGAGCAGTTTCCAGTTAAACAACCTGGAGCAACAGACATCGTCACCGGATAGAGCTGCTGGATTATGAGAGGGTATATTTCTCCTTCCTATCATTGCCCTATTCTGTAAAGTCGAGGAAGAGTTCAGCTCAAAAGTAGGACCCACACTGCTAGTGAAGGAGTTGAATGAGTCATGTGATTATTAAGATCTTGACGGATACTTACCATCGCGTTGAATAAGGGGGATATGTTCGTCTGGTTTACCGCGATTTTTCTGAAGATCTGTCACGGAGCCTCCACGGAAACGTTCACGGAAGAAGCAAAGAATGCAAGGGAATCCATGGTACATGAAGCCCAATTGATGAGCTACTACGTCCATAGACACGTCATACAGGTAGGCGGAACTGGAACCTTTGGACGAAGTGGTTGAAAGTCGGTAGACCTTCAGCTGTATGGCGTGGCTTGCGATCACTATCCCGTAATGATAGTGATGGAGTATTGTCCTGGAGGCAACCTGCAGAATCACATGCAGAAGTACAAGGAAAAGGTGTTGGTGCAGGAGAGGGTCCTGCTCATGTATGAGGTGAGGCTTATTGGTTACGGTTGCTGAGCTCGATCTCATCTCCTTCCTTCAGGCATCTCGAGGAATGCGGTACCTCCACTCGAAAGGTTGCGTGCATCGAGATCTTGCCGCTAGGAACTGTCTTCTTTCAGAGCAGGGCTTCGTGAAGGTCTGCTGCTCACATTTTCTCCTCCACGGTTGTGGGATTTTAAAGGACTCCTGCTACAGATCTCCGACTTTGGTCTGTCGAAAATCGCAGAAGAGTTGGTGGCCAAGAAACCGGACGACGGCGATAAAAGCGAACCACCTCTCGAACACATACCCTTACGGTGAGAACTTCAGCACATGGTTCAGTAGTGCCGTGGTTCATGCGAGGTATTGATCAACACGGGAAGGGAGGAGCAACGACGACGGAGGCACCAGCAGAACCAAGCACTGCTGGGGCAGGAGAAGGAGCAGCAACCAACCGCAACGGCTGAAAGGGCCGCTTGTTAGTGTTCGGGCGTCCTGAAATTCCACTCGTCGCTCATTCCTGATCCTATTAAAAACACACCTCTATGTAGTGTACTTCTTTATGTCGAAGGACAAGCTTAACAGAGAAAGCAATTCAGATGGATGGCGCCAGAAACACTGAAGCGGCCGCAGTTGTGGTCGCCAAAGAGTGATGTGTGGAGCTTCGGAGTGGTGGGTGTTCCATGCTTCAAGAGCACGTAACTAGATCTGCGCTCAGGCTACAAGTGGACTATTGGCATTGAATGCGAACCATAACTAACATTAGTACTGTTTACTTGAGCAGATGCATTTAAAGTGTTAAAAAATAGACGACGAAGGCTTTCCAGTACATTTTCGCTTTAAAAGTTCACTGTTTTCTAAAGAGAAAGACTTAGGGGTGTAGCGAAGGGAAATGTGATAAGAATACAGGTAGAGGTGTATTACAGCTTCTCTACGAAGTTTTCAATGACGGTGAGAAACCCTGGCCTAATGATGAGCCGAAAAGAATCGCTACCCATATTCGGTTCGTGCTGCCAAGCTTTCTTTCAGATTCCTTCGTATTAAGCATCCTAGACGGCAGTTACATGTATTTTTTAGAAAGGGAAAGATGCCTGAAATGCCTGCTAATACTCCGCCTCGCATAAAGCAGATGACGACAAAGATATGGTACGTGAACGCCACAAATTCGCTCATGTTGAATGTAAGTTTGAAACTCAGTAAAGCTAAGTAATCTTGCGCGCGGAAACCACCACCTTGTAAACAAACAGAATAAAGCTAACCATAAGCTTAAATGAATCGCGGTAGCGCAGTCGGAGGCGGCGCCTCTTGTCGCTTGCTACTGATTCCAGGTTCCTTATTTGGATTTCTCACCCAGGTCAATCACGCCTTCCATCCCTTCGAGGTCGGTGAATTGGTACACCAGACTAGTTTTTTTTTTGGGGTGGGGATAAAACACTCCATTGGCCGGTCAGCCTCAAACTTGTCACCTTAGATGTCGACTATTGGATGCCTTAGTTTCTTCTTCAGGAACGTCAACCCTGAAGCAAGGCCTACTATGCAAGACCTCTGTTCGGAACTGAAGACACTCACAAGGGCAGATTTCAAGGTGAACAGCTTATTGCACATTTGTGCGTATCCGCTGATTCTGGGAGGACCTCCGAAGCACGAAGTGGAGGTGTGAGATATACTTCACAGGTGCAATCTCCGTCCAGAATCCTCACCCCTTGTTGCTCTCGACGCGTGGAACCACCACTCTGGCTGCTCTTCTAGAAATGCTTAAGCGGCTTTCACGCTGCCGATGCTGCTGTTGCGCAACCGATCCCGTAATGATAAAGAATACCGCAAAGACGCAGAGGAGCAACAACAGCAACGAGGGGGCTTTCACACTGCTGTTGCCGCAACCCCGCATCAGCAACATCGGCATCGGTTGCGCAACGGTTGCGCTGGATCAGCAACAAGGAATGATCGCCATCATTTCTTGTTGGTGATGCTCGTCAACGGAGGCATATCACAGGTCTTATCTCATTCTCTTATCTCACGCATTGCGGCTGCATCAAGCATCGAACTCCACCCCTTTTTCATTGCTCGTTGCTGCAACAGCAGCAACGGCAGTGTGAAAGCCGCTTTAGTGATTTGAGTGCCACTATAACGTCGATCCATTTGAAGTTCACGCAAGCGCTGCCTCAAGGCTGCGCCTAAGAGTCTTCTTATAGGTGACTGACCTGTCCAAGCTGACAACTGTTAGGGCAGAGTTCTCGAAATCAAGGACGGAATCATGTGCTGTAAGTGTTTCGTCTCCACGTAGAAGCACGGATACGTTTTACGTTTTTCTGCAGCATTATCGCAGCTTTCCTTTAGATGGAGGAGTCAGAAGACTCAATGCGGTCACGCTTGGAGGAGACAATGTCGGGGAAGAATGCTCAGGCTCGCGCTCGCGAGAACGTCAAGTCGTAACGCGAAACGTCTGTGTTGGCTATTTATAGAGGAAACAAATTTCTGTCAATTTTACTGCTGAGGTTAATGTAGATACAATGTAAACAATGTTATATTTATTGAATAAACATGTGTACACTGGAAAGACGAATCGACCTGCACTGTGAAATCATCATATTCAAGTGGCAACAACATAATGGATAATGGACAGCATTACAGCGAAACAAATGAAGAATCGAAAGAAACGAATGTTGTAGACTGAACAATATATTGTACTTCTAATCGTAAGTGAAGAATGTGATCTTACAAGCCCCATCTAACAATATGTATGTTGCAGTACGTGAGCTAACCCCTTATCCTGCACATATCTTATCGGTGTCGAAATCTTATCACTTTATCAGTTTCTGCTTGATGTCGAAGTGTAGGCGAATTAGTTGTCTGTCAAGCTGTACAGGGCGTCGGGTTAAAATTCTGGTAGACGTCTGCAATGGAGCACATGGCGGCAGCCGTTAGAGAGGCTTGCACTGGAGTGCAGAACGGTGATGGTGGACCGTTTGGAGCGGTTGTGGTTCGGAACGGGCAGATTGTGGCCACCGGACATAATATGGTGAGCGCTTGCTTATCGGCTCTCATTGATTCATTACGACGTTACTTTTCTGCAGCCAAACGATGTGTTGGATAGAATAAATTGAGATGAGTTTGTGGAAGACCTACGTCGAAAACATTGCAAATTTATTCAAAAATGGCAAACACTGTCAGAATTCTCTGCAACACAGCAGTTAGGAGTTCAAAATCTGCAAGTGGAAAGGAGCATCCTGCCTTGTGTAATAGAAAAGCTCAATATCTAAGTGGCAGTTAATGACGATTGCAGCATTGTCAGGTGCTCAGCACGAAAGACGCAACCGCACATGCAGAAGTAACTGCTATCAGAAGCGCTTGCAAGAAGCTCGGTGAGTTTTCCTGATGGTGAATTACCGAGAAGTTGAAAGAGAGGACGCTGGTGTGAGTTAAACACTTCGTAATGCATGAAGTAATGGAGCGGTGGGAATAAATTGTTAATGTATAAAATCTTGGTAGAGACCAAAAAAGACAGAACAGCAGCAGATTTTACGAGCAGAACCCATTAGAAGTAAACGCGTCCACCATCGTGGCACCATAGCCGCGCCGTTTACCGTTAGCGACATATTCCAAGTTTGAAAGATTTTGTTCAAAACACCGGTGATTTCAAACAAGTCTCTCTCCCCTTCTAATGGTACGTCTTTCTTTCGGTATAAAAGCTTGCTCAAGAGTCTGCACAAGTCAGATAATGATTCTGACAAGCCACATGTTCAAAGTGCGTTGACAATGACTTTTGGACAGATACATTTAATCTCTCCGGATGCGTAGTCTACGCCTCTTGCTATCCGTGCCCAATGTGCATGGGGGCTTGTCTATGGGCACGTTTAGATGCTATCTATTACGCAGCCACGGCAGAGCAGGTACGATATCCCATCCATAAGAAGGCTTTTATTCAATAATAAGCAGAAAGACGGCACAAATTTAGAAAAAGGCATATATAAGGCTGCAGTTTCGTAGAATAAAGATCTGGCACACTCATTTCTAGGCAGCCGCAACTGGGTTCGACGACAAAGCATTCCACGACTTCCTGAAGAATCCGTGCTCTGATCAGTATAGGTAAATCGCTTGCTGATACCCCATGGAATTCTCCGCTAAAGGAACATTACAGAAAGCTGGAGCATCTTCCTGTCGCGGATTACTTGGCACCATTCGAAATGTGGATCAAGAAAAAGGAGAGGATACAGTACTGACGAGCGCGCGCGCAGACGACGACTTCATTAATGTGCAACGCATACAGTGGTCAAGTATATAACTCTTGTTTTTTCTGCCCAGTATCTGCATGGAACGAGCTTAATAAACCCATTAATATGTTCGCGGGAACATTGAGAATTTTGACTCATTTAACGGAAAGCGTTAACAGGTTTGACAGATGGCGTCGTACGTTCCACGGCTCTCTAGGTGCGGGATCAAGATCTGGTGCAAGCCTAAAACACGGAAGCTCTTGGTTCCGACTCCCACCGGCTTTTTGCGCGCTTCTTTGCATATTGTCGCTCATCCGAAGAAGAGACATTTTGCTCACATTTCCAACATATATCTGAGCGAAAATCTGGTGACCACTGCCACTTGCTTTTCCACATTTCTTGAAGACGAGAAGGCGACTCTGTTAATATAGAATTGTTTGGCACGCATGAGGTAACACAAAGATCCCACTGCTTCTTACGAACTAAGCCGTAAGCTACTCGAATTTCTAGCGTTTTTCATGACTAGGAGGTCTCAATGTGTCTTAATAAGTGACAATATATTCCAACCATCTCCACACCAAGGGTGTGCGTACTCACGTTTTACGATTTACGGCGGTTTTTGGGGGAATTCCTTACGATTTACGATTTGAGACGTTCTGAATCGTAAACCGTAAACCGTAAATGTGACCTTGGCGGAGAGTCGTTGAATACACCGCCCTCAGAAAGGGGCGGAGCGAGGGGCGCGCCGAGGACAAGATGTCCGGGTCCCTTCCTTCACATGGAGGCATCGCGTTTCTAATCACTTCCCTTGGCCCTGCAGCTCTTTCCTGATTTCGTTCGATTACGGGGCAGCTCGGCCCCGAGCATGATGAGTCATCGCGGCGGGGCAGATTCCGGACGGAAGAGTACCGGCGCCTGCGCCGACCCTACATCTCTAGCCGCACGTGCAATTCATGCGACTGCTTTCCCACGATGGAGAGACTTCACCTGAGATCCAAAAGAAAGAAGATGTGGCGGATTTGAAGGTACCATTGTTGCGAAATGGCGTCGTTCGAACCGGTTCAAGCGATGTTTGCTCCCTCACAGCAAAGGGGTAGAGATATAGCGATATATATCCTACCTCGAGATCGTCAGCTGTGCTATGAATGGGCGTATAGGAAGACACTCTCAGACGGAGAGACTAGCACCGCGTGCTGCGGATGCCGATCGCTTAAGGATCGAGAACGCGAGGTGTACCATCAGCCTCTGCCTTTATGCAAAGCCAGAAGTGGGCACTTCATAACGGATCCTGAAGATCCGGTCCGCCCCCACTTCTGTGAGCCAAGAAACGCCCCTTGCTCTATTATGCGCCATAGGGTGATCGAGAGGTGCAACGAATTGAGGGCACAACCCTATACGGGAACTCCAACCAGCGTTATCCAAAGCTTAGTAGCTGATTTGGCACAGCCGCGCTTCGGTAAGGTGACACATGAGAACAAATATTGTTTAGAGAACGATATTTATGGTTTCAGGCGATACTTTTTACGGTCCACTAGTTAGCTCTCAATGTGCCCGTCCCCTCGTTGTACTCCTCTGAAGAACCCTACTCATGCTAACCTGCCCATTCCCTGAGGAAACTGTTAGCACACTTGCCTTTGCATTCAGGTATATGCTTGCTCACAAGTAAAATCTCATGCTTCACACGATTCAGTTGTTTTTTGTTTCTGTTTGTGTTGTCATTTGTACTTTAAACGCTTTGGCAAAGAGTGTTCTGAAATATTTGTCTCAAACAAAAGACAAGTCTCAGACATGTTCCTAGACAACCTGCAGAAACTCGGTGACCGTTGTGGCTGGATCAGTGTATTTCGTGGCTGGATCAGTGTATTTCCTCAGTGATATCACAAACAGTACGATTCGTGTGGAAATATATCACGCTGTGATGAGACGCTGGTCGTGCAAGTCGCCCAAGAAACAGCATGCTCCCACGCGAGATGGTAGATGCGCGCGAAATAGCGGAGAGGCAGCGAGAGGTGCCAGACACGCTGCAAATCGACGTGACTCAGCAGTAGCGAGGACGAGCGGGGCCGAGTTGCCCGTCAACCATTTCGTTCTTGAGAGAAGGGTCAGAATCTTGTTCACCATATTAGGAGGAAGAGTTTTCAGCTGCAGCACCAAGACTCTCTGCAGGTCCCGCCACTTTGCTCAGTACTAAGGCGTCGTCCGCATTTTCCGACAAGTACAGCGACATCTTAGCGAGATATGTCAGGACAACAACGTGATCATCCACTAGAAAATTCTTCAACCCGAGGAAAATTGTCTGATCCTTGGAAAGAGAGGACGGTGCGCCGGTTTTGCGCATAATTACGGATAAGCCTTCAATGTAGAACTCCTGACCGGCATCACCCATAGTATCTAGTTGAAGCGAATTTTAAAGAATTGCGGCGAAAATTGAAAGAATCTAGAGAGAAGAGCGACGTTCCCCTCTCCTCAACTGCCTCCATAACCGAACCGACTGGAAAATGACTTCAGAGTTCTCCGAGATGCGCTTCTCAATCGTCTCCTATCAGCTGTTAGGTTTTTGGACGACGTCACGTTAATTAACGACGGTTTCGCGCGCAGCAAACTTGTCCAAATAGGGCGGCGCGGGCAGGACGGGAAGTGGGCGGCGGGCAGCACAGTGTACCGAACGACTGCCTCCCAGCATATTACTCCACGATCAGCCAAGGATTCGCGTATAGCTTGCATAAGATGTGTCCATTAGATTGAAGACACAGTGCAAGGATAACTACTAGGTCGTTAATAATTCGCGATTCTCTTCCGCGATTCAAGCTCTAAGGCGGCTTGAGATAAAAAGAAATAACGTTTCGATCAAAAAGTTGCAAATCTAGTGAATTTCGGTTGAACATTAACCGTCATCTCTCTACCAGTAGAAGAGCAACCAGCGGTGTACCTCAAGGATCAGTTCTATCTCCCCTCCTGCTTAACATATACACCAGAAATCCTCCAGGAGTTATTGAGAAGCTTGGAATTTCTTGCAGAGCCTTTGCCAAAGACATGATGACATAAAGCTTTATAGAAGCATTTCTGATTCCTGTGACATTGCAAAGATTCAAGCTGCTATCTCTCTGGTCTACTCTTGGTCACTGTCATTGGCACTTAACTAAGGAAGAAACAAAGATTCTCCATTTTGGAAAGAACAACTTGAAGTCTAACTACACTATTGACGGCGTTCAGTTTGAACCAGTTCAAGAAATGTGTGATCTCGGGTTCTGGATTAACGAATGTCTAGATTTCAGCAGGTATTGTGATGAGATCTCAAGAAAAGGGATTTCAACTAGACTTGAGCCCGATTAACCGGGGCGAATAATTGTTTGAGGGATTTCGAACAATCATCGCTCGATTACTCGAAAATCGTAGATTGTTGTTGTTCGAACATTACTCGAAATCGCATTCCACGTAAAACCGTTATTTGAACATTGTTCGAAATCGACTTTCGCGAAAAACCACTGTTCGAACATTGTTCGAAATTGACTTTCGTGGAAAACCATTATTCGAGCATTGTTCGAAATCGACTTTCGCGGAAAACAATTATTCGAACATTGCTCGAAATCGAAGACAGGAAGACATTGATCGAACATTCGAAATCGAAGACGGCGAAAAAGCATTGTTCGAATATTGTTCATAACCGAATATTATTCGAACAATGCTTTTTGTTACGGTTGCTTGTACCTACTGGGTAGGATCATAACTCCGCTTATCAAATCTTAGCAAAAACCAGGCCTAGAATATTACACATTCTGGGGCCAGATTCACCAGCTACTTACTACGTTTTAACGGTGAAAATAACACCAAACCTGATGTAGATGAATTTCATATCAAGGGGTTGGCGATATTTTCACCGTTAGAGGGAGTGGTTAATAAGTGGTTGATGAATCTGGCCCCTGGTAGGCTTCTTAATCTATTTATGAGATTGCGACTTGATTGCAACCGAAAGAGAAATCCTATTATGCACGAGTACCACTCCGCCACCTGATTTGCTTTCTCTATCGCAGCGCTCGATTTCATAGTTTGAAGCTACACCACCTAAGACAGACGGTATAGAGAGGCTAATATTCAGCAACAGCAACGTCTCACTAAAAGCAGATATGTCATAGAATGTACGAGTAGTCGTCATCCGAATCCTTGGAAATCGACCTTACCTTGCCTTATTACCTTATTTAAATGAGCTCTTATACATTCGAGGAAATCACATTAGTTTCTCTGCTCAACAGCAACAGAATTTTGTAATGTGCCTGCTTACGCTGGTATTGTTTTCGCTTCCTCTCTTCAAGAGTTTGGGATTCACAAGGTAAACCGCTCCTCCAGCGAAAAAGTGAAAAGAGGAGTTCTCCTCACTTTGAAACGTTGAAAAACACGAGAATGAAGTGCCACTTTAAGTAAATGGTCCTTACTCTGCTCTGCCTAAACGATAGACACTGAATGAATTGCACTCAATAACGAGGAAGTCCATAATTTTAAAAACCCTTTGAAACTATATAAAACATGCTCTACCGTTGTAGTGGACGTCAGCTAAAAAAACCCACTAACTGCTTCTAATCGTTATCTTTCTAGCTCGTGACACTAATGGGAATGTTGAGGCGGGTTCGACGGAACAGAGGGCCCAGTAACGTGAGGAGTAGTGCTCGGACTGAGTTGCAGTTTAAGACTACCAATTCACTTCGTTAATTTCGATGAGAGTAAGACTTAGCTCCTCAGCCATTGGCTTAATCACTTTCTTGACCACCTCCGAAACTCTGCTGGATCGTCCAATCTCTTGAAGTTGGTCCTGGAGTTTCTTTGATGGCGGTGAAAGTCATGGTAAGTCGAAGTCATTGCAGTAAGATTGTCTTAACAACAATTGTCCTTCCAATTATGATGCCCGGCAGTGTTCTTAAATGCTCTCTGCTGATTATGGATGGTTTCCCAGCATTCTTGCCGTCTCTCCCACCCATCACAGAGGGCCATAAGTTCATTAAAGAGTTCAAATTAGCACAAAGTCAGTTGCCTAACGCTTTCATGATCGATACTGCGAAGGAGTCCATGGTTAGTGGTCGGTATATCACAGTAGGCCTTTCACAAAACGAGCTTCTCTTCGTTTCACACTTATGTAATGGTGAGAAGGGGATGTCAGCGGCGGTTCGCTTATATGGACAGAGTCTTCTGCAGTCCTCCGGCTAAATTCGCACCCAGCCCTATAGGTGTAGGGGTGACGTGGTAGAGTGCGTGGTGCGAAAGGGAGTGGCGAAGCCCTTCATTTTTTGTGCACTAGAAGAGCACTTCCACGGATAGAAGAAAAGCGGGCATGTGATGCGTTGCGGGCAATACATCTCTGCACACTGACGAAAGCTTTACTTTGACTGCCAATAAGCTCAGAAACACATATGAAGGTTTAGTGGGACGTGAATTTTTGTGACAACTTTGGCCCGCTAGGCGACGCTTCACATACGAGGAGCGTCTGAAGCCTGTCATCGGTGCTTCGTTCCAGATACAGCCACTGGTTATTCTTCTGAAGGTAGTAGAATCGCGCATCGGGAGTGCTGGCGGAATGGATTTCTCCTCCGTCCTAAAATTCTGACGCCAACACCTACACTCGATACAAAACTGCAGAATTCAAAGTTTGACCCTCTTCTGCCCTGCTGCAGTTCATCAGACAAGAGATTCAAAATCTCGCCGAGTGGTCCGATTTTAACGCAGAAAAGTGCAAGGAAAGAGCTACGTTTACACAAAATTCATTTGCAAGGCGGTTGCCAGTCTTGGAGAAGGATGGATGGTGCATTCATAATTTGGAAGAATCAAGTGCACGTGGGTCAATTATTTCCCTCTTTAATGCCTCAGTAATCACCCACCTTGAAACTGCTCAAGCTCCCCTATGCCATGAGCCACCTTCCCGGTTCTTGAGCAATTTGGAGAGATCGGGTATGTGTGCCTTCCTTTCCTACACCTGGGTGAGTTGTCTCCCTTTCCTTTGTCTCACAAGCTTTCCCTTTGAAACTGGTTTAACACCTTGTCATTGTAAGCAGCGACTTGGCTGTTGCACAGATTCGGTGCAGGGCGCGGGACAAGATACAATTTGTCCTCACAATTCTTTTGGGTGTGAAGGGTAAACTCTTGACCGGGTTTTTCTTCTTTCTTTGTTTTTCTTTGGATGCTATGATGGGACAAATGTATATCTAAATGTGGTAGAAGCCTCTCCAAACGTTACCTACAAGGGAAGTCTGTAAACTTCCCGTAAAGATTTCCAAAATGACCTATTGAGTGTAGTAGGGGACTGCCTGAAAAGCACCGTAGGGGTTTTCAAATTTAGTTCGGGCAACTGGTTAGATCAAAAACTACAAAAAACTGTGGCACTTCAATGCGGACCGATAAAGTGAAAATGCTGTCTTGCCTGGCCTTGTAATGCCCAGAAATTAACGGAAGCTGGTGCCCGTACTAAATTCAAAAACCCCTGCGGTGCTTTTCAGACAGTCCCACACTACGTTCAGGTGAATCATTCACTGCAGCCGCAGGAGCGACTGGGTGGCTGAGCGGATAGCGATGCGAATTGAAGGGGAGGTGTTCAGGGTTCGAATCTGGGAGAGGGATTTAGGGATTGCCGTATGTTTTTCTAAATCTAGAATACGTTTTGACCTCGGTAAGACACCGTTTTTACTTTCTAACTCTGTTGTAAACCTATCGTCAAATATGAAAGGGTTTGGTTTTCGGTGCGCACAGTTACGTCGCGTCTTTACTACGCCAAGCTTGGCTCGTTAGTTGCTATACCTATCCGACTCGTTTGTAATGCTTTTCTCTTTTTTCAAAATGTTTCCCATTGTAAGCTCATCTACGAACATGACCGAAATGTGTTGCGTTTGAATATCTAGATCTAGAAAAATCTAAAATACTGACCAAAAATCTGTCACTTCTTTTCTAAATTATGATTTTTTATGAACTAGATTTCTTTTCGAAGTGGACGATTGGAAAGGAAGTCTGACCACATAGGCGAAGAATGCCATTCTTTGTACTGACATTGATAGCTGCCGCCACCGTAAACTACGTAGTGCCAGTTGCTCTGTATCTATCCCTTCATTTATTAGGGGGGGGGGGGGCAAATGTAATGAGACAAATTGAAAAAAATCTTTATCTCTTCATAACTCAATTAGAACTCAACGATGCTGAGGTATGTAATTGCCATTAAGGCAATGACCTTGCTGCCATCGCTCAGCCAACTTCCTGATCCCATCCTTCCAGAGCTGCTTGGGCCTGGTGTTGATCAACTGCTCGATATGGTTGTCAAGGACTGCTTGGGTTCTTGTGTCCCTTCCGACCAGGAAGTTCGGCGAATACGGTGGGTGAGGCATGTGAACGTAGCCCAGCTGGCCAAGCTTATCCGTGGTTACTTGTTCCCGATGGGGTGCGGCGTTGTCGAAGAGGAGAACCTTCTTGAAGCGCTGCGAATGAATAAGAGCGAGTCGCCGGCCCATCTCTTCTATTTCGTTCACCATTGCCTTGGAGTTCATCGTAGTGCTCTTGGGAAACAGCTTCCGGAAAACCGATCCACGGGCGCAGACCCAAAAGCTTCAAAGGGGTTTCTCGCCGTGAACATCTCGTCGAACGAAGGTCGGTAACAGGTCACCAGGCCTCACCCAGACTCACTGCTTGGCAGGGTTATGTTAGAAGACGTACTTCTCATCTTGCGTGAATATTGAGCCCAGGCTGCTTGTGGTTGGGAATTGGGCGAGATTTGCGCGACACAGAATTTTGCTCGTCAGACTGGGGTTTCGGCATGAGATAGGCTGGGGTTTTTGGCATGCTTCTGGAAAGGGCGTAAGAGGTAACTTCTCAGATGGGCTTCAGTAAGTAGCATACAAACATACAAATACGATAAGCACCAAACCAGACTCCAGCCACGAGATATATGGACACGGCATGGGGTGTCTCATTACTTTTGGCCCCCCTAATATATGTAAATATGGGGGATAAATACTCAACGTGCTGGTCTCTCAACTTTGAAGTAAAGCTTCTTTGATACTTCAGGCTCCAGGTACTACTGCCATACTTGTCATCACTTCAGTAGTTAGTGTCGCCATTATATCGTAGCTTATCGTTTTTCTTCAAATCCTCATTTAACATTGGACAACTTCCTCACATTGTATATTGATTGTTTTTCTCCAGTGATCGGTCATGCCAAGACCAAGTCGCAAAACTACACTGAATGCGGACCTCACTTCTAGCCAAGCCGAAGGCCCTAGCTTGAACACTACAGTAACTGTTAGCCCTGGAAGTGCTGTCAATACTGAACATTTGCCGATGACTGCGTTCGAATATATTGATCTTATTATAGCTGAAAATAATGATCCAAAAATAGATCAAATGTTGCAGGTGTTAAAAACCAAACTTCCGGGAGACATATCGAAGGAGGTAGAAGAGGACAAACGAGGTCGCAGTGTTGTTATCAGTGGGCTACCGGAGTCGGCCGCACATATGAAGCCTTCGCTTAAGCAGAAAGAGCTTGAGGAGCAGGTCGAGAGTATTCTGGACGTGCTAAAAGTGGAGTGCCGACCGGTAGAAATTTATAGAATGGGTAAATTGGAAGCTGCGCGACCTAGATTGGTAAAGTTACTGTTACCTTCTAAATCCCACTGGCATACTTCGCTCGCGAATGCTCGACTGTTGCGCTCCTCGGAGTTTGATGGCGTATTCATACGCAGGAGTATGACTCTGGAGGAGCGCAAGAGGGAATACGAGCTACGCCAAGAAGCTAGTAAACGCAACAGCGAAGCTAAATGCAAAGAATGGGTTGCGTATCGAGGTGGTCTAGCAAACGTCAAAGATCTAAGATCCAGTCTGAGCTCGGGAAACGGGGTCATGGTATCTTCCCAGTCTTGAAGTGTTCCTTGTTTAATGCGAGAAGTATTGTAAATAAGTTACAGTACCGGACGCGTCTTTTGAATAGACGCCGAAAAAACCGCACTTTTGCGGTTTTTGCATCTTTTTGCTATAACTCATCCAAATGTCATCCTTTTGAAAAACCAAGAATATATTTGAGCTCAGGAGATCGAGCTCTATCGTTTGGTATATACATTTTATATGAAAGATCAAAAATGGCCAAAATTGAAAACTTGCGCTCCATTGAGAAGGCCGGCCGCGGACGAGTTGTCGGCCGCAAGGCGTCAAAACCGTTGCATGGTCACAATTCCTCTAATATGAGGTTTTTTGAGAAAAGGTTGGTACCGTTCGATTCGTCTCTTCGAGATCTGCACAACCATATATACAACTTCGCCAAAACCACCGCATCTTCGCAGTGGGTGGTCAAAATGACGGGAGTAGACTTATTGCTATTGGAGAAGCTTATATTCCAGAACTTGTATGCACATGGAGCACCTCAAGCATGGCGTAAAGTGCTTTGTAATGCCAGGTATCCTCCGAGAGTGCGCCGTGAACAATGCATATGGGATCAAACCTATCAATCGAAAAAATTGACACCGTTCGATAGGGCTTTTCGAGCTGAACAGAATGGTACCCTGGCTGGGGCTCGAAAACTCGGACATGGGCGAGTAAGGGCGGAGGAAGATTCACTGCTGCCGTCCGCCGCTCTAAAATGGCAGATGGGGCTAAGGCGCTCTAGGCAGCTGGAGAGTTAGGAGCAAATCATCGTAAAGCGCCTTCGCTGTTTTGATCGTGTGCGAGTTTGCATGCCGTTAGCTCGCCTAGTGTACCCGCAGCGGTCGACCGAAATCTGAAAAAGTCGTGTCACACAAGCCTCACCTGCATCTTCGCAGAGCTGTAACTTGGTCTAGTCGTAAGCTACATTGCTGTGTTTCAGCGCGCTACTAGATCATATTACTGCCTACGGAATCCACACGTTCTAGCCAGAAAGATTTGAAGCTGACAGAGTTATCGCGCTCCGAACACGCCCGCGCGTGCAGATTAGCACAACAACGGTCGATGTTCTCCTAGCTCTTACTCGCCCAGATTACAGTTCTGTCTGCTCTTTATAACACCCTTCAATTCAGCATGAGAAGCTCTATCGAATGGTGTCAAGCGTGCACAATTTGAAGTTATCGGTTTTCGTTGACGTCACCGTCCGCCTGCCGCGTCTCGAGCGGCCTCGTCCTCGATGGGAAACCGTCAAAAATCGATGTTCCCGAAATCGGTCGAAATTGGAACCATTCGGTAGCGCTTTTTATGGTGAACAGAGTGGTACCATTTTGAGTGTCGAAAACTCAATTCTTGCCGCGAGTAAGAGCGCAAGAAACTCTAACTGCTATCTTCTGCCGCTTCAAACTGGCAGCTGAAGCTAAGACAGTTCAGGCAGCTGAGCTGCTCTGAGCATGTAATCGTAAAGTATCCTAAACGTCCTGTTCGCCTACGCGTTTTGAAGTTGTTAGCTTGCCGCGTCTTCCCGCAGTGGTCCACCGAAATCGGAAAAAATACGCCACACAAGCCTCACCTTCATATTCGCACCCCTGTAACATTGCCTCTTCCTAAGCTACCTCGCTCTACTTTAGCGTGCTGCTAGACCGTTCTACTGACTACAAGACCCAGGAGTTGCAGCCGAAACGATTCGAATTTGACAGAGTTACTACGCTCTGAAAACGCCCGCGCGTGCAATCTGCGAGCGGTTGCCCCACTCGATTGATAGGTTCGATTCTATATGCATTGCTCCCGGCGCACTCCTAAGTCTCGCCGGAACAGAGTACAGCAATTCCTGAGTAGGGCAGCTGGGAATTTCTCATAAAGCTCCCTAAATGCTCACTCTACAAACTGCCCCCCCCCCCTCGATTGATAGGTTCGATCCCATATGCATTGTTCACGGCGCACTCTCGGAGGATTCCTGGCACGACGGAACACTTTACGCCATGCTTGAGGTGCTCCTTGAGCATACAAGTCCTGGAATATAAGCTTCTCCAATAGCAAAAAGTCTGCCCCCGTCATTTTGACCACCCACTGCGAAAATGCGATGGTTTGGCGAAGCTGTATATGGTTGTGTAGATCTCGAGGAGACGAATCGAACGGTACCAACCTTTTCTCAAAAAACCCCATATTAGAGGAATTGTGACCATGCAACGGTTTTTGACGCCTTGCGGCCGACAACTCGTCCGCGGCCGGCCTTCTCAATGGAGCGCAAGTTTTCAGTTTTGGCCATTTTTAATCTTTCATATGAAATGTATATACCAAACGATAGAGCTCGATCTCCTGAGCTCAAATATATTCTTGGTTTTTCAAGTGGATGACTTTTGGGTGAGTTATAGCAAAAAGACGCAAAAACCGCAAAAGTGCGGTTTTTTCGGCGTCTATTCAAAAGACGCGTCCGGTACTGTACATCACCTCCATCATTTTCTATCCACATATGACCCTGGCATTGTTTTCATAACTGAAACGTGGCTCTCCGAAAATATTAAAGATAGTGAAGTCCTTGATGGACTTCCTTTTGATCTTTAGAAATTTGAAAATTTGGTAAAGGCGGCGGTGTATGTTCTATATGTAGAGATACCATTTGCGTCAAGCAAACACATTTCTATTCCGAATCTTGCTCTGAATTTCTTTGCCTGGATCTAATAGGTCCTGAGTTTGCTTGTACCACCAGATACATTATTGTCTAGAGGCCGCCCAGTGCATCCTGCCACGATGACGAACAGCTCCTTGACTAGCTAAGCAATTTGTGCTCTGTGAGTTCAGGGCTAGTTCTACTTGGAGATTCCAATTTGGACTATGACAGGGTGAATAAGATGCCGCGTAATTTACCATCTGTCTCGTTTGGTAACTTCTTTGATAGTTGCAATCTTGTTCAACGTGTTACGAAACCCACTCGTGGGGACGCTAACCTTGATTTAATAATGTCATCTCCCCACGTCTGTACCGATGTTTTGTATCTTCCTCCATTCTATGCGTCAGACCATATGATGCTTGAGTTCCGCTGTACTGCTTCGTATAGGCCTCCTCATCTACTACCTATGCCGAATTTTTTCAAAACCGACTTTACTAGCCTAAATTCTTACCTCGCGTGTATAAACTGGTGGGGCGTTTTTGATGGCTTTGTATCTATTGATGACCTATACATGAGGTTTTGTGCAGTAATGTATGAGGGATTCAAAAAATGTGTTCCTCTATGTTATCCTGGTAGCAAAAGGACAAGGTATCGGAAGCACATTCTAAACCTTTTGAACAAGAAGAAGAGACTTTCCCCATCTTGTGCGCTCTATAAAAAAGTGTGCTCCGTTATTAACTTTCATATTAAGAAATTCCATGCTAACTGGGACGGAAGATTAGCAAGAAAGTCGTCCACTAAACAATTTTTTGAGTTGATTCGCAGTAAGATGAAAGGATGTGGGAAACTCCCGACCCTTGAGGATGAAAATGGCAATGTGTTCGTAACCGACAAACAGAAAACAGAAGCATTTGCCAAATATTTTTCTAGTGTGTTTACTACAGGAAATGCGAGTGATTATAATCAACGCTTTTGCACAAGTAGATTGCTCAACGGCCGCAAATTTGAAAATATCACTTTCGATCACAATGATGTGCTGAAGCATCTGCTAGCTCTAAAAGAGTCTCATCCTCTATTTTTGATGGAATACCTCAAATAGTGTTTAAGAAATGTGCCCAAAATCTTTGTAGACCTTTGCCAATGATTTTTAATATTTCTATTATGCTAGAAAGCGTTTCCTCCATGTGGAAGGAGGCACTAGTTACACCAATACCAAAAGGCTCCAAATCGAATATTGTAGCCAATTACAGGCCGATTAGCATTTCACCGTTCCCAGTAAAAATATTTGAAAAGATCTTACGTGAGAAATTCCTTGACTGGCTTGAGCGTCAAAAATTGCTCCCACCAGAACAGCACGGTTTTCTAAAAGGTGCATCAACTACTACCCAACTGCTTGATAGTAGTTTTGACTGGTACTATGCCTTGAACAAACCAACCTTGCCGTGGATGTCATTTACTTTGATTTATCTAAGGCATTTGATACAGTAAACTACTTCAAACTAATTCTTAAGCTAAAGCAAGTAGGAGTTGACAGTAGGAGTTGACGATACAGTGCCGGACGCGTCTTTTGAATAGACGCCGAAAAGACCGCACTTTTGCGGTTTTTGCGTCTTTTTGCAATAACTCGCCAAAAAGTCACCCATTTGAAAGACCAAGAGTATATTTGAGCTTTGGAGATTGAGCTCTATCGTTTGGTATATACATTTCATATGGAAGATCAAAAATGGCCAAAATTGAAAACTTGCGCTCCATTGAGAAGGCCGGCCGCGGACGAGTTGTCGGCCGCAAGGCGTCGAAAACCGTTGCATGCTCACAATTCCTCTAATTTGAGGTTTTTTGAGAAACGGTTGGTACCGTTCGATTCGTCTCTTCGAGATCTACACAACCATGCATACAACTTTACCAAACCACAACATTTTCGCAGTGGGTGGTCAAAAATGACTAGAGCAGACTTTTTTGGCACTGGAGAAGCTTATATTCTAGGACTTGCATGTTCTCGGAGCATCTCAAGCATGGCGTAAAGTGCTCCGTCATGCCAGGAATCCTCCGAGAGTGCGCCGTGCACAATGCGTATAGGATCGAACCTATCAATCGAGGGGGGGGGGGGGGACAGTTTGTAGAGTGAGCATTTAGGGAGTTTTGTGAGAAATTCTCAACCGCCCTACTCAAGAATTGCTGTACTCTGTTTCGGCGGGACTTTGGAGTGCGCTATGCACAATGTATATAGGATCGAACCTATCAATCGACTGGGCGAGACAGCTCGAAAATTGCACCGCGGGGGTGTTCTGAGAGCAATAACTCTGTCAAGTTCGAGTCTTTCCGACTGCAAGCTGTGGATTTTGCAGGCAGTAGATAGTTCAAAAAACGCGCTGAAACATAGCGACCTAGCTTAATAGTGAACAAAGTTATAGCGGTGCGAAAATGCAGGCAAGCCTTGTGTGACACGATTTTTTCCGAGTTCAGTCGACTACTACATGAAGACGAGGCGAGCCAATGGCATCTATATGCACGGGCGAGCACAAGACTGAAAGTACTTCATGCTCGAAGCTGTGGCGAGAACTGTTATCTGGGCGAGTAAGGGCACGAAGACATAGACCGTTGCTGTGCTAAATTGCACGCGCGGGCGTGTTAACTAACGCGATAACTCTGTCAGCTTCCAATCTTTCTGGCTGGAACGTTGGATTCCGTAGGCAGTAATATGCTCTAGTAAAGCGCCAAAGCACAGAAAATTATCTTACGAATTGGCAAGGTTAATGCGGTGCGAAAATGCAGGTTGGGCATGTGTGACACGATTTTTTTCAGTTTTCGGTCGACCGCTGCGGGCACACGAGGCGAGATAACGGCATGCAAATGCGTGGTGGAGCACGAGACTGAAAGCAATTTACGGTGACGTGCTCGCAGCTCTCCAGATGCCTAAACTGCCCTAGCCCCATCTGCCATTTTAGAGCTGCGGAGGGCAGCGGTGAAGATTCTTCCGCCCTTACTCGCCCGCATTTGAGTTTTCGAGCCCCAGCCAGGGCACCATTCTGTTCAGCTCAAGAAGCTCTACCGAACGGTTTCAATCTCGACCAATTCTGGGAATATCGATTTTTTGACAATTTCGCATCAAAGGCGCTCAAGGCCGCAGCTGAAGGACAATGACGTCATCGAAAATCGATATTTTTGAGCCCGGCCAAGTCTGATACCTTTCGATAGAGCTTTTGGTGGTGAATTGAATGGTGTTACTGCGAGCAGCAAGAACTGTAATCTGGGCGATTAAGGGCGCGGAGAACATCGATCGTTGTTGTGCTAAATTGGACGCACGGGCGTGTTCTGAGCGCTATAACTCTGTCACGTCTGAATCTTTCGAGCAGCAACTTGTGGATTTTGTAAGCAGCAAAAAGCTCAATAGGTGCGCTGAAACACAGCGATGTAGCTTACGAATGTACAAGGTTACGGCGGTGCGAAAATGCAGGCTGGGCATGTGTGACACGATTTTCTCAGACTTCGGTCGACCGCTGCGGGTGCACGAGGCGAGTTAACGGCATGCAAACTTGCGGACGAACAAATCAGCCAAGGCACTTTACGATGAAGTGCCCATAACTCTCCAGCTGGATAGCCTGCCTTAGACCCAGCTGCCATTTTAGAGCTGCGGAGGGCAGCGTTGAAGATTCTTCTCCCCTTACTCGCCCACATTTGAGTTTTCGAGCCCCAGCCAGGGCACCATTCTGTTCAGCTCAAGAAGCTCTATCGAACGGTTTCAATCTCGGCCAATTCCGGGAAAATTGATTTTTTGACAATTTTCCTCGAGGACGAGGGCGCTCTTCGCCGAGGCTGCCCGGACGATGACGTCATAGAAAGCGACGATTTCGAAAATTGCCAAATGCTTGTCCAAACCTATTCAAATTCATCTAGGGGTATTTGGTGCGCTGATTACGAATCCGATGTCCGTTTTTGAAAATTCTGCCGATTTCGATAGGTTTTGGATTTCCTTCTGAATAACTGATGGTGGACAGGAACACCGATTTTACTCAAGCTTCCTATAACGGCAGAGGTTATTCAGGGTGCCGAATACGATGCCGAAGTCCATTTGGTCGATTATGGCAGGAGACCACCCACACCGATAACTGAGGGTGATCAGTGATCCTGACCCTGTGACATGCCAAAATCGGCAGAATTTTCAAATACGGACGTCGGATTCGTAATCGGCGCTCCAAATAACCCCAGACGATTCAGGACGAAGTTTGGACAAGAAAATTTGGCAAATTTCGAAATCATCGATCTTCGATGACGATCAGAGGAATTGTGAGCATGCAACGGTTTTCGACGCCTTTCGGCCGACAACTCGTCTGCGGCCGGCCTTCTCAATGGAGCGCAAGTTTTCAATTTTGGCCATTTTTGATCTTTCATATAAAGTGTATATACCAAACGACAGAGCTCGATCTCCGAAGCTCAAATATACTCTTGGTCTTTCAAATGGATTACATTTTGGCGAGTTATTGCAAAAAGATGCAAACACCGCAAAAGCGCAATTCCATACAGTACCGGACGCGTCTATTCAAAAGACGCGTCCGGCACTGTATGGAACCCCCATGGGAACATAACACTCCAGGCACAGAATGAAAAGGTTCAGCGACTTTCACGAAAATCCTAATGTTTAGGACTTCCAATATCGGGCACCCTTACAAGATGCCTAATTACCCGGCTTAAAAATTTCGGTCTAAAAAGTCTATTGTTTCGTAGAGTTTTCAATGATTTGGTTCTTTGTTTTCGTATGCTACGGATGGAAATGAGACTGAGATTCAGCAGGTACTAGGTTTTTAGACCTACGAGTGGACGTACAAGACATTTTGCCATTTGCTGCCCCACACTTAAACACTGGCATCTGTGCAAAGTTTACAATTCCTTTTTTTATCGGACTTCACGGTGGCTGCAAATGCTGCCCGCTGATGTACTGAGCTCTCCTAGTGTCTCAGGTTTTCGAAGTAAGCTAAAAGGAACAAATCTTCTTTCTTTATTAAAGATACAGGGCTTTTAGACAGTAATATGTAGCTAGCTCAACTGCGGACCTTTAGACTCCGTCGTGTCAAGGGAAGTCATTTTTAGAATAAGTGCTTTTTCTCCTTTTATATTCATTTGATAGTTACTTTTACAGCAGGCTCGGATGTTTGTCCCGACTTCTCAATGGACTCCTCACGACTTATCAATATCTCCTCCGCTCCAACAAGGCTACGTCGCATATGTCCCTCGACGCAGTATCATCGCCTCTCCCATAAATAGGCTTGTCCACGAGATTCTTTTACTGACGTCTTGAATGGTACTCTCAGATTCCTCTCCACATGTTCTTAGCTTCCTTTGTTCCACTTACCCCTTGCGTTCGTAATTGCTTTTCCTCGAAATACCTCAAATTCCCTAGAGTAAGATCTTTACTGCCTTTTAGTAGTGCTGATTCATATCAATTCGAAAAGCACAGGTGCTGCAGGCGATGACTCTCTTCGGCTTGAAGAAATCACTGCTTTATTTTTTTATATGGTTGCAACCAGTTACAACCAGTTTGCTGCTTCAACTCTTTTACCTGATCATATCTTTTCATATCTATCTCCTCTGCGGGTCCTTAGTAGACCATCGCCTAAGGTATGTAGCAGTTTAAAGAAGTTTTTGGAAGATAGAACTCGACCCGGTATGGTTATGCCAGTTGCGTGCCTACTGTGTCGTAGCACTCAAGGTGGAGAACCATTTAATATCTGTAATATAAGTCGGGAAGCAGTTGTTCCCAAATTATTGTTTTAAATTAATGGTATTTATTATCGCCAAAGTTTCTTTTATATTGCAGACAGTTTTTTTGGATAGTCTTTCAAGTCAATAGAGCTGCAGTATAGGCCTGTTCTTTTCCTCGTTCTTAGTGCACTGGGTTTTCTACTCATTATAAGAACATGTTTGTAGGCTTACGAATTTTTTGAGGTATTTCGAGATCAGCAATGTCGACAAAATAATTACGACTCCTCAGTTTCCTATTTAGTTGTGTCTTGATTCTCGTTCCTTCCTTGTTCTTTTATTGCGTTCTTGACATACTAGCCACAGTTTCTTTCTTTGTGGAGTGCTGACCGTTTTTTTCTTTTTGACGCACTCATGAGTGCATGAAATAAATAAATAAATAAATAAATAAATAAATAAACGTGGGTCTTCCGTAACCGCGAAAACGTTTGTCAGATCTGTGATGAGCACCTTAAATGAATTCACAATAAAAAAGCGGAAGCAGCGCCTTTCCGAGGCCAACGATCTACTCTAAAGTTACAACAAAGCAGAAGTGCTATTTAGCAATCCGATATCCCTTCGCTAGAACCGATTCTTCGACCCTTCTCCCGCAAGTCTGCATCGCTATTCACTCGGCCAAAGAGTCGCTGTCGCCAATGCTGCGAATGATTCACCTGAGTGTCCCCTGCGGCTTCTTTGAGAAACGCAAGGAACTTATCAGGTTGCTATGATCTGACCATACTTAAAGTTTGTTAACGTTTGCAGATCATGTAATTTCTGTACACTACAAAGTCATTCAGGGCGTCACCTTTGCCTTATCAGCCCGCACTAAGTGATACAGTTTTTCGTCATTTTCGGCCAAGCCAGATGCTCGCAGGAAATTTGAAACCTACTACGGTGCTTCCCAGGCAATCCCCTACGACCACCAATAGTCACTTTGAAAATCTCCAGGGAACCTCCCTTGTTAGAGGGGTATAGAAACGTATGCTCCCCGTATGGGGCAATTATGGCCTGAATTGGTGAGAGCAAACCGAAATCCATCGCTCCCGTAACCAACACGGAAAGATGATTCAACTCAGCTGTTGGCTGCTAGGAAATGCCTTACTTTAACTGTACGTCTCCTGCTGGCAAGTCGCGACCCAATTCTGCGCTGTTTAACTTCAGAATTTGGTTACCATTGTTCGCATGAAATATCCGAAGTGCAAAAAACTCGACCTACTTCACGACAATGACTGTCACAACGCCTCGGAGCTGAGCTACCAAAAGATTGCCCACTCGGAGAGGAAGTCCACTCATGCTCGGAACTCGAAAATGAAGGTGTCCGCTTTCGGGTTACTCGTCTGATTCAGGCGAAAAGCTATAGCTGCAGCATGCATCAGACATGGGTTTTAGGTAAATGTAGTTGAGTCTGTTATTGAGCACGTTTTGTTACAAAACTACGATTTTTCGAAATAAAGATGAGATTCCGGTCAACTGTTGTTTCACAGCCTAATAGGATTACTCCAAGTGTGCAGCATGCCACTGATATAAGATTCCCACTCTAACATTGTACAGCACAGTGTACTGAATAACCGACTGCGTTATTACAGAATCCCCCGCCCCTCCTAACATCATATGCGCCTCGAATCTCACACGTATGATTGCATGACACTTACACGTAACGTAACGCGTTCTTCAGTGTAGAACCGTCGGTCGTCGCTAGCAGCTCTCTTAAATGTTCTTCTCTTAATAATAAACGAAGACAATGTCGGCTCATGGTGGTTTGGGGCACTCTCCCTGCTATCCATGGATAACCTCGATATAGAGCAGGAGAGCATGTGGTGTTTTGCAGGTGTTGGCCCACAAGAGTAGTGCCGGAAAATTAGACTAGTATGAAGTTGAGAAAAAGTCATCGGTACAGGTGTGGACCACCTCAAGCTGTATTGCGCTGAAATGCCTTCGGAAACTAATCGATCGGCATTCAGCATCAGAAATGAGGGAGGGTGCTACAGTTCAGAACTTAGAGAGAATAGCAATTCTTACATTTGCTTCAATTACTGATTGAAAATGGTTCATTCGTCGCTTGGCCAGCTCTTGAGCATGATTTACTGAAGCGCTGTCGTTGGATGTCTCGACGATCGGCTGAATGATTATATCTGTGAACAAAATAGATTTGTAACAGATAGTGCAGGCATTTGCACTTTGTTTTGCAAGTTCAAGTTTTGTTACAAAAACTAAAGGTAGGACGGAATAGATTTTCGGAGAGCAAAACAGAGTTTAATGCACACATCCGGTCCTTTCAATTTAATGATAGAAACGAGCCAATACTTTGCAGTGTTTGACACCGAACCTACTGAAAGGTCCACTTATTGGATCTGGACGCAATGCAGTTGAGGCTTGTCACTCTGGCCTATTGGCAATTTATACCGTGTTTTTCTCGCGACTTTTCTCTCAGATTGGTACTGTCCACGTTAGGATGGTGGTTTCACAGTGAGGTAGTGCGAAGAACTAGGCAAGAGAGGGAGCTTTGGGATCTGATCCGTACAAGAAGCTTCCGTGTCAAAATTCCCCTGTATAGTATAATTAGTCATTTTGGAGCAGTGCCCTCCATAAGGAGAATCTGAGGCCATCACCATTTCATCGTTTAGCCATATGTAGTACGGAATAGGGGGAGGAGGGAGGTCAACGTCGCAACAGTTGGAGGAACGGCGGCCGCTGACAGATTGCCAACAGCGCAGCGCACGTACGTTGACGATGGAGCGCGAAATAGCTCCATCGCTAGTAGCATTAAACGTATGAACCTAAGCGGAATCAGCATTGCTGGCTCTTCCAGCACAATCAAGCCTAACATCCTGCATAGATCGGTGTTGACGGAAGAGGGAAAGGACTCCGCGATGTGGTGCAACCAAGCAGCTCGAGTGAGAACTGCTCTTGTCGCTGAGCTGGAAGCGGTCAGTAGGGTTCTGCGCTCTTCGAGGCGAAGGAAAGGACACCAGGATGTGGCCCATCTAAGCTTCTCGTGCCAAATGTGCACTTATCGCCCACGCAAGGATGGCGCTCTCAGGCTCTCCGCTCGTTTTGCGGCAGGCGCCCTTCGCCTGAATATTTCGGTCGAAGACCGACTATAGGAGGTGTGCTCTAACTCTGATTTTGCGCTCGATCGCAACCTGATCCGCCTTTCTAGTAGTTATTGTTGCAATTCTCTCTAATTATAAGGTCTTAATGCAAGTCTAGAGAGAGGGACCATCATCTACGCGACTCCCTTCCATAGCGAGCAGTAATACTCTATCTGCAGCAAACAAAGGTGTGATTATTCAGCTAAAAATTAATGTATCCATGCTTAACATTTCCAATTGTAAGGTTTATGGAAAATTTCGTCATGACGGAGAGAGCCTCTCGATCTGCATTTTCTTCTCTACCAAAAATCAATTGCGACATTGTGTTGGCAGCAGTTCTGCTGAACCCACGCATAAGCTAGTTTAGGTCGCCATTATTCGGCACCTATGACTGCCGCGTCGCGACGTCGCGTGCGGCACGTTGCGGATTGCGCTTGCTCCGCTGCAAATTCTTCGCCGCACTGCCGCTTCAAGACTGTAGAATCTGCGGCAATAACATTAACTCGATCCAACAATAACATTCCGTTGATTCTAGTATGCAATCTAACCGTCATTCAAGGAAAGGACCACGGGTCGCCATGGGACTTTGAGATGAAATGCTTATAAGTGGATGCAGCATTGAACACGGTGATAAACACAAAGATTGAGGAAAGAAATTACAAATTGCACTTTCGCGAACTATTGTGGAGCCGTAGTGGATGCGTATTCAGCCTACACATACATAGACTTGCTGCAGTCAACGCACCAAAGAATCTACGCTTTATTCTTCCCAGACAACTCTGGTACGAATTCACCGCCCCGGATCGATAGAAGACTGGGTTGTTGAAGAACCATGAGATTTATATATGTATTACGTATGGATTTGCATCTGATTCCACTGTCTGAGTGGGCCACGAATTTTCGACTAAACTGGAATACACGCTTCCGGCGCATCTTTCGATCTTGCTGCACGCGCCTTTATTCCAGAATATTTGTTATGCTCTCTTCGTAAATTAGAACTATACATGTTACGCTTCCCTCAGTTGTTCAAATATAAGTTTCTGGTCTGAATCCTATAGTATTCGCTGACAATCTTGCGAGTACTCGACGGTTGTTCATGCTCAACAGATACGAGCAATTCCTTCGAAAAGGCTATTAGTTGGTTATGGACCCAAACTCGCTCATTATCTGAACTAGACTGTAACTATTTTCTCAACAGAATACACTTCCCACCATAGTTCGGACTTTGATGAGCTGAAATTTCGTTATTCAGTTATCGACGTCCATTATTCAGCCAGCGAAAGAGGACGGTAGCCATCATTCTGACATCCTGGTGGAGAACCGTAATATCTTTGTGCGATTGATGCATTGTAATTCCCATCAATGTAGGATAGCCCGATGTTCAACCGACGGTTCAGAGTACTCGCGCATCGGTGGATCGCGCGTACGAGACAGCTGAGTCATAGCATGGCGCGGCTGCGTCGCGGCAGCCGCCAGTGTCAAATAATTGGGAACAAAGATTTAAAGGCTCCGCACACTTGCGCGGCGTTGCTGCTCGCAGCTATGGTTAAGGATAGGGCAGGGACACCGCCAACGGCGAACTCTGCGTCTCTGCCCGTTGGTTAAAGATAGCGCCGCGGCGTTGCCGCAGAAGTGTGCGGGGGCCAGGGTCAAGCTTGAGGTTCGGGAATCGAAGGGGGGGGGGGTCGTACTGTGATCTCGTCTGGAGGGGGGGGGTCGTGCTCTTCCGGTTTTGGCAGAGGATTCTCTCTTATTCTTCAGGTTTTTTGGTGATTTTTTTAATTCTTAATAAGTTGTTTTTTTCCAGGAATGCTTTCGAAGGTGTGCAGTCTCTCCTTCGTCCCGCGAAGTTGTAAAAATTAATATAACAAGTTTCAGTTACTCGTTAGAAATAAAGATTTTCCGCCGGCAGATTTGGAGTCAATGAGAACTTTCCATTTTTCAGTTTTTTTCAGGAAGTCATGTACGCGACAGTTTTCTGCCTGAACGAGCGACATCTACGTCCTAAATTGCCGTCTATAAAATTTGGAGCGTCAATTACTAAGGAAAATTAAGTGCTTTTCCTACAAGATTTTTGGAAGCGATGACCGAATGGCAACCGAGGATGGACTTGTCACGGAGCTAATTTTCTCTCTTCTGCTGGAAACAGCATCAGAAAGTGAAGTTGTACCCAATAAAGTTTTAATCCACCGGTTGACACAAGGGAATAAAACGTGTTTTTGTGAGACAATCTTCTGTATAAACAGACGCTCCGATTTGTATCATTTGCCGAAAAAATTCGACACCGTTAATCACATGGAAGCCGCTATTTTTACAAGCTGCTTTTTAAAGCGTAGAACCCACACCTCTTACAGTTTTAAAAGTTCTGTGAATTTTTCAGAGATGTCGCACAAACTCCGAAATATGGTAGGTTACGTGGAGCCATTGCGTTCTCCGATATCACCGATCGCCACTGAAGGACGGACTTCTTGCAGCAAAAAAAAAATCTTCCTTCTGAAGGAAGAGCATCAGAGAGCGAAAACTGTACCATCTTAGAGTTCAAGATGTGATTAATATACAATCATAAACTAAGCTTCTTCGCAGCGATCTCCGATATGATTAGGGCTGATTGCATTTAAATTTTTCGCTTTTCAAGAAAAATTAATTAATTTTTACCTGAAGCAGATCACCCACACAGTTGAAATCTTGCCACAAAAAGTTTCAATTCTTGTTTAATGCACAGTGTAAAAATCATGGTTTTCTGAAACGAATAGACTGGATCGACCACTGGTCGATATCGCACCGACGTCATGGGAGCGACGAAATTGGACGTTCACAAAAATGACTATAACTCGGTAAGTTTTCCACAATTTTAAAAACTACAAGAAAAGGTATTTTATACGGTGTGAAAATCGGTTTTCAAAAACTAGATCTTCATACGGGGCGGAGGCCTTCGATTTTTGAGCGAAAAAATTGAAGTGATTTTGTATAAACAATTACATCCCGGTAGGTTTTTCGAATTTTAAAAGATTTAATAGCTTTTTAAAAACTAGAGGAAAAGCGCTTTCAAACCACATAGAAATTTCTTTTCATCAGGGAGGTCTTCATAGGGGGCGGTGGGGATTCGATTTCTGGTCCATTGTTGCAGAAATACGTGCCAAAAATCGAACCCCCCTCGCCCCGTATGAAGACCCCTTTTTTGAAAACCGTTTTCTATATGGAAAGAAAACACCTTTTCTCTATTTTTCAAAAAGCAATTGGGATTTTTGAATTTCAAAAATTGAACCAAGTTATGATCAAATTCGTAAAGAACTGCTCGTAGACTCTGCACCGTCGACACTGGAGTGATTTCATAAAAATGATTATAACTCCGTTCGTTTTTTGAAATTCAAAAATCCCAATTGCTTTTTGAAAAATAGAGAAAAGGTGCTTTCTTTCCATATAGAAAACGGTTTTCAAAAAAGGGGTCTTCATACGGGGCGAGGGGGGTTCGATTTTTGGCACGTATTTTTGCAACAATGGACCAGAATTCGAACCCCACCCGCCCCCTATGAAGACCTCCCTGCTGAAAACTAATTTCTACATGGTTCGAAAGTGCCTTTCCTCCAGTTTTCAAAAAGCAATTGGGATTTTTAGATTTCAAAAAATGAACCGAGTTATGATCAATTTTGTGAAGCCGTAACCAGAGGAGTTGGTCGGCCCATCACCGGAGTCATTGGAGTGATTTCACAAAAAATGTCCATAACTCGGTTCGTTTTTTGGAGTTCAAAAACCCCAATTGCTTTTCGAAAACTAGAGTAAATGTGCTTTCGAAACATGTAGAAATTTGTTTTTTTTTGCCAAAAATCGACCAGAAATCGAACCCCCTCGCCCCCTATGAGGACCTCCTTTTTGAAAGACGGTTTATGCATGGTCAGTTAGCATGTTTTCTCTACTTTTAAAAAGCAATTGGGATTTTTGAATTTCAAAAAACGAATGGAGTTATGATCATTTTTATGAAATCACCCAGTGTCGACGGTGCAGAGTCAACGAGCAGTTCTTCACAAATTTGATCATAACTTGGTTCAATTTTTGAAATTCAAAAATCCCAATTGCCTTTTGAAAAATAGAGAAAAGGTGCTTTCTTTCCGTATAGAAAACGGTTTTCAAAAAAGGGGTCTTCATACGGGGCGAGGGGGGTTCGATTTTTGGCACGTATTTCTGCAACAATGGACCAGAAACCGAACCCCTACCGCCCCCTATGAAGACCTCCCTGTTGAAAAACAATTTTTACATGATTCGAAAGCGATTTTTCTCTAGTTTCCAAATAGCTATTGGCTTTTGTAAAACTCGAAAAACTTACCGAGTTACGATTACTTATTCAAAATCACTTCATTTTTTTCGCGCAAAAATCGAAGTCCTCCGCCCCCTATGAAGATCTAGTTTTTGAAAACCGATTTTCACACCGTATGAAATAGCTTTTCTTGTAGTTTTCAAAAAGTTATTGGCATTCTAAAATTGTGGAAAACTTACCGAGTTATAGTCATTTTTGCGAATGTCGAATTTCGTCGCTCCTATGACGACGGAGCCATATCGATCAGAGGTCGATACAATCCATTCGTTTCAGGAAACCATGATTTTTACACTGTGCATTGAACAAGACTTGACACTTTTTGTGGCAAGATTTCAACTGTGTGGGTGATCTGCATCAGGTAAAAAGTAATTAATTTTTCTTGAAAAGCGAAAAATTTAAATGAGATCAGCCCTAATCATATCGGAGATCGCTGCGAAGAAGCTCAGATTTTTACTGTGTAATACTCATGACTGAAAAATCCATAAAGCACAATTTCACTCTCGCGTGTTCTTTCCTTGAGAAGATTGAGAAATTTTCCGCGAGAAGACCACCCTCAGTCTCCATCGATGATATCGGCGAACGCAATGGCTCCACGAAACCTACCATATTTCGGAGTTTGTTCAACGTCTCCGAAAAATTTACAGAGTTTTTAAAACAATAAGAAGTGTGGATTCTACGCTTTAAAAAGCAGGATCCATGCTTCCATGTGATTAACGGTGTCGAAAATTTTCGGCAAATGACACAAATCGGAGCGTCTGTTCATACAAAGGATCGTTTCAGAAAAACAGGTTTTATTGCCATGTGTCAAACGAGGGCTTAAAATTTTATTGGGTACAACTTCACTTTCTGATGCTGTTTCCAGCAGAAGATGGAAAATTAGTTCCGCGAGAAGTCCATCCTCCGGTTGCCATTCCGTCATCGCTTCCGAGAGTGTCTAAAAAATGTTGTGGATAAAGCACTTAAGTCAACTTTAGCAATTAACACTCTGCATTGTATAGAGTACAATTTCGAATGCAGATGTTGCTCCTTCACGTACAAAAATGTTCCGTGTTCACGAGATGCTCAGAAAGCCTGAAAAGTTGAACTCTTGTGATTAATTCGACAACTGCTCTCAAAAGTGCTTTATTTTCAACTGTAAACAAACAAGATATTATTATCAGAAGATTACATAAACAAAACCTTTATCAGCGTTTTTTCTAACAAATTACTAAATCAAACAGTTGCCCTCTTTCTTGAGCTAATCTGATACAGTCAACACTGCATCTGGAAAGAAGGACCCATTAAAGGGTACAAAAATTGCATAGAAAATTTTAAAAAATCAATGCGGATAGGAAATAAAACGGTGGTCTACACAAGGGGGAGGGTCGTACCAGATCCGCTCTGGGAGGGGGAGGGGTCGTAAATTTTCGGCAAAAATCGAACCCCACGCTTGACCCTGGCGGGGGCCTTTAGTCAAAAGGCGGCTGTTGGCAACATGCCCAGCGACGCACGTGACGCAACCGCTTGCACTCCACTTTGGCGATGAAGCGCGGAAGCCGTGCGCTTTTATTTACCTCTTGTACGCCCGCGATGGCGCCGTCGCTAGGTAGCTGGTGATGCGGTGGGTAGAGGGCTGGTTCTGGCAATGGAGGTCGGTGGTTCGATTCCTAGTCATGGCGGCGTTTTTGCATGTCAACGGACTGGATGAGATCTCAGAAGTTTTAACGTCCAAACAATTTTCAAGCGTTTTGTGCCCATTTTCCAGCTGGACTCCCCCTGACAAGGGAACTGTCCAAACAGTGCGCCGGAACGGCAAGTAGGAGTACTATAGGGAGAATCTCCGTCCTCCAAATAGTAACAAAACATATTTTGTTTTTGCCGAATCCTTGAGGCAAACGAGAATGAGGGTGTAATGGTTAATGGTCCGCAGAGCGAGCACAAGATCCCGGTGTCGTGGACTGGGTGGCGCAGTGGTAGGGAGCACGCCCTATGTTCGTGAGGCTAGGGTTGGGTTCCCATGCTACATCGCGTTTTTGCACTTTTACCACATTATCGGATTTCCATAGAGAGTTCCATATCTGAACTTGCTTATGGAGTTTGCTACGGCAAGATGTTTTTATTACTTATTATTTGTCGACATCTCGTAATTCACCAGCAATGTCCGGAATATGCCAAATTCGATTACATATGAAATATTTATGAAATAACTTCAGCACCAATGATACACAGACACAAAGTGCACAAAACAGTAAGACCGATCAGTGAAACGTGATAGTGCCTTCACTGGTTAGTGGTGTCGTGACTCCGGCACAATCCCCTTCTAGTTGAAACTCTTGATCCTCTTCTTCCACTACCTCTAACTTCTCCACTTCGTCGATTTCCAGCTGTCGCAGTTCGGAATTCTGTAGGATACTTACTATCCTTTCCGCCAGCTTCATTTCCTTCTCTCGAAGGGACAGCATCCAGTGGAGATCCGCCCTTCAGTGTCAATAATAATAATAATAATAATAATAATAATAATAATAATAATAATAATAATAATAATAATAATAATAATAATAATAATAATAATAATAATAATAATAATAATAATAATAATTTATTATCAGCAGCAGGTTAAAAAAAGAAGTACAACCTCAAATTAAGACAACGGCCGATAACTGTGGAACTGAACAAAATAATAATAACATAAAACAAGCGAAGAAGCGAGAGGTGAAAAGTAAAAGTAAATAGGTGAATGAGAGTGACCACTCGAGGGCTAGCAGACATTGTAGTGCCAGTGTTGGCCGCAGCAGCTTCTTATAATCGGGCGAGTTTGTAAGCATAACAGAGACGAGAATATTGATCGAGGTGGTAGGTCAAGTTGAAGATCATGTGGTTCCCTCCTACACTGTGAGTACAATGGTGGCACTCACCTCACCGACACTAATGAATTGCATTTGATGCATTTTTCTGGCATTCTGCCGCTGTTTCATGTTGTTTGTGGCAAAATTTCTTACACTGACAACGAGAACAATTTATTGCAGTGAAAGTTTCATACAAAATTGCATTTGGCATATTTCGGACATGGGTGGTGAATTACGAGATGTCGACAAATAATAAGTAATAAAAACATCTTACCGTAGCAAACTCCAAAAACAAGTTCAGATATGGAAATCTCTATGGAACTCCGATGCTATGGTAAAAGTGCAAAAGCGCAACGTAGCATGGGAACCGAACCCCAGACCTCACGAACACGAAGCGTGCCCTCTACCCCTGCGCCACCCAGTCCACGGCGCCAGCATCTTGCGTCGCCGTGGTAAACTCGCTCTGTGGACCCTTAACCATTACACTCCTTTTACTCGTTTGGCTCAAGGACACTTTAAGAAACAAGACATGTTTTGTTACTATTTGGAGGACGGAGATTCCCCCTATAGTACTCGTTCATGCCGTTCCGGCGTACCGTTCAGACAGTTCCCTTCTGAGCGACGAAAGGAGTTTCCACACGAGCAGGTTAGATGGCACCCACCCTGGAGTCCCTTCCCTAGCCTGATTCTGCGCACAAAGAGCGCAGAACCCAGCTGCGGGCTCCCCTCTGAGCGACGGAAGAACCCAACAGCAATGAACGATTTCGCGGTCCATCGCGAACGCATGTGGCCGTGCTGCTGGCAAATTGCCAGTCGCCCTTCGCTCAACTAATGCAGCCATGCGTGGGCGTCAACTATTCGAATGTAGCGATACGCTGTATCGCGCATATTCTTGTTGAACTAGTACGCGGTGGCCCTTTGCATTTCAATAGCACGTACAAAGAACACCTCAACTTGTCATTCTCACCAACTCCGGCTTAGACGATGCCGATGATGATCTCCTTGATGCCGCAACATTTACCATGACCACCGCTTGACGAGCGAGAAGCTCGGAATTGGAATCACACCGTGTCGGTATGATATTTGTGTTGACGAGAAAAGTTGAAGTGTCGAAGATACGTTTTGTTGCAAAGCCTTCTGTCCTAAATAATCCATCGACCGATTCACGGTGTCAGGGTGCTAAAGCAGGCTTACCATCAGAGTAGTGATGGGTGCTAAGAAAAGCAACTGACACAGTTGTAGGTGATCCCCAAACTGGAGCCGGATTCATCAACGACTAACCTGCGGGTATAAGGGGTAGAGATACCCACAATGAAGCCTGCGTCTCTGACTCTTGCATTATCTCTGCCTGACTCTTATCTTATCTCTACCCCTTATCACCCGCATACCCACGGGATAATTGTTGATGAATCCGGCCTCTAAGTTGCACCGAAGGTTGCCATACAGTTGCCGCATTATTGTGTTTTCCATATTAGTTCTCTACTAGTATGGAAAACGCAATAATGGAAGTTATAAATGATAAATTGTACAGAGGGCCCCTCCGCGAGAAAACATTCTGCAGTGGCTTCGAATGTGCGAAAAACCTGGTCGTCACTCTCCGTGCATTTCAAAGAATCCTCCCGTACCGCGCACTAATACGACGTCGTCAGCGCACGATGTGACGCGACCATCCGGATAGGCGGTGGATGGAGCGCGCTATTTACAATACCGCGCGCATCACGCGGTCAAAAAAAGACGATTTGCGACGGATTAATCCGCATCGATTTTTTGACAGCTTCGTATTGAAAGCGAAGCCGCTGGAGGCCGCGACAGACGGACGTTGACGTCCTTGAAAATCAATACGTACTTTTGCATGAATGCGTTCTTCATTTCCGTAAGTTTATCATAGGCGTTCTCACGTTAGGCAACGTGCTCGTCACGTCTACTGAGTCGTCAGGCACGTTGCACAACTACAACCCCCATCCCCACACCTTCCTCCAACACACTCCTCCAGCACCGCATCTCCAGGCTCGTTTGGCGACGTGTTCGGCACGTCTACTGAATCACCAAGAACATTGGGGACCGGTTCGGCACGTCTATAGGCACGTTGCACAACTACAACGCCATCCCCTCACTTACCCTCAACACTCCTCCAGGACTCCCATGCAAACAAACAAACACACAGGCAGACGGACAAGCGCCAGTTCTCGCTCGGGATAGGATCTACAATGTAAACTGTTTGCAACCCATCCTACAAATTTGAACGAAGAAAGAATGAGTAGGCGGGGGGAGAGGGTATTTGTAGTTGTGCAACATGCCTGGCGACTCAGTAGACGTTTGACTATGTTTTGTGCACGTCTACTGAGTCGCCAGGCACATTGCACAACTACAACCCTCTAGGCCACTGTTCTTTTTTTCCTTTTTCTTTTCCCCTCTTTCGCCTTTTTCTCCCGACACACTGTTCCAGCGCCGCATGTCCACGCCGTTTGGTGAGGTGTCCGGTATGTCTACTGAATTGCCATGCACGTTGGGCAACGTGTTCGGAACGTCTAGTGAGTCGCCAGGCACGATTTACAACTACAACCCCTCCCCCAGCCCTAAACTTTCCGCCAACACTCCTCCAGCACTTCTGTGCAAACAAGCACAAAACTCGCTCACACAGACAAATGACCGTTGTCGCTTATATATAGTAGGATAGTAGTGACCGGATTTGGTCGGACAGAACCTTCAAAAATGCTCCTATGAGGCCCGCCCACCATTCAACTCATGTAGGCGGTTTATTCTCTCATACCTCCATTGCACGTGGCAAGAAATGATCATGAGAGTCCCAATCCAAAGTGCTTAATCTGCAGAAACAAATAAAATCAATCGAGGGGGCGAAGCCCCCAACCAGACCTTTGGCGGCCGCGAGGTCGCTGAACGTCTCGTATTTACATACCAGACGTTCAACGGCCCCCCGGCCGCCAAACGTCTGGTTGGGGCTTCGCCCCAAACCCGGAGAATAGAACACTCCGAACGTCTTATTCTCCTCTTCAGACCTTCTCTCATTCATTACAGTAAAAAACAGGTTTTGCTATATAGAATGGTATAGCGGAATAGGGCAAAACAGGTCCATCACCTTCACTGGACCCCCTCTTAACTGGTCCCTTATCACTGGTTTCCCTTTTTTGTCAGCCCTTTTCCGGTTCACCCTTCACTGGTCCCCCCCCCCCTTCGTCGGTCCCTACTACTGCTCCCACCTTCACTGGACCTCCCCTTACTGGTCCCCTCTTTGCTAGTCATCCTATCCTTCACCGATCCCCATCACTGGTCCCACCCTCACTCGTCCCCCTTTTATTCATCAACCCTTTTGCGGTCCCCCTTCACTGAAGCCCTTCCCCCCCCCATTCACGGGTCCCCATTACTGGTACCTTCCTCACCGGTCCCCCTTCACCTAGTTCCCTCTTTCACTGGTTAACCTTTTATCGGTCCCCCCTTCACTGGACCCCTCCCCTCCTTCACCGGTGCACCCTTCACTGGACCACTCCCCCCCCCCCCTTCACTGGTCCCCATTACTGGTCCCTTCCTCACCGGTCCCATCTTCACTGGACCCCTCCCCCCTCATTCACCGGTCCCACTTCACTGGACCCTCTCCCCTCCTTCACCGGTTCCCCCTTCACTGGATCCCCCTCACTGGTCCCCATAGCTGGTCCCACCTTCACTGGTCCCTCCTTTATTGGTCAACCCTTTACCGGTCCCCCTTACTGGAACCCCATCCTTCACCGGTCCTCTATTACTGGTCCCACCTTCACTGGTAACACGTTGTCTAAATCCGGAACCCGGCGCGACATCGGTGACACGTCGTCACCGATGTCGCGCCGGGTTCCAGATTCTGGAAGGCCTTTCGCGACATCGGTGACACCTCTTCTGAATCCAGGCACCTGATGAACGACGTCGGTGACATGTCTTCTCAAGTCGGGCCTGCTTTGCGCGACATCAGTCACACGTCGTCTGAATCCGAACACCCCTTGCGGGACATCGGTGACACCTCTTCTCAACCTTAACGTTCTTTGCGCGACATTGGTGACATGTCATCTGAACATGGACGCCTGTCGACAACTACAACAGTTGACAACTGGTGACAACTACAACCCCTTCTCCCCTCCCCCCCCCCCTTCCCTATACTTCCTCCCAACACACTCCTTCAGCACTTCTGTGCAAACAAACACACCCACAAACACACGCACTCACCCACAGACAAACGACCGTTCTCGCTTATATATAGTAGGATATATATATATATATATATATATATATATATATATATATATATATATATATCCTACTATATATAAGCGAGAACGGTTAAAATATAATATATATATAATTATATATATATAATTAATATATATTAATATATATTATTAATAATATTATTAATATATATATATATATATATAATTTTTAGGTATATTAAATTTTGCAGCAGCTTTGTCTAAATGGATTCAGGATAAAATTCAAAGCAAAAGTATTTCTTCAGAAGATAAAATCGTACATGTTAAACGACAGGATGATAACAGTTCCGGTTTCCGGTATCAGTCCTGCACAGGTGCCTGCGGGGGCGCGCAGTTAAGCGCGATCTTCTCAACCACTCGAGTGCTGATAGAAAAGGACCGTCCCAGGCACGCGGTACCCTTCCCACAGAGTTTCGTGATTTTTCGGCGATCGACCAGCTCGCGTCCCGTGAGAAGCTACGAACGCTACTGGGAACTTTCATGAAAATGGGCTTCATACAAACTTACGGCTTATCGCCGTCCTTTGAAACCCAGAAGTGTGATAATACTTTAAATCTTGCATATCTCCAGGGAAGGTTCATTAGCTATACTTGGCTGCCTCATACTGCTTGATCGCTCGCAGGTTTCGAAGACGTCTAGCAGTGCTGCAGTGAGCGATGTCGCGAGTTAACGTGAACGCTTTGAAGGAAGTTAAGGAACTGAAGGATCCATCGGCCCCTTCGTCGGCTCCAGCGGAACAACACCGTAAGGAGTTTTATCTACCTCTAATACACAACTGCAAGACTGCATAAAGTTGTTTGATTATTAAGAAAGTGTGTGTCCGCCGTTTATTCATCAGCCAACCACCACAGAGCAGTCCGTTCGGCTGGCGAACATTAACCCACTGATCATTGTCTTTGATGGTCCACCGGGAGTTCAGTGCCAGAAAACCCTCAACGTATCGTAAGTCCTTAATGAATTCCTAATGACCAAAATGGGAGGTCTGAAAAAGGACAGGTGCAATGCGCGGAAGAGCGGGCAGCCAATGGGCTTACACCTAGCAGAACGTAGCAGTCGGATATGGCGGTGTGGATTTTCCTAGGTTGTACACAACTTGAGTGGATCTATGGCCGCTAAAATCAGATCGGAATAGATTTTATGCGTCGGGGCGCAACTTTGGCATTCGAACACGGTTGTATCAATATGACCGCTCTATTTAAGCGTGGTGGTAAATCAAATGCTTAACATCGAACCTTATCCTACTATATATGAGCGAGAACGGTCAATTCTCTGTGTGTGAGTGTGTGTTTGTTTGCACAGAAGTGCTGAAGGAGTGTGTTGGGAGGAAGTATGGGGAAGAGGGGGGGGGGGGGCGGGGGTTGTAGTTGTTACCAGTTGTCAACTGTTGAAGTTCTCGACAGGCGTCCATGTTCAGACGACATGTTGTCACCGATGTCGCTAAAAGGAGGTGCAGGTTGGGAAGAGATGTACCCACCTCCTTCAACATGTGTCCGGGTTTAGAACAGGGGTCAGCGATGTCCCACCAAGGACGTTCGGGTTGAGGAGAGGTGTCACCGATGTCGCACGAGCGTTCCGGATTCAGACGACGTGTTATGAGTGAAGGTGGGGCCAGTAATGGGGGAACGGTGAAGGATGGGGTTCCAGTAAGGGGGACCGGTAAAGGGTTGATCAACAAAGGAGGGACCAGTGAAGGTGGGACCAGCAATGGGGACCGGTGAGGGGAGGGATCCAGTGAAGGGGAAGCGGTGAAGGAGGGGGAGAGGTCCAGTGAAGGGGGGGGGGGGGCGGTGAAGGAGGGGGAGGGGTCCAGTGAAGGGGGACCGGTAGAATGTTGGGTGCAATCCCTGTCAGGGGGGGGGCAGTCCATTATGAATTGTTAACGATAGCTACGCATGTGTACATACAACATGCAATACAACATATGAATGCCTTAACATACCTGATCCCCTCCCTTGGAAATGTTCGAGTGTCCCGCTGAAACATTGAAAAAGTTTTAATATGGGACTACGCACGGTGGAGGAGGGGGGAGTACTATGCACTGCAGCACGGTTGTGATCCAAAACTCCATTTACTTTGGAAAGAAATCGCAAACCGCTATGCACTAATCGATTGAGGTAATAACGTTGCTTTAACGTGTTTTCGTGGTTTTATAGATTGTAATTGTTACAGGTTTCTGTTCAATTTGCTGTGTTTTCACTACTCCCTCCCCCCGACTAGGAAAGCAATTTAGAAAGCTGATTTTGGTATTGGAAGGACAGCAATGGATAATGTAAGCATATTTATACATATTCATATGTTGTGGTGCAGGTTGCATTTCTTAAGAAGTTGAAATGGACTGCCCCCCCCCCCCTGACAGGGATTGCACCGAATGTTGACCAGTGAAGAGGAGAAGACCAGTTTAAGGGGAGAGGGTCCAGTGAAGGGGGACCGGTAGAAGGTTGACCAGTGAAGAGGGGACCAGGTGAGGGGGGGGGGGGACCGGTGAGGAAGAAGCCAGCAATGGGGACCGGTGAGTTGGGGAGGAGTCTAGTGAAGGGGGACCGGTAGACGGTTGATCAGGGAAGAGGGGACCAGGTGAGGGGAGACCGTTGAAGAAGGGACCAGTAATGGGGACCGGTGAAGGGGGGGGGGGGTGGGGAGTGACCCAGTGAAGGGGGACCGGTGAAGGAGGGTGAGGGGTCTAGTGAAGGGGGACCGGTAGAAGGTTGACCAGTGAAGAGGGGACCAGGTGAGGGGGGACCGGTGAGTTGGGGGAGGGGTTTAGTGAAGGGGGACCGGTGGAAGGTTGATCAGTGAAGAGGGGACCAGGTGAGGGGGGACCGTTGAGGAAGGGATCAGTAATGGGGACCGGTGAAGGGGGGGGGGTGGGGAGTGACCCAGTGAAGGGGGACCGGTGAAGGAGGGGGAGGAGTCTAGTGAAGGGGGACCGGTAGAAGGTTGACCAGTGAAGAGGGGACCAGGTGAGGGGGACCGTTGAGGAAGGGACCAGTAATGGGGACCGGTGAAGGGGGGGGGAGGTGGGGAGTGACCCAGTGAAGGGGACCGGTGAAGGAGGGGGAGGGGTTTAGTGAAGGGGACCTGTAGAAGGTTGACCAGTGAAGAGGGGACTAGGTGAGTATCCTACTATATATAAAAGAGTAAGCGGTTGTGTCTGTACTTCCGTCTGTCCGTCCGTCTCTCCATCCGTCCTTCCGTTGGTCCATCTAGCTTTTCATAGACGTCGAGTGACAGGCGTCCGGATTGAGACGAGGTGTGACCCGCGCCGTGTCGCGTGCGTCAGAAGACGTGTCGCCGATGTCGCGTAAAGGGCATCTGGGTTGAGAAGACATCTCACCGTCGGCGTTCAACAGGCGTCCGGCTTCAGGGGTTGTGTCACCCATGTCGCGCAGTCGGTGTTTAGGTTCTGAAGAGGTGTCACCGACGTCGCCCAAGTGGTGTCCGGATTCAGACGACGTGTCATCGATGTCGTACAAAGGACGAACTGTTTGAAATGACGTGTTACAGACGTCGCTCGACAGGCGTCCGGTTTCAGGAGTTGTGTCACCCATGTCGCGCAGTCGGTGTCTAGGTTCAGAAGCGGTGTCACCGATGTCGCGGAATGGATGCTTGGGTTAAGAAGGGGTCTTATCGATATCGTGCAAGGGGCGTCCCGGTTCAGAGGACATGTCACCGATGGTGACCAGTGAAGGGAGATCAGTAATGGTGCACCAGCAAAGGAAGATCCAGTAATGGGGGGGGGGGGAGTGAAATGAAGGAGGACCAGTGAAGAGGGGACCACTAAGGGGGACCGATGCAGGGAGAGGGTCCAGCAATGGGGGGGGGGCGAGTGGAAAGGAGTACCAGTGAAGAGGGAACCACTAAGGAAGACCACTGCAGGGGAGGGTCCAGCAATGGGGGGAGAGTGGAAAGAAGGAGGACCAGTGAAGGGGGGACCACTAAGAGGGACCACTTCAGTGGAGGGTCCGGTGAGGGGGACCGGTAACGGGGAAAGGAAGGACCAGTGATGAGGGGATCAGTAAAAGGGACCAGAAAAGGGGAGACCAGCAAAGGTGGAACCAGCAACGAGGGAGGGGGGAGAGCGAGTGGTGAAGGAGGCCCAATGAAGAGGGGACCAATGTAAGGGGGGGGGGGGAGACGGTAAAGAGGACCAGTGAAGATGGGATCACTGAAGGAGGGGGTCCAGTGAAGGAGACCAGTAAGGGCGGATTATGATTTTTTATCAGTATCGTCCAACGGGTATAAGGCTTCAGAAGACGTGCTGTTGACGTCGTTACACGTGCGTTGGGGCTCAGAATATGTATCACAGACGATATCAACATGCGTCCCGATTCAGAACACGTGACCCGGACGTCGTACAACGTGCGTCCAGATCCAGAAATTCACAGATCATGCTTTGCACAGCATTCGTGAGAAGACTTTTTAGAGGCTTCGTTAGACAAGTGTGCGCGTACTTGACTCTCACTACGCCTTTCATTTTATTTTATTTCACTTCGGCACAAGTGTAAGGGGTATTGGCGGGGTTGAGAGTGAGGGTAAGGAAAATGGTTAAAGTTGTCGGAGGAACATGATTGATGTCGGACAATTAACGGCATCGAGCGGTCTACCGACACCCATTGGTTTCATTTATGTTTCCGCAGATTAAGCACTTTGGGTTGAGACTCTTACAGTCTGTTTCTCAGGACATAGTAGAACATGTATGTACGTCGGAGAATGAAATGAAAGTAAAAGGGCCTAAAGAAAAAAAGAACACGGTCGGGTGTTCTATACTCGGGGTCTTGGGGCAAAGCCCCCAACCAGACGTTTGGCGGCCGCGAGACCGCTGAACGTCTGGTCTTCTATATTAGAATTTCAAGCTCTATCGAATGAGCCAGGAAAGAATCTTACCTCAATAACCCTTACAACAATTTTTTTCATGCGCTGTTTAACTGTCGTTAAATATCAGTTTTTATTTATATCAGAATTAACTGCGAGGCATGCTTTCAGGCTACTGATGTGAACTCTACCATCTTCTGTATTAGAATTTCGATTTGTATCGAATGAGCTAGAAATTATCCTGTCTAAATAGCCTTTAAGGCAGCTTTTAGGCTTGTTTATTTTGATTAAATATTAATATTATTTATATCAGAATTAATTGCGAGGCATGATTCCAGGCTGAAATTGCGCGAAGAATATAACTAGATAGACGAAAGCCCTTCTAGGAGCACCCCAAGTGCTCAACCTTTTTGAAAACAACATTATGATCCTTCAATGCGTAGAGCATGTTCACAGTCTGAAATGGCCCAGCGAGTTCGATTTGATAATCGGTGACCCTCCTAAGAACACCGAGGTACTCTAGTTTTTAAAGCATTTCATGAGTGTTTCTTAACTTACGAAATTCTAAAGAGATCTCATGTTGAAACTAATGCTTTAAACTTCTGTTAAAAGATCTCTCGTCTATTTAATTGGAATCCCTGTGCAATTTTAGCCTGGAAGTATGTCCCGCATTTAATCCTAAATTCTGTATTCACAGTAAAGGAGCCAATGTCAATCACGAGTTACTCTATCGTGTTCGCAAGATCATTTTCCATATTTCTCAAGTGAATATTTGAAAACTTACTGCGCAATACTATTTTCACAACCGTCATTTACTGCGTCAATACTTTTTACGCACCCTGTATGTGAGTAAACACCGATATTTAGCGAAAAAAAAACAGCGCATGAAAAAATTCGCTCTAAAGCTTGTTGAGGCAGCGTTCTTTTCTGGATCATTCGATAAAACTCGAAAATCTATTACAGGAGATGGGAGGGTTTACATCAGTAGTATGGAAGCATGCCTTGCAATTAATCTTGGTATAAATAAAACTTCTATTTAACGAAAATAAACAGCGCCTAAAAAGTCGCCTTAAGGGTTACTTAGATAGGATACAAAGCGGGGATGGTAGAGTTCACATCAGTAGCCTGAAAGCATGTCTCGTAGTTAATTCTGGTATAAATAAAAATTGATATTTAACGACAGTTAAACACCACCTGAAAGGAAATTGTAGTGAGGGTTATTGAGGTAAGATTCTTTCCTGGCTCATTCGATAGAGGTCGAAATTCTAATATAGAAGATACTAGCGTTCAGACCAATCCCAATTTCTGGACTGCCACTGCAAGCCATCTGATCCTTCCCTCCCTCTATCGATTGTAATCACACCAAGTCTGGTCGACCTACTGGCTCCCGCGGTTGGCTGGGTCAGCATTGCCTCCGCGGCGAGGGCTGTCTGGCTGAGCGCGAAGCGGCGGGTGTCACCGCGCGAGTCGACGCTAGTTGGCTCCGCAGGCACTGTCCGGTGTCTTTGCCCCCGCCGCTTTCAGGTAGAACGTCCCTCACGCAATCTCGATGCGGGAACCAGCCCGCTAAGAGCCGAAGAAACTGTGCGAATAGGCTAAGGAAGTCGCCCCTAGCCTATTCGCGCAGTTTTTTCTTGTACTCGGTTGATAATCGCCCTGGGGAGAAGGCATATTTATTGCCAATGACATCAGAAATGGGCTAGATCAGCTCAACATTGGCGTAGAACATAATACGGTGGTGTTTAAAACTTCTATCTCCGTATAAAGCAAAAAGTTATACAGGGCTGCCCTACAAGGGTACTCTCTAAGAGCCTATTCTTGCCGAAGGAACTAAAAATTGCATTTAAAAATCTACCAGTGGGATGTTGACGTTCAGGAAAGAGTTTTTCAGAACTGTTTCATGATGGCGTTTTTCGCCAATCATTTAAAATACGGCCAGCAGCCGAAACATGCCTCGGTTGTTCCAGATGGCAAACAAATGTATTTCGGAATACGCGGTTCCAAGGAGGGACAGGCAGATTTTACGAAGGGGCCAGTCCAACATTTTATGGTCGTGGATTCGTTGGCGTGCTCGCAGGTTCGGCGAGGAAGCTTTTTAGCTCCTAAACGCATTGCTTCTAGAAATTCAAATGCGACATAGACGGTATGAAAACTAGCATGGAAACGCAATTAAAAAGATCAGCGTGCTGTGAAAGACGTTACGGGAGCAAGCCTATACGTCTAAAAATGTTGGGCATTGTAGCGCAATATCTTCTCGCCAGTGCGTCTTCATACTTCGCGACGGTAGCGATGGAGCTAGAGAGTCGACCAGGCTAATCATACATATGACTGGCCTCGCCGACCAATCGCTCCCGTCGCGAAATATGAGCAGGCTGTTACTGATGTGCTAGAGCGGATTGTTTTTGTTTACTTTTCCATATTTCACTAGTTTTTCATGGGCATACCTAGTCGGGAGGATAGGGCATGTAATACTGTTGGGGACTAATCGTAAGAAGAAAAAATGCCGTTAATTCGTTTAATTCGTTAAATCGTTGACCGTTAAATGTGCACCCCTGATGGGGATCGGTGAATGGGGGAAGGGGTCCAGTGAAGGGGACCGGAAAAGGGTGATGAATAAAAGTGGGACCAGTGAGGGTGGGACCAGTAATGGGGATCGGTGAGGGATACGATGACCTGCGAAGAGGGGACCAGTAAAGGGAGGTCCAGTGAAGGAGGGAGCAGTAGTAGGGACCGACGAAGGGAAAGGGGGACCAGTGAAGGGTGAACCGGAAAAGGGCTTACAATAAAGGGGAACCAGGGATAAGGGACCAGTTAAGGGGGTCCAGCGAACGTGATGGACCTCTTTTGCCCTATTCCGCTATACCATTCTATATAGCAAGACCAGTTGTTTTACTGTAATGAATGAGAGGTCTAAAGAGGAGAAGAAGACGTTCGGGGTGTTCTATTCTCCGGGTTTGGAGCGAAGGCCTAACCAGACGTTTGGCGGCCGGCAGGACGTTGAACGTCTGGTTTGTTCATATTTGAAGCAGGCTAGGGAAGGGACTCCCGGGTGTGGTCTATACGAGCTGTTCGTGTGGAACTGCTTTCGTCGCTCAGAGGGAGTCCACAGCTGGAGGGAAAGGACTCCAGGATGCGGGGCAAAAATGCCGCAACGCAGGAGGACCAAACGCCCAGGCTCACCCGCATGAAGCAACCACACTACCCATTTCGCCACGAACCGCTTGCCAGGAGCGCAGGCGTACAAGGGACGTCACGCAAGCCACGACGCATCGGCAGCAGGCGTACGCTACAGTACCCCACAACCTGCGCATCAAACCCGCGCGCGCCAATTTGATGCGTTCTACTGAAGACGTCTTGTTCATGCATCTATTCCGCTCTGGTTATAGTGTTCTTAGCAATTCCCCACAACCTGACGCGAATGTACGTGCAGTGCAGGCTGCACCGAAAAGGGCTTATGTCAGACGCTACGTCTGGGATGCCCCCTCTTCCGCGCATTGCGCCATAGGATCTATACTACTCGGAGGGTGGGGGCATCGCTGAAAAATGGAAGCAAATCTTAACAGTGTGGCATCTCCTGGCTAGGAAATTGAAAAGAATGCTTCCCTCGTAGGTCGAAGATTCAGAGTGGAATGCCCCCCCCTCTCCCCTAGGACAGACCCTGAAAAACGTTCCGCACGAAGCGGCTCGGAGGAGGTTACCTTGTATTAAGTGGTTATCTGCCATGGGAAGAAGGCACATGAGTGCGCAAATGAATACATTAGAAGTGGCGATGCTCAGTTCAGAGTAGAACACAACAGAGCTGTGTAGATATTTTTATTTTGTGCAACACAGGACTTCAGCACAGCTTTACATGGTGCTCTCCCCCTCCCCCCACCGCCTAACCACTTTGCACCGGCTCCAGGACCTAACTCCAACGCGACGTCGCGCGCAAGCCGCGTGCGGCGTTGCGGCGCTGAAACGCGGACGTGCGCTCAGTGACGCATGGTTAGCCGCGGAGCACGAAATGTTCTCAGAGTTTAAGCTCCCAGACCACATTTCTAGCAAGGAACTTAAAATCACACAGAATGTGGTATGCAACAGTCTGCAGTAGGACAATTGATCGGAGAATTGGTGATAGTGACCTTTTTCCGGGTAGTATAGGGTAAAAATACGGGTAAAAATTGACCAAGGAAGTTGTAGATGGCAAATACTGGCACTAGAAACCATCCACATGACCAGGATTCCTGTATGAACTGTCGCTGATCCTCCTGTTGAAACCACATTCCTATACCATCTCCAAGAAACGTTGAAATAAGGCAAAAGCGTGCCGCATGTCCCTCTTGGAAACATTTCTAGCGTCGGAAGCATCGGACCCCAACAACTCGTCCAATTTCGCTGCGCATCGTGCACGACGCCAGGGGGGTTCGCGCGGCGTTGGAGTTATGTCTGCCCCCGCTTTGCACCAAAGGTTCGAATACGAGTGTAAGATCCCAAATTCGCTCGGTCCAGCTGCACCGCGTGTGTTGTGTGAATGCACACAAACACCGCATTTGACGACACCGCCCTGGAAATGCACCTCAGCACTATACCTTTGTCCTTGGGAAAAATTTCGAATTTCGAATGATCGAATAATAATCGATTTTCAAAATTTCGAATTTCGAATGATCGAATAATATTCGATTTTCAAAAAGTCGAATTTCGAATGATCGAATAATATTCGATTTTCAAAATTTCGAATTTCGAATGATCGAATAATATTCGATTTTCAAAAAGTCGAATTTCGAATAATCGAATTTCGAATAGTCGAATATTCGAATAATCAAATGAACACTATTATTTACTGTCGTCACCCAGTGTTTGACATTTAATTATTTTTTTATTACCCACTGTGAAGGAAATGGATGGCTGCTCCATCCATTGCCTTTACGAGACCAAAGGACAATAACAGCGGTATAATGGCAATGAAGCACGCTTTGCTTCCCTAAGAATTCCTGCACCGAGAAGAGAGAAACACCTTGGGTAGGCAGAGCTAGATTGTTATAGGTCTTTCTCTATAGGTTGCTATCTTTCCTTATGTTATAGCGAAGCTTCCAGGTGGTAAAAGAATGATTATCATGGGCGGAGAAATGACACAAAGGCGATCTGGTGCAGAAAGGGCGCACTGTAGTCTCATGAATGGCATTCAGTTTGTGTTCTAGCTCCGTTGAAGAGAAACGGACCCTCGTTGGAATCTAATCTGACAAGACACTACGGCTTGGACAGTGCTAGAGCGAAAATGGGGATGGCTCACTTTCATAGGAAACGGAGTATGACTGGCTCTTGTACTCCATAGCAATTGGTCTTCCTCTCTTCTTCAACGTCTTTACTGGCAGAAAGCAGGAGCTTTCTAGGCCCCTAAAAGTCCTACCTCCCTACCGCAGGCCCTTCGGCTCTAATAGTTCCCTTGTTGTAACTGGGGTAGAAATACAAAACGAAGATTCTCCCGTAGTATACTGAAGGTAAAAATATCTGTGTACAGGCATAACCCTAATCACTTGCAATTCACGTTAATGGCCACAGCACGCTCGACGGCCGTTTACAAGGAAGCAGGTGCTCAGCGGAGGGCCGCGCTTGCAGCGCTAACTTTGCGTCAACTCACAAGGGAGGTCAATGAACTTCCCGTGGGAATCTTATAAGTGACCTAATGAGCGCTGTGGGGGACTGTCCGAAAGGCACCCCAGTGGTTTAAAACTGAATGCAGCTAAGGGACATTTTATTTAACGAATTTACCGAATTTACCTTTTTAACGCGAAAATTTTTCGTTAAAAAGTGGTCGTTAAAAATTTACCGAAAAAATTTAACGCACACCCCTGCTGCCCATCGCCTCCCCACTACGCTCTGCTAATCGAAGGTTTAGGGACTTGTACTCCCACAACTCCGGAGATCGAAAGCAGGTTTCGCCCAAACGTCGTCTACAGGGCTAATTGAGGAGCTGATCGCAAATCTAGTAAACGTTTTCGCGTGATCGCGTGGTTCCACATTTTCATGAGTGATCAAGTTTATCAGTTTGAGTACACAGAATTGCTTTCTTCACCTACATATGTGATCAGACTTGCTTTCCAGTTTTCGACTTTGAGATGGAAAGTAGTGCACGAAAAATGGATAATTTAGAAAAAGAAATGACAGATTCGTGGCAGCAGCCTAAATAATTTCCTAAGGCGAGGAAAGGACGAAATCAGTGGTCATGACAACCCCATCCTTACTCACGAACACACACTATGAAATATCGTAAGCGGCCAAATTGTCGAAATTGGATACCATATTCGTGCTCAGCATCCAAAGTAGCAGTACAGGCGATGTTTGGGCGAAAAAAATTCCGACCTCCACTCAATTTTTGGAGTCACGATAGTACAACACGGCCGGTTATTCTGCACCTTTTCTTGCACATACTCACCATCGCCTATTGTGGTCGACCGTAACACCGAAAGCGTTTGCCAGCTTCGTGATCAGAACCTCAGTTAACCCTCAGGACAACGTTTGGACGAAATTTTATTCTCTACTTACGAAGTCTTGAGAATTACTACAAGTACCTACGTTTGGAAAGCCCCCCCCCCCTGTCAGCGCGGGAGAGTGCCGACGAGGAAGAATAGGCTGCAAGAAGACCAATACTACGGAGTGGGTCAAAAATGATACATTTTATAAGAGATGGTAAAATTAGTAAAATTTACAAGAGAAACGTTCTCTATAGAAACCCGAAGCCCGATCAGCACATCCCTGAGATGGAATGAAGCAAAACATTTCGATCATGTTCGTAAATGAGGTTAAAATGAGAATGTGTTCTACATTCACCAAAACGCACAGCAATCCGTAAACACCTCTCCTAGATTCGAACCTGGACCTCTCCCCGCTATCCACACCCCCAGTTTGTCGCACTTGAATGTACCCTGCAGTCTCTTTCGGGAAACCTGATAAATTGTCAGATTTCTAACATCTAACTATAATTAAAGCGTTATAACATCTGCATGTTAATTTCTGAGTAAATCAACGCCATTCAAGGCGTCACTTTCGCCTTATCAGCCAGCATTGAAGTGCTACAGTTTTTTGTAATTTTTGACCTATCCAGATGCCCGCAGGACATTTGAAGACCACTATGGTGCTTCTTAGACACACCCTTATAACAAGCAATAGGTCATTTTGGAAATCTCCACGGGAAGTTCATTGACTTCCGTTGTCAGATTGCGTACACACAATTCGGCGCACTTTGAGCGACGCGCGAAACTCAAACGTCGTTTTTTATCATAAGGTCACACTCCCCTGGTTTTCGAAGAAGAGTGCCACTAACTTGTTAAGAGATTGATAAAGAATATTCGAATATTCGACTATTCGAATATTCGATATTCGAAGCCTTCGAATATTCGAATAAACGAATATTCGAATATTGGCCACTTTCGAATATTTGATAAACGAATAATTCGAATATTGGACTTTCTCGAATATTCGAATAATCGAATAATTCGAATATTGGACTTTCTCGAATATTCGAATAATCGAATAATTCGAATATTGGACTTTTTTCGAATAGTCGAATATTCGAATATTCGAAATTCGAATTTATTCGAAATCGACTATTCGAAATTCGAAAAGGACAAAGGTATACTCAGCACACGTGAGCTGCGTCAGCGCCGACGTTGGCATTCGATCGATGCGCATTGGTCTCTTGTGTGCCCGCGGTGGCCTGGGTGCCAGACTTGTCGTGTCGCAGTGGGTAGAGGGGCGGGTTCAGGCTTGGAGGTCGAAGGTTCGGTTCCTAAGCATGGTGGCGTTTTTGCATTTCATTCAACTGGCTGGATGAGGTTCAGGGGTTTTAACGTCTACACAATTTTCAGGCGTTTCTGCATATTTCCCAGCTGTATGCTTCTGCAGAACCCGGCTGCGGACTCCTCCTGAGCGGCGAAAGCAGTTTCCACACGAGCAGCTTGGATGGCACCTACCCTGGAGTCCCTTTCCTAGTCTAGTTCACCCAGCTGCAGACTCCCGCTGATCGGGGAATGCAGTTGGAGGGCGATTTTTGGACGACGCCGTCGAATTCAGTGTGTTGTGTGCATTCACTCAACACACGCGGTGCAGATGGACTGAACGAGCTTGGGACCGTAGTGAATACGAGTTGCGCGGTAACCATTTTTGCGCAGCAACTCGAGTCGAGCGGGCTACTGTCGCTCTGTTTCATAATGAGGGAAAAGAAAGAGCAAGAATTGAACTTCGCTATTTCTAGATGGCGTACCCTTTCCCTACATGGCGAGAAACATATTGTGAGAGTCCCAAGTGCTCCGAAGTGCTTAATCTGCAGAAACCTAAATACAATTAATCGGTATTGATCAAACGGTCAATACCGTTTACTGTCCGGCGGCAATAATTTTCCACCTGTAGCCATTGATAGCCATTGGACCTAACCAGGCGATGACGTGACAAAGTGCCACCGCTCGCTCATGCCATCCCAGCCATTGTCAAAGGAGCACGTTTTCGTCGCCCAGTGATAGTCGGCAGCTGGGCTAGGGAAGGGACTCCAGGGTGTGTGCCACCAAAGCTGCTCATGTGGAAACCGCTTTCGTCTCCCAGTGGGAGTCCGCGGCTGGGTTCTGCTCTCCTCATGCGCAGAAATAGGCTAGGGAAGGGACTCCAGGGTGTGTGCCACCAAAGTTGCTCGTGTGGAAACTGCCTTCGTCCCTCACGGGGAGTCTGCAGCTGGGTTCTGCGCTTTTCGAGCGCAGAGACAGGTTAGGGAAGGGACTCCAGGGTATGGTGCGTCCAAGCTGCTCGTGAGAGAACTGCTCCCGTCTCCCAGGGCTCTCCTGTAGCGGCGGTGGAAGAGCCGCGATCCGCCACCGACCGCTCAACGACCCTCCTCCATATCGACTGACCGTGGTGTCGGTGGATATCGAAAATGGCCACGTCGATATGACGCGACAGCACGCGGCTTGGCGGAGGAAGAAGAGCCGCCCACCGAGTGCATCAGCAGAATCTGGTTAGGTCTAAGTAAAACCGTAGTCATTCACCAATACCTCCTTACTCATGCCCCGGCAGAGAAACGAGGTGAGAGTCAGCGACACGCATGCTGGTTGCTAAAAGCCTTTAAAAGGTATTCTGAACATCCAACGCATGCAGCGTAAAGTCTGATCTTCTGACAACGGACGCGCGTTGCATAACGTCTGTGACATATTTGCAGAGTTCATTTGCACGTGGAACGACGTTGCTATGATGTCTATCACAGGCGTCCTGCATCCCAGTACACTTGGCACGACGTTTGTGGCGTTTGTTGGTACGACGTTACGTCTGATACCCGACACACGCCGACACACGCTAGGCGGCCAGGAAAGATACTGCTCCATGTTTACTGGTTCTCCCTTCACTGTGTCCGCTTATAGACACTTCCTTCACTGACTTCCGTTTAACTGGTCCCACTTCACTGGCGCCCTTTACTGGTTCCCTTTCACTAGGCCATCCTTATAGGTACCTCCTTTTCTGGTCTTTTACTAGTCTCCACTACTTTTCTGAATCGCTTTGGACGCTGGACGACGTCTGCAGCACCTCTGTTTCAGAGCATGATATCCATCCGTACCCTGACGCGTTGTCTGCTCAATATATCATAACGTTCGGTGATCTGCCGCCAATATCATAAGTTCGTGAGCACCATGGTTAAGCTTAAAAAACACCTGCTGGCATACGCCGCCGTGTCGAAGCCTTTTTTCGGCAACTTCTGATCAGGAAGCTACCTGAAGTGTAGGTCTAAACCAGCGATGCGACACTTATAGACGCCTCCCACTTAGAAGTAACAACATTTATTTATTTATTTATTTATTCGTCTATTTGAGCCGCTAAGAACGTTCCAACATAGTCATAAAGCAACAGGCAAACAAACGAGTGCTGAATACAAACCACTGTAGCAGAGAATGGTAATGAATAAAGAAAGATGAACTTAAAACAAAAAATGACAGAAGCAGATGAAGCAGCGTATCAATCTACCACTATATAATTGAGTTAGCTCCCTGCCCTGTAGATGATGAGGCGTATCTCACTCAGGTTGGAAACCTGGCTGAGATACGCCTCGCGGAACCACACGCAATCTCATGGAACCCCTTGCGACGCCTCCGCGTACCTCGCGCGGGCAACGTCTGCCGCTCAACATGGGATGTTGTTACAGCAGAGGACACGTAGCCTCCTGCTCGACAAAACGGCGTCTGCGCGCGTTTCTTAGCGCCTATATCAAGAAGACAGGTCCTTTTCGTTGCAGAACAACCGACTGGAGACAGAAGAGGAGACACCGTCGTCCTACGATGAGGGATCGCATTCAGAATTGAGCATGAGATGCTGCTGCAGCAGAGGAAGCGCAGCCTCCTCCTGCTTGACACAACGGCTTCTGCGCGCGTTTCTGAGTGCCTGAATCCAGAAGACGGTTCCCTTCGTCGCACCACAACCGTCTGGGGTCAGAAGAGGAGACGCCGTCGTCCTACGACGAGGGATCGCATTCAGAATTGAGCATGAGGTGCTGCTGCAGCAGAGGAAGCGCAGCCTCCTCTTGCTTGACAAAACGGCGTCTGCGCGCGTTTCTTAGCGCCTATACAAGAAGACAGGTCCTTTTCGTTGCAGATCAACCGACTGGAGACAGAAGAGGAGACACCGTCGTCCTACGATGAGGGATCGCATTCAGAATTGAGCATGAGATGCTGCTGCAGCAGAGGAAGCGCAGCCTCCTCTTGCTTGACAAAACGGCGTCTGCGCGCGTTTCTGAGTCCCTGAATCCAGAAGGCGGGTTCCCTTCGTCGCACCACAACCGTCTGGGGTCAGAAGAGGAGACGCCGTCGTCCTACGACGAGGGATCGCATTCAGAATTGAGCATGAGGTGCTGCTGCAGCAGAGGAAGCGCAGCCTCCTCTTGCTTGACAAAACGGCGTCTGCGCGCGTTTCTTAGCGCCTATACAAGAAGACAGGTCCTTTTCGTTGCAGATCAACCGACTGGAGACAGAAGAGGAGACACCGTCGTCCTACGATGAGGGATCGCATTCAGAATTGAGCATGAGATGCTGCTGCAGCAGAGGAAGCGCAGCCTCCTCTTGCTTGACAAAACGGCGTCTGCGCGCGTTTCTGAGTCCCTGAATCCAGAAGGCGGGTTCCCTTCGTCGCACCACAACCGTCTGGAGCCAGAAGATCGAAAAGAGAGGAAGCAGAGGTCACATCGTCGTCGGGAGGCATCGGGATGGGGAAGGGTCGATAGGGGGAGGAAAGAAGTAGGACAAGAGGTGGCACTAGGAAGGGTTTAGGCATTAAGGAGAGACCAGTAGGGAGTTACCAATCAGGGGGGGGGGGGGGGAGGAGCAGTAAAGAAGATCAGCAAGAGGATCCATTACCAGGTAAGAGAGGCCGGATTTAGAAGATGTGACACCGATGTTGTGTAATTGGCGTTCGCTCACCGTTGTCGTGTCGTGAGCGGGGTATGGCTAATTAATTGGGTTAGAGTAGTAAGGAGGATCTCGAGGGGGGAGGAATCTACCTGGAGGAAGGGACTTGGAAGCGGTAACCAGGACGGAGAACCAACAAGAAGGGAGCCGTAAGGGAATTCATTCGGAGAACAAGGGACCTGCCAAAAGCATAGCCTCTCCATGCGCGACACAGCAGCGACTGCGCGCGCTTCTGAGCTTCGGAAATCGGAAGACGGGTCCCCTACGTCGCGCAACAAGCGTCCTAATTCTGAATACGTGTCACCGACGTCTGCCGTGAACATGGGAGGATCACTAAGGGGTGGTGAAGAAGGGCGGTAAAGGGGACCTCTAGGGTGGACCAGAAGAGTGACCAGGAAGGAAAGGAACAACCTGGAGGAAGGGCCAGGACGTAGAAACCAGCAAGAAGATACCAGTAGAGAGTCATTAGTGGAAACAAAGAAGTAATCCAGGAGCTGAGAGCCGGAAGGTGGGGGAATAAAAAGAGGGGAGGAAAGGCAGACCAGCAATTAGATCTAGCAAGAAGAAACGAGTGAGGGGGAACCTGGTTTCGGAAGACATGTCAACGCTATCTAGAAACGCTAGCTGTTGAGCATGAGAACGATTGTGGATGAGCAACCTGAGGGACAGAAGTACTGCGCAGCACAAACCAATGACGTTACTGGACGGTCCGGAGAGAATGTCTATGATGAAGGTACCGAAGTGGTGAACGGCTTGATGCCGATAAAGTACGCACAAGGTTCTAGATGCTAGCGAATTTTATGTTTTACAAAAACTACTTTCCATAGATCGGGTGCTGCAAAGTCGCGCGAAGCGCGCAAGTGCGAGACGCGCCGTTAGGCGTGTCGGAGCACTTGTACTCTATATTCGAAGAGGAAGGGAAGAAAAAAACAGAACCTTCACAACAGAACAGGCCAAGGATACAAGTTGGTTTCATGGCAGAAATCAACACTCCCAGCAAACCTATACTGGCAGAAATCAATACTCCCAGCAAACCTATACTTAGCCTAAGGTGGTATTAATTAAACGGACCAGTACATTGTATACATAAGAAAAGAAAGAAAAAGGCATTAAAGAATATTTCAATACTGGAACCAGCAAACCCGAAAGTAAGAAATGAAGGCGTAAACCCAGCCAGTATCATAGTTGAACACATAGTTAAATGTGTTTGAATCTATTGCTCACCTGAGCACGCACCACCAGACGGGTCCCTTCTTTACGGAATCTCATTGTACTGGTGCGCACCTGGCAATGGCCCAGGGAGCGGTCTAACAAAACAATAACAATGGAGCAATACAGTGCTGGCTGGTAATATGACAGATAGCAGAAATAGAGCAAGACGGTTCAGTGCAGGTAGCTTGCAGCAACAACTGCATTAATAAAATGAATAATCCTTGAACGGAAAACAAAAAATAAAATATATAAAGAGAAAGGTCGCGACTCCGGGCCGTTTAATAGTAATAGTAATAGTTTATTACGACCATTTAAGATGGACGTGAGATACATCAACAAACACGGTTGCCACCCAATCGAACAGGTAGATAGTGACAAAAATCAAAGCGGTGTAAAACTGGTGCAATTGTTCAACTAAAACAGAAAAAGAAAGAAAAAAAGAAAGGTACCGTAACATGCAAGCAGAACAAAACAAAAACAAAAACACGACATCAGTATTTGAGGAGGGCTCTCCCAGCAAGTCTTTTAAACAATTGATAATTGTCTTGAGTTGGATTTATAGTACTCCTTAACGCTCGATATGCGGAGCCAGCCCTTGCCGTGAAGGAGTGAGCTCTAATGCCGTTTTTAGGCTTAGGATACCAGATTTTCAGTGGGTTTTCTCTTGTTTTAGAAGGCCGCAGCTTGTAAAACTTCGCGAGTTTGATTTTTATTTTGCCAGAGAGGAGTTTGTAGACATGACAGACGTCGGCCATATTTCTTCTAGAGAACAAAGAGTGAACATTTAAAAATCTGTTTCGAACAGAATCTTTAGGAACCTGGGGATAGAAGAATCCGTTATATCTGGTGATTATTTTTTTAGTATAGCTGTTTTGTACTTTCTCAATGTACTAGATATCCTTCTTCTTATGCGGTGAGAACACTATGCTTCCACTTTCTACGATGGGTCTTACAAACGTTTTGTAGGTCTTAAGTAGTACCTCTTTATTCGTGGTGGATAGCCCTTTAAATATTCGATAAGTTACACCATGTGCTTTACTACATATCATTTTGAGGTGATCAGAGAAGTCCAGCTTATTGTCATATTTGAACCCGAGATCTGTGATCGTTTTAGACTTAGCAATTGTAACTCCGTCTAGAGTATATGCAGGAGATGTAGAAGCCCGACCAATTCGTAGATAACTTGTTTTTTCTAGACTTAACGGCAGCTGCCATGTTTTAGACCAGCTGGAGACACTGTCGATTCCATTTTGCAAGTGCAGAGGGTCATCGTCCCGAAACTTACAGTAAATCTTGAGGTTATCAGCGAATTGGATACAATGGATTCTAGTATCCTTAAATAGCAGTGGGAGATCAGATGTATAAATGTTGAACAAAATAGGTGAGAGGACCGCCCCTTGAGGGACTCCGCTAATAACTTTCCTAGGTGAAGATAGAACATTTTTGATTTTGACCTGAAACGTTCTATCAGTGACGAACTCACAAAGCCACTTTTCAAGGACGGGGTGAAAGCCCAATGATTTAATTTTGTGGGTTAATTCCATAAGACTGATTCGATCAAACGCTTTAGAGAAATCAAAGTAAATAATATCGCAACACTTTTTATCATCTAGCAGGTTTGTCCAGTCATTAAGGCATTCAATTAAATTTGTTTCCACTGATTTCTCTAATACGAAGCCGTGTTGAGATTCGGAAATAATTTTGTTTTTCTCCAGGTGCTCAACGATGGACGTCTTAATAATTTTTTCCAAAACTCTGCAGAAAAATGACGTAATACTGACCGGCCTGTAGTTATTTGGATCACTTGCAGGCTCTTTTTTTGAATCGGAGTGATAAACGAATGCTTCCACCAAACGGGCACCTCGCCGTACATTAAGGATTGGTTGCTAATGTAGGCCAAAGGTTTGGCAATAACATGAGCAACCTTCCGAATAAAATAGACTGGGAGGTAGTCAGGTGTCACTGAGCAAGAATTCTTGCCATGAATAATCTCATCAAAAAATATTTTTCTTGAACCCAGGGAAAAGTCTGCATGTAGCTTGAGATGTCCGGTTTAAAACATGGCAACATTCCGTCGTCTTTTGAGTATACTGAGTAAAATTCCTCGGCTAAGTGGTCAGCTTTGTCAGTATCTTTTACCGCTTTTCGATCATCTTTTACCAACACGCTAACTTGAGCCTTAGGTTTAAGTTTGAGATTCAACAATCTATAAAAGCAGTGTTTCTGACCAGCATTTATGACTCGTTTTTCGATATTGCAGTTGTATTTTTCCTGTTTCTTTGAAAAGTTGAGCGAGAACTCTTTATACTCGTTCCAGTCATGGGCCGATCCAGACCGGCGAGCTTTGTTAAATAGACAGGAGCGATGATCATACATGTTTTGCAAGTACTGAGGCAAACAGGCTTTACCCGCTACAACTTTTCCCCAAGGTATAAATATTTCTATGACATGATGCAGAACGGCCAGGAACATCTCATATTTATCATTAACGCTGTGAATCGTATCGAGTGATTCTCTCCACATAACCGAGGCAAGGTATTCACATATTTTGTCATAATCTGCTTTAGAAAAAAGCCTCTTGTAAATGATTACGGGGTCATGAATGGAGATCGTTAGCCTGAACGATATGCTGACATGGTCACTGTTACCAACCGGTGGAGCAATGGTAACGTCACTTACTAGATGTTCACTGTTGCAGATAAGCAAATCGAGAGTGCCCATGCCTCTGGTTGGATCTTTTATGTACTGCAGAAGCTCATGTGAATTTAAAATTCGCGAAACGGCTCATAAGACGAAACCGTATCACCGCAGAGGCCGTTTGGACTCCAAGTAATCTCTGGCATGTTGAAGTCTCCCACAATAGTCACCGCCTTATTACAAGACACAAGATCGCTCAGAGTATCGATTAGTTGATTCGTCATAGCCGATGAACAAGACGGGGCCCTATAAACTGCTATTAGCCTAAGTTGACCTGTTGAACTGAATACATCTATCGCAAGAATCTCATACCCTTTGACTAAACTTTCTGAAAAGATCTTATCATAAGAAAGTGTATTTCTTATCAGTATTGCCACTCCTCCTCCTCGCCTTAACCTATCGCATCGTGCTGTCTGAAATTCTCGACTGATTTCACCAAGCAGGGAGGAGATTGAGTGCTTTTGCTTAAGCCATGTTTCAGCAAAAATGTAGACATCGAAATGCTTTCCAAGAATATGTTCGATATACTTTGAATTTTTTTGGCAAGGATCGAACGTTGGAGTAAAAACAATTCATAAAAGAACTAAAAGATTGGGAGGCGGGCTTTAGTTTAAGGAGATGCTGGGAGAGTGGACAGTTGAGCTAGCAGGGGCCCGGACCCCCTCCCATGCCGTGACATCCACACTTTGTGAGGATGAGACGCCATTAGGGTTATCCGCTCCCATGCCAACTCTCGCTGCCCTCAGCTCCCGTCTGCGCACCCTCTCAGCCAGGGTTAGTGATTCCCTAAGGAATATTCCCCTGATCGAAAAGGAGCGAAGCCAGGGAGCTCTCCCCTCTGCCAATTTTTGGTGATACGTAGACGGCAATATCACTTTTAACAACCGAGCCGACCCGCTCTTCGGACGACCCATGCGATAAAGCGCTGTCGGGAAGCATTCAATACCTAGGTAAGATAGCACATCCATAACAATCAAAGTCATGCTGTAAGCGGTGTCTTGCCACTGGAGCCTGAGATTCATCAATCCCAGTAATCACAATCGATCGAAGACGCTCGCACTCATGAAATTGATCAGAGTCATGATCAAATTCGCGGTCAATCTCGGTGACAAACGGCTTATTGACCTGATGAACCTTTAACTGACACTCTAACTGAGCAATTCTATCTCGAAGTTCAACGTTTTCCTGGCGTAACACAGGTATGCAGGCATTTTCCTCTCGAAGTTTTCGATTCTCTTCAAGAACCAGGCTAAACTGATCTGCTAATTCTTTGACGATTGTATTCAAGCAGCTCGGCATTTCCGGAATGTCGTTGAGTTCAGCTATGGCCTCCATGAGTCTGTCTGTCGTACGGGCATCCGGAGAAAACAACAGCGGCCGCTTCGTTCCTCTGAGAACTTGGGAGACAGGTGTGGAAACCATGATCAAATCAATACACAATCGCAAATGAAGAATCGAAACAATTCACCATTCGTGGTGGCAATTGAGAAACCGAATAGGCTAGAATTGTTTCCTCCTGCCACCAGAGGAAGTCGCTTGCATGAAACAGTCGCACTGAATACCAGCTCGATCGAAATATACGAGTAGCCGAATTTGAGCGGAGCGCGAAAAAAACCGACCAGCCGCCGCCAGTGATGCAGGATATTCGTTGACTTCAAGTTTATACGAAGTTAGACCACCACATTCCGGAGATGAATAACTGGGAGTAATGAGACATCTGCCCAAACGAAACCAACTACTACAACCATCAACTTAGTAGTGCATCACCAAAACATAAAGCTAACAGCCACAAAAGTCTCAATAGCCAATCATAACTAACGATTAAGAAGCAGAGATTCAATGGCTGGATACACCTGCAGCAAAAATGTACAGCAGAGGCGAGAGAAGGTCATGGAATCAACAGAGAGCACAATAAGCACCGATAAGCATGTCCAAGACTAAAACCAGGTAGAAGGTAGGTAAGGTAATATGCAAGTATCTCGACCCGAATACAATGTTGAACAGAGTCACGACCCGTGAAAGCTGCATCATTGAAGGGGAGTGGTTGCTAGAAGGCTGGTGCCTTATCACTCTCGAGTTCATTGTTCTCTCGAAACCATGTGTCGACCGGTCCGCCGAACGGATAGGGTAGCAGACTCACGAGCGAAAGGTCAGGGTGGATCCTGTGTGGCGCATGTTTTTTGTATGCCTGCAAATTTCGTATTCGTGCGAGGGTTACATGCGGTGACAGTAGAGAAGGCAAACAACAAGTTTACATGTCCTTCAATTTTCACCTTACCGCCTGTGGTCCATTGATCATTAAGTCACTCCGGCCACATTAACTCGGCGAAGGCCGGCTGCAGACAATTTGCCAGCAGCGCGGCGGTAACCACATGTGTCACGTCGTCCATTGCTGTTCGGTTCTGCGCTCTTCGAGCAAAGGCAATTGAAGGGAGTCCGGGTGGGGTCATCCAGACCACTCGTGTGAGAACTTTCGTCGCTAAAGGAAAACTGGGTTCAAATGGGTTTTGCAGAATCGCACACAGGCGGAAAAATGGGCAGAAAACGCTTGAAAATTGTGTAGATGTCAGAACCCCTCTGATCTCAGCTGAAATGCAAAAGTGCTACAACGAAACACAGGAACCGAAACCCCGACCGCCCTCGCATGAAGCTCCGCCACTACTCGCTGCACCGAGAGCAACTTGACGGCGGAGCATGAGGTCGTATATGAGACTCACAGCGCACGGCCTCCGCGCTCTATCGCCAAAGTGGAGTGCAAGCGGTTGCGTCGCGTGCGTCGCTGGGCATGCTGCCAGCAGCCGCCCTTCGCCTAATTCTTTCACCCCAGCGGGCGCCAGCAACGCCCTCATCCGTTCCTATTGTGTGCAAGGGTGCTTCAATAGATCGCTGTAGGAGCACGAAGAGCGTTTAGGGCTTTTATGAAAAGGTCCGGTGTAAGGGTGCGCCAAAATAACGGGCTGGTGTTGGTGTTTTCCTGTGCAAACGCATCAACCCGCAACACTACGGCAATGGAGCCAATCATTTCCACCCATCTTTTTGTACAGGTCATTTCAATTTGGAGCCATCAACTGTGTTCTGCACAATATCAAACCAAGGAGCTGCAATTTTGGAACCCATCATCGAGGAATGCGTCAGAGTGACATCGTTCGTTTGCTCGGTGTCGCTCAAATTACTGTGTCCAAAGCAATAATTCGGTACAACGGGCTGGGCTGTGAAGGTGACGGTACAGGCCGAGGACGTAAGCGCACCGTCAATATGTCCCGAATACGGAAAATCATCAAGAAGCGAGTAGACCGAAATCCGAAGACTTCCATGAGGAAAATCGCTCGACACATCGGTGTCAGCCCCTCTTCAGTGCGTCGTATAGCCGAAGACGAACTAGGTTTGAAACCCTACAGGACCCAAAAACTTCAGCTTCTAACGGACAAGAACAAGCGCGAACGGCTCTTTCGATATCGCCAACTAAGGGAATGGGCCGCAGGTCAAGGATGAGAACGGATACTTTTCACAGATGAGAGGCTGTTCAACGTGGAGCAGACGCACAATCGCCAAAATGATAGGATCTGGTCTATAAAGGTTCCGGACACCTTCATTGCTGAACACTGCCAAAATCCACAATCGGTCATGGTATGAGGTGGAATTTGCGCCGGCAGGAAAACACCCTTGTATTTCGTGGACCGAGGAATGAAAATTGACCAAGATTTATACCTGCGAAACATTCTTGAGGCTGTGGTCCTTCCTTGGACTCGACAGCACTTCGGCAACAAAGTGACGTTTCAACAGGACTCTGCGCCAGCGAATAGCGCAAAGAACACGGAGCGTGCGAGGCCAACTTTTCCGACTTTATAACATCTGAAGAATGGGCCGCAGACTTTCCAGACCTGAACTCGATGGACTACAGCGCTATTCGCTGGCGTAGAGTCCTGTTGAAACGTCAATTTGTTGCCGAGGTGCTGTCGAGTCCAAGGAAGGACCACAGCCTCAAGAATGTTTCGCAGGTATAAATCTTGGTCAATTTTCATTCCTCGGTCCACGAAATACAAGGGTGTTTTCCTGCCGGCGCAAATTCCACCTCATACCATGACCGATTGTGGATTTTGGCAGTGTTCAACGATGAAGGTGTCCGGAACCTTTATAGACCAGATCCTATCATTTTGGCTACAGGTGGAAAAATTATTGCCGTCGGACAGTAAACGGTATTGACCGTTTGATCAATACCGATTAATTGTATTTAAGTTTCTGCAGATTAAGCACTTCGGAGCACTTGTGACTCTCACAATATGTTTCTCGCCATGTAAGGAAAGGGTACGCCATCTAGAAATAGCGAAGTTCAATTCTTGCTCATTCTTTTCCCTCATTATGGAACAGACTCGAGTTGCTGGCAAAAATAGTTACCGTGCAACTCGTATTCGAACGTTTGGTGCAAAGCGGTTAGGTGGTGGGGGAGGGGGAGAGCACCATGTAAAGCTGTGCTAAAGTCCTGTGTTGCACAAAATAAAAATATCTACACAGCTCTGTTGTGTTCTACTCTGAACTGAGCATCGCCACTTCTAATGTATTCATTTGCGCACTCATGTGCCTTCTTCCCATGGCAGATAACCACTTAATACAAGGTAACCTCCTCCGAGCCGCTTCGTGCGGAACGTTTTTCAGGGTCTGTCCTAGGGGAGAGAGGGGGGGGGGCATTCCACTCTGAATCTTCGACCTACGAGGGAAGCATTCTTTTCAATTTCCTAGCCAGGAGGTGCCACACTGTTAAGATTTGCTTCCATTTTTCAGCGATGCCCCCGATCGCGGTTATTCTTCCTTCGCTACGCAGCGAGCGCTCATCGCACGCACGCACTCGCCGCAATATTCTCACGCATCTTTGCGACAGAGCGCGAAATCTTTCCTTCATAGCTGTGCGCGCTCAGGGGGAGTGCGCAGCTGGGGTTCTCGCAGCATCCAGGGTGTGTGCCATCCAAACTGCCCCTGTGGGAACTGCTTTTGTCGCTCAGGGAGAGTCCGAGGATGGATTCTGCGCTCTTCGAGCGCAGAATCAGGCTAGGGAAGGGACTCCAGGGTGTGCGCCATCCAAACTACCCATGTGGAAACTGCTTTTGTCGCTCAGGGAGAGTCCGCGGATGGATTCTGCGCTCTTCGAGCGCAGAATCAAGCTAGGGAATGGACTCCAGGGTGTGTGCCGTCCAAACTGCCCATGTGGAAACTGCTTTTGTCGCTCAGGGAGAGTCCGAGGATGGATTCTGCGCTTTTCGAGCGCAGAATCAGGCTAGGGATGGGACTCCAGGGTGTCGCTCAGGGAGAGTCCAGGCTAGGGAAGGGACTCCAGGGTGTGTGCCATCCAAACTGCCCATGCGGAAACTGCTTTCGTTGCTCAGGGAGAGTCCGCGGATGGGTGTGTGCCATCCAAACTACCCATGTTTCCACATTTCCACTGCTTTCCACTGCAGTTTCCACTGCTTTCGTCGCTCAGGAAGAGTCCACGGAGCAGTGAGCAGCCACCGACCGACCATCGGCCGCCTTCCACATCGACTGACCCCGCTGACCTCGTTTTCCACGTTTGCCACGTGTCCGCGACGCGACCGCTCGCGGCGCAGCGAAGGAAGAATAGCCGCCATCGATGCCCCCACCCTCCGAGTAGTATAGATCCTATGGCGCAATGCGCGGAAGAGGGGGCATCCCAGACGTAGCGTCTGACATAAGCCCTTTTCGTTGCAGCCTGCACTGCACGTACATTCGCGTCAGGTTGTGGGGAATTGCTAAGAACACTATAACCAGAGCGGAATAGATGCATGAACAAGACGTCTTCAGTAGAACGCATCAAATTGGCGCGCGCGGGTTTGATGCGCAGGTTGTGGGGTACTGTAGCGTACGCCTGCTGCCGATGCGTCGTGGCTTGCGTGACGTCCCTTGTACGCCTGCGCTCCTGGCAAGCGGTTCGTGGCGAAATGGGTAGTGAGGTTGCTTCATGCGGGGCGTTTGGTCCTCCTGCGTTGCGGCGTTTTTGCCCCGCATCCTGGAGTCCTTTCCCTCCAGCTGTGGACTCCCTCTGAGCGACGAAAGCAGTTCCACACAAACAGCTCGTATAGACCACACCCGGGAGTCCCTTCCCTAGCCTGCTTCAAATATGAACAAACCAGACGTTCAACGTCCTGCCGGCCGCCAAACGTTTGGTTAGGCCTTCGCTCCAAACCCGGAGAATAGAACACCCCGAACGTCTTCTTCTCCTCTTTAGACCTTTTCTCATTCACTACAATAAAAAAAACTGGTTTTGCTATATAGAATGGTATAGCGGAATAGGGCAAAAGAGGTCCATCACGTTCGCTGGACCCCCTTAACTGGTCCCTTATCCCTGGTTCCCCTTTATTGTTAGCCCTTTTCCGGTTCACCCTTCACTGGTCCCCCCTTCCCCTTCGTCGGTCCCTACTACTGCTCCCTCCTTCACTGGACCTCCCTTTACTGGTCCCCTCTTCGCAGGTCATCGTATCCCTCACCGATCCCCATTACTGGTCCCACCCTCACTGGTCCCACTTTTATTCATCACCCTTTTCCGGTCCCCTTCACTGGACCCCTTCCCCCATTCACCGATCCCCATCAGGGGTGCACATTTAACGGTCAACGATTTAACGAATTAAACGAATTAACGGCATTTTTTCTTCTTACGATTAGTCCCCAACAGTATTACATGCCCTATCCTCCCGACTAGGTATGCCCATGAAAAACTAGTGAAATATGGAAAAGTAAACAAAAACAATCCGCTCTAGCACATCAGTAACAGCCTGCTCATATTTCGCGACGGGAGCGATTGGTCGGCGAGGCCAATCATATGTATGATTAGCCTGGTCGACTCTCTAGCTCCATCGCTACCGTCGCGAAGCCAGCCAGGGCTGCAGTTCTGCTCAAATTGTACTCAGGTCGAGATACATGCATATTTTTACTTCTAAGAGGGAGGCGCTTCTGTCCATAAGCATCGCATTGCTGGTTAAGACCTATACTTCAGGTAGTTCCCTGGTGAGACTAAGAATGAGAAACAGCTACTTTAGAGATGCCGACAAAATATTCCATATTCCTCTTTATTAGAATGGTGCTAACTGATAACTCTTTTACGAACACGTTCGAGTGCTTTTAAAATTAATGCACTCGAAATTAAGGTAAACAAGTAGTTTTATTTGGTCACGAAGCCTATACAGAGCTGTTCTTATCGTTTGAAAGCAATTAGAGTTATAGTAAAAAAGCAGAAAACATGCGACTGCCGCACTCTTATTTTTTTCAATCCTCAATGTGAATATCTGCCACTATATAGTGAAGTTTGCCCGTCAATGACGGTTGGATAGTTTTGCCTGCACGGAATATACCTCACCTATCCCGCGTCGTCACAATTTTCTATTCAACGTGAGACGCTGTTGCAGCAGGAGAAGCGCGGACTCATCCTGATTGACAGAACGACACGATTTTCTGAGCATTCGGAAACGCGTCGCCAATGCCGTCCTGGTTTAGAAACATTCATCGATGTGTTAGGACGAATGTCCGGATTCTGAAGAAGTGTCACCCACGTCATGTCATAAGCCTCCGGATTTAGAAGTCGTGCCACCCACGTCGGCTAGCAGGCTTACAGATTCAGAGGTCGTGTTTTCCGCTCTCGTGCCGCAAGCATCTGATTTCAGAACACGTGTCGCTGACTTCGTGCAGCGGATGTTCGGATTCAGAAGACGTGTCACTCACATACATAGTGCGCAAGCTTGCAGGTTCGGAAGACGTGTTACGTCATTTCGCGAATGCCTGGATTCAGAAGGCGTGTCACTCACCGAGGGAGAACGTAATTAGTGGAATCGATAAGGGAGGACATGCATGTGGGGAGAGGCGCAGATGGGGGAACCAGTAAGAAGGGAGAGGTAAGGGACTAGTAAGTTTCTTCGCCTATAGGGGGAAACAGTAAGTGGTGAGATCAGTAAGGTAGGCCAATGAGCCGCTTCGTGCAACGGACATCCGGGTTCAGAAGACATTCCGCCGGCCCCATGTTAGGTCAATAAACTTTTAAGGCTAAGAGTTCTACTTTCGCAGTTTGGCGGCGGAGCCTCCGCATAATATTTGATCGCCTTAGGTCACTGAACGCATGGTATATTCATCCACCACTATATAATTGAGTTAGTTGCCCGCGCTGCAGACGGCGAGGCGTATCTCGCTCAGGTTAGAAACCTCCGGATGGACACAACGTGCCGTTCAACCTGGGATGCTGCTACAGTAGAGGAAGCGCAGCCTCCTGCTTAACACAGCGGCATCTGCGTGCGTTTCTGAGCGTCTGGATCCAGAAGAGGGTACCCAACGCGTGCAGCAGGCGCCTTGAGTCAGAAGAGGTGACATCGTCGTCTTACGACGAGCGCCGCATTCAGAATTCAACATGAGATGCTACTGCAGCCGAGTAAGCGCAGCCTCCCGCTTGACACAGCGGCGTCTGCGCGCGTTTCTGAGCGTCTTGATTCCAAATACGTGTAACTAGCGTTCACCGTGAGCGAAGCTCATTAAAGGGGTGATGGATAAGCGAAGTAAGGGGACCTCCAGGGTGAACCAGGAGGGCTATCAGGGAAGAAAGGGAACAACCTGAATGAGGGACCAGGGGCCGGATTCATGAACGCGGCCGGAGGTAAATTCTACCTCCACTTACCTCGACGGCCATTTACCCGCCACTTTCTCCGAACTTACCTCCGTTTTCTGATTCATGACGGCCAAGGCGAGGGTTTTGCTCCGCGGCCAATTTCTGACCCAATGTGCATGCCTCCGCTGGCCCGCTGGCATCAGTTAACAGCGAAACCAAGCAGTCATACTTGCTGCTGGGACGTCGCTGGCGCCGACACTAGCAGCATCGTATTTACAGGCAATGAAATGTGAAGTGTGGGGTTGGGCGAGGGGGAGGGAGGGAGTGGGGTGGAAACTAGTAGCATAGCAGCAAGTACAGAAACAATCGTAAATTGGGCCTACATGACTAATAATGGGTGCCATCCACCACAGTAGCCTCCATAGACAACATATGCCAAGGAAGGCTAAGGTGGCGGACAGGCATAGTCCACCCCCGCAAATCGCAAATTACGATTTGCGTGGTGGACTAGGCACATGGTGGCCTAAGCCGACCCACAATGCCACTAAAGGGAGCAAATCACATAACAATAAGTGGCATTTTGGGCCGCCATGGTCCACAGAGCCCAAAAAATCATGGAATGCAAGCCTAATAGAGAAAACAAAAGGTAAAACAACTCACCGAAGTGCGGCGAAAGACGTGTGCATGGCAATGGCAACTAGGCGCCCCTGCCAGGCATTGAATTTGAGGCTGGCGGCCAGCTCAGAGCTGGCTAAAGGCCAGCGGAGGCATGCAGTGGGTCAGAAGTTGGCCGCGGAGCAAAACCCTCGCCTTGGAGGTAAATGTTCCCGACGCGCTTACGGGGTAGCATTTACCTCGACACTTACCTCGGATATTTCCCGCCGCGCGTTCATGAATCACGCGTAAGTGGGGGGGGGGGGTAAATTTTGCACTTACCCGCCGGTAAATCGTTCATGAATCCGGGCCCAGGACGGAGAAACCAAAGAGACCAGTAAAGGGGTCAATAGTGGAAGAAGGAAGTGGGCCAGGAGTTGGGACCAGGAAGGTGGAGGAGGGAAGAGGTGGAGGTAGAAGACGACCAGTAAAGGCGGAGCAGCAATTAGATCCAGTAAGAAGAAACGAGTGGAGGGGGGGGGGAGGAACCTGGCGTCCCGATTCGGTAGGCGTGTTAACGATATCCGGAAACACAAGCTGTTGGGCTTGAGAACAATTGTGGAGGAGCCACCTGAGGGCAGAAGTACTGCGCGCGTAAACCAATGGCATTACTGGACGGTCCGGAGAGAATGTCTATGATGAACGCACGGAAGTGGTGAACGGCTTGATGCCGATAAAGTACGCAGCGGATCCTAAATGTTGGTGAACTTTAAGTTTTACAAAAATTAGGTTCCGTAGTCCGTGATGCTGCAAAGTCGGCGAAGCGCGCAAGTGCGAGACAAGCCGTTAAACGTGTCTAAGCACTTGTATTAATATAATGAGTTTCTCCATAACTAACGAATCTTACTCACTCTTACTTAGGGGCTGCAGCGTATGCCAGATGGTTGTTTCTTAGAGGCTTAGATAAGCAGTCATCACTGAATTAATAAGGCGATTCGTTCGCTGCAATGACCAAGGGGTCGGATTCATCAACGACTTACAGCAATTTAACGGAGAAAATGCTGCCAAAATTCCGCGGTTTGTCAAGCGATATGGTGAGACATTTCACCCTGATAAGCCGCGCTATTAAGGATTTCGGCTGCATTTTCTCCGTTAAATTGCTTAAGTCGTTGATGAATCCGGTCCCAAACATCTACAGATTACAACAATGTGGACACCGCTTGAATTGTGTTCGACAAGTCAAATAAAGCAAGTTTTCCACTGAAAGCTCGCGAAAAACAACTGAAGAGTAGGTGTGAACGAGATGAAACGTTCTTCCACCTCCCACCGGCGCGCTCACTTCATTCCGTGCATTGCCCCGCCTACTCGAACGAGTCTGCGAGCGCCCCTCTCTAAACCATTGTTAAACCCTGGCGAACGTTTGCTCGTCATATCTTCTTTCAACTGAACGAGGAAGACTGAAAAACCAAAGAGATGAGATTGAACAAGTCTCATGTGAGTTCCAGTCACTACTAGTGCAGTAGTGGAGGCACGTTTCATGGAGCTGCTAAATCTTGAGGACAACCTTCATTCACATAGAGCCGATTTTAACAAATGTGAGTCCAACTCGACAAGCAAGGCTGTTGTTTTGAGAATAGGCAGGAATGGTTCACCCTTATTAGGAGAGAACTATTTTGACAAATTCGTAAGAACACATTCCTATTCCTCATAGTATCCACCAAAGGGTCATTCGTGCCCCATAACCACATCCCATCTCCTGTCCTTGTCCGAAAGACTGTCTGGGAACGTGCCCACATACTTCTCTTGCAGTCTCCCAGAAGGGCGGTTCCTGTTACAAGAGTGTTGCCACGCTCTGTCTTCCAGATGCACAGACAGGATGCGACTCGTCGGCTCGCACCGAGCGTCTCGTCCACAGCGGGCCTCGCCTTGCAACGCCCTTTATTAAAGGGTGAGAAGAACGCTACTCCGCCGGTGTGAATGTCAAAAACTTAAAGGAAAATTTCGGACATCTTGAAATCTAACAAATAATGGGACTGAGACATGAGGTGGCTGCTAAATGCATTATAGTCGAATAAGCGTAGAAGCATATAATGCTGAACAGCGTGGAAAAGTCACAATACTATCCCGTCTCATCAGAACGATGCTGGCAATCATCACTAATCGTGGAATGAACTGTGCAACCTGAGGTAAATGGGGGCCGAGCCAATATTTTCATATCAAGTTAGGCGCGTGTTCATTGTACTCACAGGTTTGGTCAAATATTAAGCTTAAAATCCGCAGTCACCAGGACTGAATTCAACACCAGCCAAAACCTCCATCGAAATGCTTCATCGCACCCGATTTGCTCGGTTATCCCAAGAACCAGACGTTCAGAGGCCTAGCGGCCGCCATACGTCTAGCTGGAGACACCGTCCCAAGCCTCGAGAATATTTCGTTGTTTCACTTCGTCGTTTACAATCTTTGTCGTTTATGCAATGTTTCTAACTCAAAGTGAATAAGGAAATATTCAGGAACGTCTCAAATGACCGTGTCGCCTGGCGCGTCCTCTGCAACGCTCCTACTCGATATGTGGTCTCTCCAAATAAGGGATTTCTTTTTAAGCAAGAAAAAGTTGCGGTGAGAAACGCGAGTTTAAACACTCCTTAAAACTTATGCTAATAAAACTGCTCAAGTAAGAAAGCTGCAGTCATTACTTATACTAATACTAATCTTTTACTAATCTTCACCATCGCATCTGTTCGCAGCTAAAGTTATCATATAAAACACACGAAAATGTGCAAAGAAATGAAACGAGAGAGGACGATGAAACAGAAATTATGCCGGGATTTTACGAGTTAGGTTCTTCGTTTGGTTTGATCCCAAGCACAAAGGAGGAAACTCTTGTGATCATACAAAAGGTAGCTCAGATGAAGGAGCGTTTATTGTAAAAAAAAAACACAACTGGCACGACAAGAAAGTACAACGCAATCAATACGAGTAGAAACCGCGCTGGTGCTCCCGAAGAGACGCTTTAAACATTAGAGGCTCTTTTGGGTCGCTATTTCATCCTGTTTTCTCCTTTATTGGATTATTCTCCACCTACTGAATCAAAATCTTATCCCGATCACACTTTTCCCCCGATTCTTCCTCTGCTCAAGTTGTAGTTCGAGTGTTATACAATTTCCAAACATACGGTTATTTTCTGTTTTTCTTGTAAAGATTATCAATTGTCAATCCAGAGAATGTGAGTGTTTTTGCTCATCCTGCCCCCCCCCCCCCCCAATAGAAACTTACAAACGCTTGCTTCCGAAACTTCTAGTTAGTAATCCCGTCTCAGTTCTTATTTCGAATTTTCCTCACCAAATCCTTGACCGTTTCCCTTCACTTATTTGAATTAGATTAAGTCCATTCCGCCCGCACTTTGTTAATAACCGCTCCCACTTTCCTTCCAGGAAACATCAGACTTGTATCATCCTCATCTCATGTCATAACCGCTCCCACTTTCCTTCCAGGAAACATCAGACTTGTCTCATCCTCATCTCATGTCTCTTTCCTTCTTCTACGCGGTCGACGTCGGCACACACCTTCGCGCTCTAGCGCGCACAGCAGCAAGACGCGGCTACTATACTTGTGCTCCAATAATCGAATTCGAATAATTATTCGAATAATTTATTCGGATTCGATTTTCGATTATTTGATTATTCGAGTTTCGTAAATTCGAATAATTATTCGAGTTCGATTACTCGAGGTTTGCAATTTCGATTAATTATTCGAATTCGATTATTCGAGGTGCGAAAATTCGAATAATATTCGAATTTCGAATACGTGATTGTTTCGAATGTGGCATAATGATGATTTTTGTGAGCGGCGTTCATTTCGGTGACGATTGTTTTCGATAGCACACTGTCGAGGAGCTCACCGTAACGAAAACGCTTTAAATATCCTACTATACATAGAAGGGTAGTGTGTGTGTGTGCGTGCGTGTTTCCATCAGTCCATCACAACTGGGAAAATGGCGTATTGGTGATACTGACCGCAGTTGATGGCGATCGACTGCGGTCCGAAGCTTCAGTCGTTGGGGTAGTCGATCTCGCTGAACACAAATTTGAAGTTCGTTTTTGAAATTAACGGTTGAAGTTGATCGAGCTATTGATTTTCTATGGGGAATTCGTTGAGGCGAATCAATTGTATGACCGGTCTTCCTCGATATTTTCAAGTCTAACTTCACATTTGCATTCTCTGCGACCACGACTGTTATCAGTGTCATTCACTTGAATACTCTACGGAATTTGCACAACAAACACAAATTTCGACGGAAAATTAAAAAATGAATTCAGATTCGTGTTCAGTGGCCTCAAATACCTCAGGCCTGAAGTTTCGATCTTGTTGAGTGATATTTACGAAAAATCGATAATTTGATTAATATCTCTTGATGGCAACCGTTACTGCAAAAACTAACTTAAGATTCGTGTTCAGCGGCCTCGATTGCTTCGGGACTGAAACTCACAGTTTGCATATATGACACGACTATATACAATTTCAGTTGAAATTCAAAGTTTTTCAAATCAAATTCAACGTTGTTACACAGGGCAGATTCCAGAAGAACGTTGAAATTTATTTCAAAAACGTTGAATTTTGACTGAAAATGCCGTATAACTCTACAATTTGATTGGTTGACGATTCCTATGAGATAATGAAATGAACAAATGGAGTGAACGGTTTTTCGCTAAGGTTTGCACTTGTGCGTAGATGTTTTGCACCGTATTTCTGTAGGAATTTTTTGTAGGATTTTGTTTGCAGGAAAAAAGTTCTCATGTCTTGCCATTTAACGAGTGTTGTCAACGGTTCTGAGAAGATATTGAATATCTTCATTATTTGCTTTTTTTAAAGAATTCAAATCTTTTATTTTGTCTCTGGCGAATGTTGTCGTTGAACTTACTTTACTACATTTACTTGAGCCTACACAATGCGCTTTTGGAGTGAGTAAACGGTATCAAACGAAATTGGCTAACACAAAAATCGCATCGTCCTTATTAATACACCTCGGTGCAAAATTGTAGATACCCCCGATTTGTTCATTAGTACACGAGGGATCCGCTGCCTATGCTCAGCGGTTACCGTCGTATTCCTCACTATCGAAAGCCTCTATAGAAAAATTTTAAGCAGGTTGTCTCATCAGTGCAGGATACCACGAACTTTTATTCAAAATTTAACCAATGGAGACCGGTGCAAAATATAAGTTCCCTTCATAAAAAACCTGATTAATCACAAAAGTCTCTACAGACAAAGTAAGATTAGTACTTCGTCACATCACCTTTGTTGCAACCATATCGAAAATTCTGTTTTGCATACTACTGGTTAGGTTATCAATAACAGTTCGCTCAACATTGGCTCATGCATGAAGTATGGTGTTCTTCAGATCAGAAACCGAAGTGTAAGTGGTTCCATTTTTGTACACTTTGTGTATAAGAATGCCCCACAAGTACTCTATCAGCGGTGAGATCTGGAGGAAAACTAGACCACTGCAAAAGTTGAATTGTATTGGAGTTGAGCCAACCTTTTATAAACCTTGTGGAAAAGGTACAGAATAACTAACTACAAGGTTCTTATTCGCATTGGCGGGTTCCTTTACTCTATGGTACCTAAAGCATCGATAAGAAACAAATACCTGGGTCTTCACACACTGGCTTCTCGCAGGAAATTCTTTGATATTTGTCGGGTTTATAAGTTCCACTTTTCGCGCTTTGTAGGCTCCAAATTCATTGATCTGCGTGCGTCTCAAACAAAAGGGGAGCCTGAGAAGCTTCCTATCAGTCGACCTAGGAGTAAGCTGAAGGTGGCCCTTTCTCCTCATAGGACATTGGTTTGACTCGCTCTAGGTGTGCCTTCATGTTGTTGTGTTGTTGTAATACTTTTTTCTGGCGTTTGCGCTTATCGCGAGCGTATTGAATAAATAAATAAATAAGTAAATAAATAAACCTGAAGTTGACTGCGATACGTGTATGGATGCGTTATCTTGTTGGAAAATGAGATTGTGCCTGCGAAATCTTCTGAAATAGGGCAAAAGGTGATCTCGGAGCAATTTCTGGTAGTCTTCACTGTTCATCCAACACGAGACGAACTTCATAAACGAACGAGACAAGTCCGCATTCAGAAAACGCAGCCCAACCATGAGACTTTCACCGTCAAAGTTACGCCTAGGACTCGACCTCTTCTCTCAGATCTCTCCAGTAGTGTAAAAGAAGTGGAATCTTGATGGACCCGACGGGTACAGACACTATTCGAGAGATTTGAGGAGAGAAAGAAGCGAGTATTCTAAAGGTGCTGCTTTGTCGGTGGAAGTCTCATGGTTTCGGCTGCGTTTTCTGGATACGAACTTGTTCCCTTGGAGTTCGTCTCGCGTAGGATGAACAGTGAAGACTACCAGAAATTGCTCGGAGATTACCTTGTGCCATATTTCAGAAGATTTCGTAGGCACAACCTTATTTTCCAACAAGATAATGCATCCATACACGTATCGCAGTCAACTACAGGTTGGCTCAACTCCAACAGAACTCAACATTTGAAGTGGCCTAGCTGTTCTTCAGATTCAACCCGAAAACTAGAAAGCTTGTGGGACATTCTTGAACACAGTGTACAAAAATGGAACCGCTGAGACATCGATTTCTGATCTGAAGAACGCCATACTTCATGCGTGGGCCAATTTTGAGCGAACTGTTATCGATAACCTAATCAGTAGCATGCAAAATAGAATTTTCGATACGGTTGCAACAAAGGTGATGTGACGAAGTACTAATCTTACCTTGTTTGTAGGTACTTTTGTGATCAGTCAGATTTTCTATGAAGCGAACTTATATTTTGCACCGGTCTCCATTTCTTAAATTTTCAATAAAAGTTCGTGTTATCCTGCACTGATAAGAGAAACTGCTTAGTATTCTCCTATAGAAGTTTTTCATGGTGAGGAATACGGTGGTAACATTACTGAACCTCGGCAGCGGGTACTTTGGGTACCAATGGACAAACCAGGGGTGAACCTATTTTGCACCGGGTGTGTTAAGTTTTAATAAAGTCTATTCGATTATTCCATTTTTTCAAATATTCGATTATTCGGAAATTTGAATAACCAAAAAATGGAGTTATTCAATTATTCGGAAATTCGAATAACCAAAAAATTGTGTTATTCGATTATTCGGAAATTCGAATAACTAAAAAAATGGTGTTATTCTATTATTCGCTCATTCGAATTTTCGAAAAATGGGGTTATTCGACTATTCGTTCATTCGAAAATTTTTAAAAAAGCACAAGTATAGCGGCTACGGCGTGTGAGTACGTCGCCAGCCGTCCTTGCCGGAAGCATTCGGACCGCGACAACTCGTACAATTTCTTCGCGCACCGTGCGCGACATCCTGGAGGTTCGCGCGGCGTTGGAATTGTGCCTGCCCCCCCCCCAAAGTAAAGTAATGGGCTGTCAAACAAATGGCAATTATGGTTTCCCGAGCTCCCACAGAAAAGTATGAAAAAACTAATAAGGGAAGGGTCTCAGGCGTAGGTCTGAACGGGGAAAATGGATGGTACGAGAACGTGAGAATGTCCACCCTTCATATAATTGAAAAACATGTTTCGTTTTTGCTGAGTCATTAAACCAAGTAGGCTACGGGCTCTCGAAAGTGGGGGTGCAGTAGCGCGCCGTCAGCACGTGCCCGCGTGCATGCGTGCGCGCGCTGATGTATGGGACGCGGCGAAACGCTTTCCGACAAGCGAGACGGTGGCTCAGCAGAGGGCGTGGCCGGTTTAACACGTTCGGTGTTTGAGTGGACAGAGGAGTTTTGGGAATAACTTTCTTTAGTGATGTTTCTGAAACATTTTCTTCTCAAATTTGCAAATTAAAGGATAAAGGGATAATGGACGGCGTTACGCAATCGCTTTTGGGAATGCGCCAGCGCATTTTACTACTACGGGATGTCGTGGAGGCGGCATGAATGCGTATTTGGCCATACAATGACTTGCGGTGGCCAGCCGATGAACAAGTCAGCGCTTTATCCTTCCCAGACAAGTCTGGTACCAATTCACCGACCCAGGGGGGATGGAAGGCTTGGTTGGCCTGGGAGGGAAATCCGAACCAGGAACCTGGTATCGAATGCACGCGAGAGTCGGCGTCTCCTCGGGCTGCGCTACACGCGCCCCCTTGCAAATTATAGTAGCAAGTCAATGTCGGGTTTTCGTAGGCAGAAAAATGATTGGCTTTCTCGTAACTAACAAGACTAGAACTTTTCCCATTACTGAAAGCGCACATACTTCTAGACGAGAATTAATTCACAAACTTCAGATGAAACATGAACTGAACACTTAAATGATACAACCTAGGTTCTGAATGATTATGAAAATAAACAAACATTCAACAGGAACGCCTCCTGTCTTTGGATAGCACCTCACACAAACATATTTCTCACAACTGAAACATCGCGTATGGACTCTCCTTTCTTCTTGGCAATATCTCTTCCCAGGTTACTGCTCAGTTTTTTATAGCAACCTGTGCAGCTCTTCTGAACTTTCCTTAAGTAGGCAATAACGTTTTCTAAGACTTTTTGTTGTTTTTTCTTTCGTGGGAGTCCGCAGAAATGAGTGGACACACGCGCGCGCCAAAAAAAAGCCGGCCGTCGCGCAATGGATGCGAAAACACTCTCTCGTGAATGCGTTAAAGGTGTAGGCCATATGTTCGACTCCCGTGCTATATACTTTTTTCATTTTTTATTTCACTTTTTCATAACCGCTGTCTCCTCCACCAGTTTGCTTTCTACACATCTCCTACACATTTATTTCACTCTAAATTGTCAAAAGGGTCAGATTCGTGATCTACACCCCAGACTCGTGACTGACACCCCATGACCTCGACGGCCCTAGTCACCCGTACATCACTTTAAATTCTCAAATAAGGGTTTACTTTGAGCTGCGTTTCACTCACTCCTCTCACTTTGTGTATTATACAACGTTTTGTGGTTTTCAGCGAATGTTAAACAGTGACCTCACAGCAGATACGGATGATTACGGGTGTTAAAGTCGTAATGGCCGACCTTGCCCAAACTTGTCCCAGGGGGATTATTTGGGGTGCTGATCACGAATCTAACATTCGTTTTTTTTTAATGTCGTCTGATTACGGTAGGTTACAGCAGGTGCGAATGACTAGGGCTGTCGACGTCATGGAGTGTTGATCACGAATCTGACCTTTTGACAATTTAGAGTGCAATAAATATATAGGAGATGTGTAGGAAGCAAGTTGGTGAAGGAGGCAGCGGTTATGAAAAAATGCAAGAATGGTGTACAGCACGGAAGTCGAACACCTGGTCTAGCACTCTTAAACCAGCCACGCACTCTGCTGAGCCACCCTCTCGCTTGTCGCAGAAATTGAGACCCTTCCCTGGTAAGCACTGATGAAGAAAGAAAAAGGTGCAGATCTGGAGTCAAAGTTCCGAATGAAAAGGACTGGGTGAGCTTCGAACAACGTCCGTACCAGATGAAAAGACTAGCCGCATAGGAAATATAGAGAAGGTACAAGAAACGAAGAGCGGGATATTGGCAGCCTTGTTGAAATCGTACTGGTTGCACATTGTCGCAGAGAGTTCTTCATGATCAGTCTTAAGCGAATGACGAGCTGAAGAAGGGATGAGATGCGTGGATTGGAGTGCACGAACCTACCATAATCGGAGAGACGCATGGTAATTTGCACCTCCAGATCCCAGCATGCGTTTCTACGAGAGTGTCAGCTGCCTTCCCACTATGCCAGGGTTCTTACTTAAATTCAGGGGATGTAGCTGTGTGTAATGGAATGACGTACGCAATAGACCCTCTTCCGTGGTCCCTCTCGACTAGGATAGATTCGAGTGTGCGCGTTGAACTCTGAATCTACTTGTACTTAAACGCAATGCAAGGGGCTATTCAAATAGTGAGTAATATAAGAAAAGGGTCAAATCAAAGCATGCAATAAAGGAAAAGGGAAAGAGTTTGTGAGCTTTTGATTTCGCGGACATATGCACGGGCCCTATACGAAAACCGAACCATCCACTGTGTATCCGTCTCCTGTGCTTAAGGATAAGGGTGGATATGAGGTTTCGTTATTTTATCTGTATCCTTCCTTGGTGGATGCCCTGTCCTGGACCGTGTCGCGAAGACGTTGGGAAGGGTTCTCAAGCAGTTAATCCAGTTACCTTAAGAGCAGCACATGTAAAATGGCTAGGTGCTCTCTCTTTTTAGTTCTAACGACCCACTTATCAGGAATACAATTATTCTTTTGCACCAGATTCATTAACGACTTAGTTAACTGTAACAAAAAATTCACAGCGGAAAACTCAGATAACACGGCTTTCCCTCACTGCATCGCTTGATAAGCGGCGCTATCAGGGATTTCGGCTGCAATATTCTCTGTTAGATTGCTGTAAGATGTTGATGAATCTGGCCCCAGATTTCTGCAGCTTATCTCTAGTACGGATAGTGTGTTTTGTTTTACCCAGCGACTTGAGATTCGCTTCTGGCTTTCTCGTACATGATAATACTTCTGCATCAAAGATCAAAAAGACATTTTTCTCCACAGTAGACCTGCTATCGGGATACTTTATTCGGTCTGTCAATGCTCTAGCTAATTTTGAAGTCAAGAGACTCCCGTGACTTAGGGCCGGGAAGTAGTGAGATGAAGGTGAAAGAAGAAGAACAGAAAGCTCCTGAACTAAGCTGTGCACTATCCATAACAATGTGATTTCACTTTTTCATGGCTGCCAGAAGGAACAGGCTGTCCAATAATTCCTGTCCGAAAATTTTCAAAATTCTATAATTTTTCTTAGAAGTGTTATAATATCAGGCAAGTGTAAAAGCCTTCTAGAAGGTTCTCCCGAGTTCCACACTAGGGATATATTAGGCGCTGTCGCCGCGTCTAGCTACCAGTGCAAGCTAAGATGGACCAAGGTCGAATTCGTACGTTCGTGTACTACGAGTGGCTGCTGGGCAACGACACGAGCACCGCGGGTCGCCAACATCTGCAGAGCATGCAAGGAGGATGCAGTGTCCCAACGCACAGTCAGGCGCTGGTTCAATCGTTTCGAAAGCAGCGACACGAGCCTCGAGGATAGGGAACACCCGCTGAAGATCATGCTCTGCTGCTGGTGGGACGCCTAGGGCATGCTGTACTTCGAGCTGCTCCCGCAAGGCAGGACGATCACCGCCTGCATCTACACCGATCAGCTCGAGAAACTAGCCGCCGCCAAAAAAAGCGTCCCCGACGGGCCTCGGTCCACCTGCTGCACGACAACGCGCGCCCCCACGTGGCGAAGGAGACCCAGAAGAAGTTGGCGACATTCGGCTGGGAGACGGTTGCCCATCCGCCGTATTCCCCGGACCTCGCCCCTTCCCACTGCCACTTGTTCCGCCCGCGGAAGCACCATTTAGCCGGAAGAAGATTCACCAACTACGACAACCTCAAATCCGACATCGCGGATTTCTTCGAGTCGCAGCCCCCGGAGTTCTGGGCGAAGGCCATCGGCGACCTGCCCAATCGATGGGCCACTATTGTGGATAACTGTGGTGATTATATTGTTGATTAGACTTGTTTTTCAATAAAGTTGAAAAAAATTAAAAATGGTGAAATTTTCGGACAAGAATTATTGGACTGCCTGGAAGATAGCTACAGGTTGCGCCATAAATATGGTCACTCAATAAAAAGTGAATTACTCACGGGGAATTTGTCAGGGAATAGCGAAACTTCCTCAACAATTTATTAACAATCTACTTAACACGCAAAATGGATATCATCCAATATGATCTTCCTTGGCACGAATGACAACCTTCAGACGCTTAGAGTAGGACTCAATGGCGGCACGCAAGGTTGCTTGCGGAATTTCCTTCCATGCCATTTTTTTCCCATGAAGATTTCAATCCTCGAGTCGTAGTGCGCCTTTTAGCGCAGGCTTCACCCTCTAGAATGAACCAACGCAATAATCCATAACACTCAAATCTTACGAGTTTTTCGGCCATTCAGAAACAGGGATGAAGTTGGGAAGATTCCTTGCGCACCACTCCTGAGTCTTCTTGAACTTATGAGCGGGTGCGCCGTTCTGGTGAAAGGTCCATGTTGTATTTCCAGAGTGTTCTTGAGCCTAGGGAAGCAACTCCTTCATCACAATGTCGTTCACGTAGACATTGGTGTTGACCTTTGCTCCTTTTTCAACGAAAACCAATCGTGTCCATCTTGTGGCGCAAACTCCGGCCCAAACCATAAGGGAAGCTGCATGAGAGTTTCTGTTAACGGTGTCTGCATCCTCACCGCTTTCAGCCAATAACCGCGAGTTTCGGCGGTCAAAATGCTGCTCAATTGAGAAAAGTTTCTTATCAGTGAAGAGCGTCGTGCAGTGGTCGTGCCGCTCGAGGAGTCTTGGACATTTTTTCTTCTTCCTTCGATCTGTGCAAGCGTTTGTCTGTGCAGTTGACGGAACTTATAGGGGTATAGTCCAAGTTCATTCTTAGCAACTCGCTTCATCGTCGTAGCCGATACGTTGAGCTCGGATGCCATCTTTCTCATGCCGCGGCCTGGATTCCACTTGAATTGTCCTTTCACGATTTTCCAAAGACTGCTCGTAGCTACGGATACCGGGCAGCCAGGTCGGGAACGATCAACGAGAGAGTTACGTTCCACACAGCGATAGACTGCCATCTTGTGCAGCTTCAGCAGACGAGCGATGTTGGGAACAGAAAGTCCTCCCCTTCTCGGATCCAAGATTGCGCCTCTTTGACAACAAGGCTTTACCATTTCTGATAGAAGCAAAGTGGAGATGCAAAAAACACTATATACTGTTAAGATGACACGTAGAATCCGAAGAAACAATGGAAACATAAAAACGTTCGCAAACAAATACAAAAAATGACGCGCGAAAAAGTGACCATATTTATGGCGCACCCTGTAGTAAGCCACGACTCGCTTTGTGTGTGTCTAGTAGGGCAATGATAGGGCCCGTATTCACTGCGCTATTGGCGGTCAAATGAAATCCGGAAATCTCTAATTGAAACAAAACTAACCGGTTCATGAAGGACTTTGAATTTTTCTCTCCTATACTTTGGCTTTTTCACGCCTCTATGTCTCTTACGCGAAATCCACGTCGGTGCCACCTTAGACGTTGCTGATTTCAGGTTCAAGTAATTCTTTTGAACGGATCTAAATATCACCGTCGACATGCATTCGTTGTACAGGTGAAGCCTGCCAAGATGGATGAGAATAATCGCAAGGTACGCAACTGTAATCTGTGAGGATTCTTTTCCTGTTTATGTTACGCAGAGAACCTCTTGTAATACTCAAGACGAATCGAAAACCATAAGCTTCCAGCTCGCCTGGCGTGACATGTCGCCAACTGATACGAAGTATGTTCAAAGCACTCGAGTGAGCACCCTGTAAGCTGTAGCTGATATTCGTGCCAATAGAAAATGTTCCCTAAGCTTTTCCCTTTTTCCAGAAATCCAAGCTTTACGGACGCCAAGCCAATGGCAGGTCTGTGCACACTGCATTATAAAATAATCTGGCCTTAATCTAATCGACCCTTATAACCTTTGAAACGGGTTTAAACTAATTGTCTGATGACAGCTTGCATAAAATCTGACAATGTTCCATCAGAAAGGACGTTCAAGCCAGTACACATGACAAGCAGAGAGCTTTTACGTAAAATGTACAGGAATATACCCTTAACAACAAGCTCCGTTGATTTAAATGCAAAGCATAAATTGGCCGTGCGACTCTTGAATCGGAGAAGTCTGAACTTACTTTGCCTTCTGAAGGAGAACTCCAGTTCTTCAAAAACGAACATCTCAAGGGAGGAGCACTGTCACACAAGGAAAAAAGAATTTTAGTACAGCCAACGAAGTTTTTAGGTGGAATTTTTGATTACCGCCGGCGTTTCAAACTTGTTTCGTTTTTATACAGATGAAATGGTAAAGGACAGCATTATTCCTTTTTGCGATGCTCCACGCATTTTGCTTTTGTGAGATGTCATGGAGGCGATCTGAACGCATATTTGCCTATGCAATGACTTGCGGTGGCCAACCTATGGACAATCAGTGTTGTCAGTGCTTTGTCATCCCATACAAATCTGGTACCAATCCACCGACGCTGGAGGGATGGAAGGCTTTCTTGGCCTGGACGCGAAATCCGAACCAAAAACCTGGTCTCGGGTGAACGCGACGGGCGGCTCCTCCAACTGCTCTGCCACGCGTTCTTCCACAGATGTCTCATGAAAAATAGGAAATCCTTTCACTATATGAAATGTGAATACCGATGATCTCATGCTTATATGTATGTGAAGGTAAACCCGAACTCGAGCGACAGGCAGAGGCGTGCTGCGATCCCACGGCATTGTTCGTTCCCAGCTAAAAGTTGAAAAGGCTGATTATGAGTACTTGACGACGGATGTGGACGAGCACGGATCTATTACGATCAATGGCACTATACCTTTGTCCTTTTCGAATTTCAAATATCCGAATTTCGAATAAATTCGAATTTCGAATATTCGACTATTCGAAGAAAGTCCAATATTCGAATTATCCGTTTATTCGAATATTCGAGAAAGCCCAATATTCGAATTATTCGTTTATTCGAATATTCGACAAAATCCAATATTCGAATTATTCGTTTATTCGAATATTCGAGAAGTCCAATATTCGAATGTTCGTTTATTCGAATATTCGAAGGCTTCGAATTTCGAATAATCGAATTTCGAATATTCTTTATCAATCTCTAAACAAGTTCATGGCACTCCTCTTTGAAAACCAGGGAATTGTGGTCTTTTGATAAGAACGATGTTTTGTCCTTCCTTTGAACGCTGTCGACGTCCTGCGGCCAGCGACGTGAATAACAAATGAATCGTGTCATGGCTGTTCAATGACGTTTTTGCCTTCGGTATACTACGGGAGAATCTTCGTTTTGTATTTCTACCCCAAGTACAACGGCGGAACGATTAAAGCCGGAAGGAGTTGCGGTAGGGAGGTAGCACTTTCTGGAGCCTGGAAAGCTCCTGCTTTCTGCAAGCAAAAACGTTAAAGAAGAGAGGAAGAGCAATGGCTATGGAGTACAAGAGCCAGTCATACTCCGTTTTCTATGAAAGCGAGCCATCCACATTTTCGCAATAACACTGTCCAAGTCGTAGTGTCTTATCAGATTAGATTCCAACCATGGACTTCGGGTCCGTTCGCTTATAAGTGACGCGAAGCTCTTCAACGGAGCCAGAACCCAGGTTGAATGCCACTCATGAGCCTCCAATGTGCCTCTTCTGCACCAGATCGCCTTGTGTTTCTTCCTCGTCCATGCTAGCCTTTCTTTTACCACATGGAAGCTTCGGTATAAACTAAGGAGACAGTAACCCATAGAGCAAGATGTATAACAATCTAGCTCTGCCTATCCAGGGTGTTTCTCTCTTCTCGGGGCACGGATTCCTAGGGAAGCAATTGTGCTTCATTGCCATTATACCTTTGTCCCCGTGTTTTGCTCTCGTGAAGGAAATGGATGGAGCAGCCTTCGCGGCGCTTGAACAACGGCATCTGCGCCTGGACACCGACTTCCACAGCCTCGGTTCGGTCCTCAACTCGCCCTCGCCTCGTTCGTCACCTTCAGCCTCAGTAGCGCTTACCACTCACTGGACTCGCCACACTCCGCTCCATTAGCCCTGATTTAACGTAGGAGTAGCGGTAGTATGTCGGGAATGGGACAGGAGATCCATTGATAGAAATCGACGTACCACAGTTGATAATTACCGATTCTTTTCGCAATTAACCAACTGGTACAAGAGAGGTGACAATCTGAAGCCTTTGTATATGCCGCTCTGTCGAACGCAGTTTACAGTGAGTAATAAAAAATAAGTAAATGTCAATCATTGAGTGATCACAATAAGTAAGGTGTTCATTTGATTATTCGAATATTCGACAATTCGAAATTCGATTATTCGAAATTCGAAATTTTGAAAATCGAATATTATTCGGTCATTCGAAATTCGAAATTTTGAAACTCGAATACTATTCGATCATTCGAAATTCGAAATATTTTCCCAAGGACAAAGGTATAAATGGCACTAAGCTCTCACGAGGTACATCTTTCAAGTACACGGTGCGTCAAAAGTTCTTAGACACATGTGATTGACCGCCCAAACGGCCATTTTAAAGCAAATCAGCTGACATTCATAAAATTTATTACTATTGACCAGGCACATATAAAGGAGCGGTTAAATTTCTAAATGGCCTCTTTTAGCACGAATACTCGCCTCCAATCGCTCGAGAAGGCATCCACGGCGGCAATTCATCAGTCTCTCCCCAGGCTTTCTTCATGGCTCTTTGAAGTGAACCAGTGTTCCTGTGGGATGTTGCATAGGCCTTGCTCTTCAATATGGACCAGATTGTGTAGTCCACCGGATTGAGGTGCGGGGGCCGTGCTTCGGCTGAGAAGAAACCCGCAAAGTTGTTCAGCGCAAAACTTCTGTACCACTTTAGCCCTATGAGCGGAAGTAAATTTTTGATGATCCAGTCGCTTTCTTTTAAGGAACAGATTCCCAAGGAAGAATGTTTTTCTTCAGGATGCCCTCTAGGTAGTTTTATAGTTAGCTTTTTCTTCGCCAAGCAATTTCTCCGTTACAGTGCGCAAACCATTGCATCAGCGATCACGAACAAAAGAACATTCAGGCACGAAAAATTGGTATACGAAAGGGTGAGAGTAGGGCAACAATACCACATGAAAGTTTGCTTGAGCGAAGCACACTATCCCATATAATGAGTTTGAAACAAAAGGGTCCAAGAACTTTTGACGCACCCTGTATCTTCGATCAACAGTCGCGTCCGATGGCAGCCTAAAGGTGGAGGTGAATGCGCGCGTGAGCGCAGCCTGGCCTAAATGGCGCTCGTTGAGGGGGTGCTCTGCGACAAGTGAATACCTGAGCACCTCAAATCGAAGGTTTATAGAACAGTCGTCCGATCAGTAGCGACGTACGGTGCTGAGTGCTGTAGTGACTTACGGTGCCCGTGACGAAGGAAATTGAAAGCCGCTTCAGCGAAATGAAAACGAAGTTGCTACGGTGGACGGCCGGAGCCACGGGATTGGATCGCGTTCGCAACGACACCACGTCAGAGGTTCGGTATCGTGTAGTTCAGTGGTACAGTGGCGTCTGTCACGGATGCGGCCCGGGTTCGTTTCCCCGCCGATGCACCATGTAAAATCCCTTTTGGGATACTGTGGAGCATCAGTGGTATTGTCTGTATGGATTTTGCTACACTACAGAAGACTTTATATTTGATCATTTCACTTGTGTAATATAATGCTAACTACTTACGGAACCTGTCGAGGGAAAGCCGCAACTCTCTTGTTGCCTCACCGGCTCCGGTCGCACTCGGTCTAGCTGCACAGGGAAGAGGAGGCGAGCAAGTTGGCCAGACCTGTCTCCAGACTGCCCTGCTAGCCCCGTCTTCTTGTTTGGTGGCCTCAGGTGCCTGCCCGATAGGATACGGTATCATGACTCATAGGAGTCACGACAGCCCCGATAGCTGACAAGCTGCGCGAAGCTCATCCGTGATGGTACGGCCACCTCCTTCGAGCTAACGACGACACCGTCCGTAGAATTAGGTCTGAGCCTTGAGGTCCCTGGAAAACGGTCCAGAGGACGCCCGAATGTTGGTCATATACGTTGCACCTGGACTTGAAGATAGCTGGTATGCATTCTGATCAAACATTTGATCGGGAGAATTGACGTCACACACCAGAAGAGCGGACCCTGCCACCAAGCGAGACAGACACTAGTGAAAATGGTGACACGAACATGGAGACCGACAAAGTGTTAGCTCGATCGTTCTATTTACTTCCCTAGGCAATCCAGAATGGCGTCTTTGCTGGGACTGCTGCTCAAAAAAACTTTTCCTATTCCGACCAAAAGCCGAAAGTACATAACGAAGCCTTTTTGGGCCTCTGAAAAAAAGAAAAAAACCGTATTTACAGTAAAATTATTGTTTTGATTGAAACCAGCCTTGCTTAGATGTCGCTATGATGAAGCCATTTCTTAGCTATCGTGTGCTGATTTTTGCACTTCCCATAATGGATGCCTTTTAGCTGAAAAAAACCAGTATTGAAGGCGAACAACAAGGATAGATGTAATGGTAAGACCACAAACACGACAAGTTGGGAGCAGTGATCTGAAAATGAGACCCGTGGTGTAAAGTGGAAACACGTTAGAAACAAAAGCTAATCAGGTAGTCTGGTTACCGCTGAGTTCGTGGCCATTATCACTCCAATTTCTATCATCCAAACAATCATTTGTGATAGTAGCAGTGCAGCAAATAGGCAATGGGTGGCTACATCGCCAAGAAGATCGCTACCACGCCTTCCTGCAATGGAGGAATCGGCGCTGACGACATCCGAAGCGAAGTGGCGATCATCCGCAAAAACGGAGTCACGAAAATTGTCCACGGAGCTGTGTATCGCTATGGACTAGGTATACCAAACCCTCCCATCTATCTAAATTGTCGAACCTGCTCGGTGCGGAGGCTACACGTTGTTGACTGCATCACATTTCGATAAGAGTTGAGCTGTTGCTCGCAGTACAATACAACTACTGTCATTTGTGGGCGGAATAGACGAAAAAGATTATTCCGCCCTAAACCCAAAAGACAGGAGCGGTATTGTACTAGTTGTTATCATAGGTGATTCTGTTATCAGCCATTTTCAGGATCATCAAGTGCATCAAGCCTATCTCAGGCGTCTTCAGTAGATGGAGAATCAAATCGAGGTACTTTAATATAACTCCTTTTATATATAACGTTCAGAAATGAAAGACATTGTGCATGAATAACTAAGTTAACAAAGGGGTTGCGTCATGGGGTGTCAATTGGGACATAGCGTCATGGAGCGAAATAAAATTTCACACTCTGACAAGGTCACCGGAACTTAGTACGAGTAAGCGAAGGAAGAAGACTGCAGACGCTACTTGAGGATCGCGGGATCTATCCTAGTCCGCTTCATAACTAGAAAGTATTATATGTGACAAATTCACTCAAGACTTATAGAGCGGCTCCTACAGAACAACACAGGAACTAAACAAGAAAAAATCGCAAAGAAAAAACGAAAAATTGCATTTGTTACGGTTGTAAGAAGGCAAAGTTGTGTGCCCTCCCCACCATGTTAGATCCTGGTTATAACATGTCAAGCGACGGTCAGCATACGGCATGACTCTATTCCGTCGCTCTTTACCCGCCGAGACGGTTGCAAGCCGCGACGATTTTTCATTATTTTTTGTTTGTTCTCCGTTTTTGGTTTCTTTTATGTTAAGTTTTGTTCTCTAGGAGCCGCTCAGTAAGTATTAATTCATTTTGTTGACTAGTTTTTAGTTATGTGGCCCCGGACTAGGATGGATCCGGATCACGCACATATCTGGCTCCACAGATTCGCAAGAAAGAGAGAACGTTGAAAAGATTGTTTCGCATTGACAGTTGAGCTTTTATTTGTTAAATACCACGTCGTAATGAACCGAAGAAGAGAGTCCGTAGAAACTTTAATTGGAGGCCGAACGCGCACTGCGCGCGTCGCCTGCCGAGGAACTTGTCTGCTCCCTCTAATCCCTCGATTGTCCATGAACCGCGTAGCTTCAGCACCAAGCTGTTATCATTCATAACTAGGCGGGCACATTTTGAGCTCATGCCGATTCGAGGGCTTTGCTGCGTGGTGTACCGCCGATTAGCTTGTTCTGTTCAAAAAATGCCGTTTTGAACGTTTCCCATTCAGGCAGTTCGACTTCGCTGAGCGCTCCCATTGTTAACGAAGCGGACCATGGCGAGTACGCACCGAAGATCAAGGAGCTAACGGAAGCGGTGATGAAAGCTGCAGGCACGCTCTGCATTCCTCAGCTCACAGACCCATCTTTTTACGGGCGACTAGCCTTACAAGGTGCACACGGGAGAGACTAGCCAGGTCCGCCGTAGCAAGTGGTACGGACATGTTACGGCGTGCCTCGCACCTTCAACGGGTCAAAGAATACTGCGAAGCTTTTGTGGGACCTTTTTGTGCGGGAGCGGATTTCACAGCTGACTCATACAATAACTTTGCCTAGTAAGACAGCACGCGGGTGGCGTATCTCCCTGAAATGAAAGATGTATTTATTGACCACAAAGGTAGATGTTTCTGCCTTCTCGCGACTCATATCTAACAAAGTGAAAGACACGTGACCATGGCAGATGCATATCGTTGGATGCGTATTGCGTGTTCAAGCGCTGACTCCACATACGTGTGCCATTCCTGCCAAACGCTTCTGGAGACGAATTCTCAGTTTGCCTCCAGAGCTTACTGTCTGCGCGCAGAGTGCACCAATTACAAGGGGCAAGCTAGGCTGGAAATAGCGGCGCGCAAGCAGTGACGCAGTGGATAAAAGGGCGGCATAGTGCTTTGTGGTTCGACCATCCTGCGATCCAACCTTTATGCCCTCACTAAAAAGGGCTACCACATTCAACCAAAGCTCTCTATGAAAATCGCAATGAAACAGCTCGCCAGAACGGAAATATGATTCACAGCTAATATTGTGCTTTCACGACTCTAGACAAGGAAAGTTTCTTCGCCTAGACATAACCCGGAAAGGTCATTTAAGGCTCTGGCCATTCATGTAACTTCAGTTTTTAAATTTTCCATCGATTACGGTGCGTTACAGTAGGTATTGGTGAGCATGAGTGAGAGACCGTTAATCAACTCCAGGTATGGGTGCGCATTGGTGAGTGACCCTTACCCACCCATACTTACCGTAGATCACCGTAATCAATCGAAATTTAAAAAACGACCCTTATATTAGTGGTCACACCCTAAACAGCCTCTCTGGTCGACGTTTGTACGAAATCGATGACCATGACCCCATCATTCCAAGGGTGGGTGGTCAGCGGCCTTTATAGCAGCTCCATTAACTGAAAATTTTTGAGGACAATGTGAATCGAAATGTGATTCTCACACTTCAGAGTGGGTTATTGTCGCTTTCAGTAGAACAAGTTCAAAATTGGCCCATACAAATAGACGAGATTGTAAATTCAAACGAAATCCCAAGCAAGGCAAAATTGCAAGATTCGCCTTCTCCTTCGTCCTTTCGTCCTTCACTTCTTCTTCTTCTTCAGCGTTTGTCTCGCTTCGTAGCGGGGTCTGCTGTTATGATGTCATGACGCTACTTTTCCCGATCCAGCGCTAGATCAGCGTGGATACCAGCAACCTTCAAGTCGATATGTTACGTATCAGACCAGCGTTGCGTACACGCTGGTCTGATACGTAACATATCGACTTGAAGGTTGCTGGAAAAAAGGTACGCAACTACCTCGAAGTTAAAGCCCATTTTACGGACGCTGTCCTCATTTCCACGCAGAACGTGGCCGTACCAAGCGAGCTTCGCGCATCTTGTCCGCTATCGACGCGACACCAAACTTCCGCCGAATGACATCGTTTCGGATGCGGTCCATGCGCGTGACTCCAACCGTCCAGCGCAGCATCTTTGTCTCCATGACGCTGAGGAGCGTTTCGGCTATCTTAGTCGCAGGCCAACACTCAGCGCCGTACACGGCTACTGGTCGCACGACGGCTCTGTAAATCAAGCGCTCTGATATCTTCCTAACGCAGAGAACCCCAGTGAACGAGCGCCACTTGTACCAAGCTGCACTCACGCGTGAATTCACTTCGATCATTAGAGTGCCATCAGATGGTACTGCTGATCATAGGTACTTAAAACCCAATTACCTAGGAGCTCGACGCAGCTCGATTCGGTAACATCCATCGTTAAATATTCGGTCTTCTTCACGTTCAATCTGATCTTGAGTCCAAACCGCTCCAAGCGATCACACCAAGCTTGCACCTCTCATTTCAAGTTCATCCTTATCTTCGCAACGAGAATTGCGTCATCAGCATAAAGCCCAGGGGACTGGCTTCTGGAGATCCCGTGTAATGGCGTCCATTGCCACAACAAAGAAGAGTGGAGAAAGCGCAGAACCCTGGTGCACTCCGACAGAGATGGGCAACTCTATCGAGGTTCCAACTGCAGCTTGAGCTCGACTCAAGAGAATTCGCACCTTCTCTATGAGCTCTTCAGAAACACCGTGATATGGTCGCAATGCGTAATATATCATTCACGCGGTACGCGGTCGAAGGCCTTCTACAAGTCGAGGAAGGCGATATGCACTGGCTTCTGTTTCTAACGATGCTTATATAAGAGGAGGCAGGCAGCATGTATGGCATCAATGGTGTCACAACCAGCTACGAAGCTACACTGGTTGCTGGAAAGCTGGACGATTTCACGGACTCGTCTATTGAGGATTCGCTCAAAGATCTTCACGCCGTGCGAAAGCAAGCGAATCGGGCGGTAATTGGAGCAGTCTGCAGGAGTGCCCTTCTTCTTCCAAATCGGAATCGTCGTACTGTTGTGCCAACACTCCGGTACTTCCTTTTTCTTTACTACCTGGTTGAAGAACTGAACCAACCACTGTCAGGCTACTAGAGCTTTGACTTCCATAAATCGGCAGCCAGATCATCGGGGCCTGTCGCCTTCCCGCGTTTCATATTCTTCAGAGCCTCTGTCTCCTCCACGGTGAGCTTGTGGACGGGACCTTGCTCATTAATACCTACAGTAACCTACCGTAATCAATCGAAATTTTAAAAACGAACCTCACATAAATGTACAGAGCTCCTTTGGAAATGCTTGGAAGAAGAAACCTTCCCACCTCTGGAGTCATGAATGTACGATAGTAGCTATGTGAATCAGGGTTCCTTATTGCCGCCTATGACCTTTTTTCTTTTCGATTTTGCATTGAGAGTTCTGAATGATTGTGGTGGCTGTTTTTTAAGAACCGCGAGATGGCGTACTACGGGTGGGGGAGTCGAACCATAAACCACTCCTATTCACTATGCCGCTCTTCCATCCACAGCGCCACCACTGATTGGCGCGAGCCTCTGTTTCCAGCCTACTTGAGCCTGTCCTCTTGTGATTGGTGCACTCCGCGCGCATGCAATGGTCTCAGAGGACAAACTGAAAATGGTCCGCAACTCCGTCCCCAGAAGGGTTTGGCAGAAACAGAACACATTTTTTTGGATCTGCGTTCGAGGCCGCAGCCAGCGTCTCATCGCAAAGTACTGTGGCCACCTGGTATCCTTCCTCTGTAGACACATTCCTTGGAATGTGCCAACTTGGCGCTTACTGTGAAATATAACTTTCCCATAACATTTCTCGATGAGAATGTCGACTTCATTTATTTGTTGCCTGAGTTTCATCGCCTTTCTCAGAAGAGATAATAAGTGCGTATCGGAGTTGTTAAGAAACACTGGCGAAACGCATGCGAAGCAAAATAAAAGCAAACGAAGAAATTAGTAGCGCCCAAACTCCTCAATCAGCTTCTCTGTACGCGTTAATTCGTAATACATATCTTTGACCTCCAAATGGCTATGTCTCGGCTTGCATCAGCGCCAACAGCAACAGCGAAGTCAAGTCTTGAGAGTCGACTAGGCGTGAAGGCAGCGAGATACGGAAATGTCCTTCCAGAACAAAAGCAGTCGAACACGCAAAGGATGGTGGCCACTGTGAACGAAGTGAAGAAGCTGGAGGTTGAGTTAGATCGTGCGGGACAGAATCTGAACCAAGTGCAGCAAAAGTACAACGAGCAGGAGGAGGCTGTCTCGGTGAGCGTGGGGGACTATCACGTTCCCTTGATCGCAGAAATGCTCCATGGAGTGTTTTCATTTAATTGAGACCTTGCGGTTATCGAGCGCTTTCCAGCTGCTACGCCTCCGTCTCAAGAAGGTTCGCGAACAGCTAGCTATCGCTAGAGAAGCTGATCGTCGACGCACATCGTAGCTCGATCTGATGAGATATCTTCTTTTAAAGTTAATTAATGTATTTCTCGAGATAAATGGCGATTTGGTGCGCAAGAGTATGCTTAATCTTGAGACAAAGCACTTTTTGTTCCACAGTGTCCGGGCAGCTGCCTTAAGCGACAGCTTCATCTCGTCTTCTTTGAGGATGCTATGTTTGCCAACAATCAACTCTTTCCACGTAGCGGATGGAAAAATGACGCAATCAATAACATATTATTAGGTTGGAAAAAGGGCACTATTGTACTTCCACAACTCCACGAGTCCAGGAGAGGTCGAAAAAAATTTTTCGCCCAAACTTCGGCTAGGGGGGTCATTTGAGGTGCTGATCAGAATATGACATCCGTTTTTCGTTTTACGGCCGATTACGGTAGGTTACGGTAGGTACGGGTGATTAAGGCTGCCAAAGTCATGATCACCGATTTCGACCAAACTTCGGCTAGGGGGTTATTTGGGGTGCTGATCACAAATCTGAGATCCGTTTTCAAAATTACGGCCAATTACGGTAGGTTACGGTAGGTACGGGTGACTAAGGCTGCCAAAGTCATGATCACCGATTTCGACCAAACTTCGGCTAGGGGGTTATTTGAGGTGCTGATCACGAACATGACATCCGTTTTTCGTTTTACGCTAGAGTACGATTGGTTACAGTAGGTGAGGGTGATTAAGGTCCCGGTCACCGATCTCGCCAAACTTCGGCTGTAGGGGTTATCTATGGTGCTACGGGTGAGCACAGCATACAAGCGGTCCCGCAGCGATAGAAGGATGGGATTGCTCGCAACGCCTCTATGCCCTAATTGTAACGACTCCATGCAGATATACCAACCTGCAGGTATATGGAGATGCTACAAAAGGACGTGCCGGGTCGGCCCAAGGCGAGATACAATCCCTAGTTTATCTGTTAAAAAGGGGTCATTCTTTGATCGAACCCACCTCTCAGAGGCAGAGGTATTCGCGCTGTCGTACTTCTGGGTACATCAGCTAGGCTCAGTGGCCTGTGAGGAATACGAGCTTGAGGTCAGCAAGAAAAGCATCGTCCAGTGGGAACAATACTTTCGCGATGTTTACTGCGAATATTTCCGAAGAAATACCCCGGTTCTTGGAGGATTCGGCATCACGGTCGAACTAGATGAAACTTGTGTAACGAAGAGGAAGTACAAGAGAGGGCGCTGGGTGCGCAGGCATCAGTGGCTGTTTGGAATATACGAACGCGGAAGTGGCAGATCATTCCTGAAGTTGGTGCGCAGACGGGATGCGAACACGCTCCTCAGAATAATCGTTCGCCATATAAGACCTGGCACAACGATCATCAGTGACTGATGGCGTGCTTATAGCCGCATATCCGCACTGCCACAAGGATACCAGCACCTGATTGTAAATCATCGGCTAAACTTCGTCGACCCGAATACAGGAGCCCACACGCAGAACATCGAGTATCATTGGCAAAAGTTCAAGGCTCTAGCAAAACGCAAGTACGGGATAAACAACCGCGGTTACCAAGACTACTTAAGCGAATTTCTGTGGAGGGAGCAGTTCGGCGGACAACGGGATGCTTTCTTCCACTTTTGGGACCAAGTGGCGCAAATATACCCCTGCTGATACTGCTTTATTCTATTTTAAGGCATGTTCCAAGTTACTTTGCCGGTAGTCGAGAAACGAGCCTAATTGTCCGTTAATTAGGTAATTCTGAAGACTACGCCAAAACAACAATCTATTATCAACGTTTTCCCTTAGAAGCTGGATAGATGCCGCCACAACTGCTGCGCAAAGGTGAGATACTTCTTCAGATATTCAGGCTACCACCAGCAACCCACCCTGAAGCGTTCCTTACTCGCAACCTACCGTACTACAGCGTAAAACAAAAAACGGGTGTCATATTCGTGATCAGCACCTCAAATAACCCCCCTAGCCGAAGTTTGGGCGAAATCGGCGATCATGACCTTGGCGGCCTTAGTCACCCGTACCTACCGTACTCCAGCGTAAAACGAAAAACGGATTTCAGAATCGTGATCAGCACCTCAAATAACCCCCCTAGCCTAAGTTTGGGCGAAATCGGCGATCATGACCTTGGCAGCCTTAGTCACCCGTACCTACCGTAACCTACCGTAATCGGCCGTAATTTTGAAAACGGATTTTAGATTCGTGATCAGCACCCCAAATAACCCCCCTAGCCAAAGTTTTGGCGAAAAATTTTTCGACCTCTCCTCGACCCGTGGAGTTGTGAAAGTACAATAGTGTCGGAAAAAGTCTCCTCACCCATCGATTATTTTTTTGCCATTCTTCTTGTAAATGCACTAGCCAATATTTATTGTTGATTTCGTAATCCTATCACACTCGTCTGCGGACACAAGACCATTCTTGTACTTCGTTATCTATCCAATTTTCCGGACTCATAGCCATATCCACCTCATGACCATTATCGGCACGTCATTCTTCATGAATTCATTAAAGGCAGCAGACCAGATTAATGATATGTATGACTTGGGATCTATTACTCATTGCACCTGTTATGAATGGTTCAGAAAGTCTTTAAAGGGAGATTATTCACAAATCAAAGGACAAAGCAAGGTCAGGAAGGCCGACTGAATTGGACGACATTGAACTACTTCATCTTCTTCGTACCGATAGTAGGCAGACGACACTCAACTGGATGAGCTCATAGGATAGTGAGAAGCCATCTGAAGAACCTTGGTGATGTATGGAAATTTTTGGATTCCACATGCCCTGTCAGACACTCAGAAAGGTCAACGGTTCCCCATCGCTGCTTCTCTTCTGTCCAGATACGAAAGAAAACCGTTTCTGCCGCGGATTGTGACAGGCGATGAGTCCTGCGTTCTATTTTTTTGCCAACTTCCGAAGACAAAGGCAATGGGTACAAAAAGGAGAGAACCCTAAGCCTGATATCAAGCTCAATGATCACGAAAGGAAGATTCTCTTGAGTGTTTGGTGGACATCAGAGGAGTGATTTACTGGGAATCTCAAAAAAGTGGAGAGACACTTACTGCTGCCACATACAGTGGCCAACTCCACAAAGTCGCCGCAGCTCTCCAAGAGAAGAGGCCTGAGAAGTCGAAGGTGATGATCCTGCATGACAATGCAAAACCACATGTTGCAAGACTTACAAGAGAAACAATAAAGGAGCTGGGATGGGAGGTAACGCCACATCCACCGTATAGCCCTGACCTCGCCCCCTACCGACTACCATTTCTTCCGTGCTCTCAAGCAAGAAATTGGAGTAATATATTTTGAAACGGATGAAGACCTCAAAATCTGGATTCAGCAATGGTTCGACTCCAGAACTGCAGTCTTTTAGGCCTATTTTATACTCCCGCGGGAGCATCCGCGGGACGTCCGCGGATGGAAAGTGCACCGCGGCCGGTCCTCGTCGTCCCGGGGCGGTTAGCGGCGCATTGGAGCGCGTTTCCCGCGCCGAACTGCGGGGGACGACAGCCGTCCGCGGTGCATTGCACCGCGGACGGCTGCCCTCCTGCGGGCAGGAAGCATAACACCCCTCTCGTCGTCTGTCGGCGGCGATCCGCGGACGGCGGCGTGGCGGGCCGCGACGAGTGGCCCGGTGCGGGGTCCCGACACGATTTCCGCCCATCCGCGGAAGCTCCCGCGGGAGTATAACAGCGGCCTTACGCGAGAGGAATTAGAAAATTACCCAGTCTTTGGAAAAGTATAGTAGAACAAAATGGAGATTATCTCAATTGATTTGATTTTGTAGTTGTAAAGTAATAAATCTTTGAAGAAAATGAAAAGACTTTTTCAACGTAATGTTACAAAAATTGTGAAATATTAATTCCTGTACAAGTAAAATCTGCCAAAATGACCTTCGCTTGTAAACGCCATAACTAGACGAAACTCGGCGAAAAACGGCGTGATTCAACAAGTGGGTAAAAGTATTCGATATGAGGACCAATATCGATCGATATTGTTATCTATCTGTGTAGCACTATATAATCGAGTTAGCGATTGATGACGCTTGAGTGGTGGTCCTGTCCGCAGGGATAGTAACATGAAAACAACTCCAAGCCACCACCGTCCGTCCGCGCCCCACGGTAGTCCTGCGCCCCTTGGTGAACTCCCGGCCTGAGGCGACAGTTTCCCGCCTACCCGATGGAAGGCCTCTGGCCTAAATTTGAGTCCAGTCTTGTTGTCATTGCATCGCGGGACGGACATCGCCGTCCGTCAGTTGTTTTTGCCGTTGTAGCATCACCGAAGGGTGACGCCGTTGATTTATCTGCTCCTGATCCCTACGTCGTCGGAAGACAGCGCCGGCCCAGTTATTCGTTTTCGCCACTGTTGAGTTAACGGACGGAAGCCACCGTCCGCGCCAGCCACCGTTCTTGCCGTGAGTTGTGTGGACGAGGATCGTCCCTCATTTTTATGTTACTCGCGCCGCGAATTGGACGAAGACGGTTGCCCCCGCTCAACTTTGTTATCCTTTTGCACCACGTTTATTGCTGGCGGTCACTTGCCTCAGCTCCGTTCCCTTTTTTCGTTTAGACCAGTGTCATTTAGTCTTGCGGCCGATTTCGTTCTGTATCGTTGCTCGTGACGTTAGGTGCACCCAGCAAATCTTTTATTTAAAATCGGCTCAAGCTACTTGATCACATTGACTTCGCTGGTCGACGGCCAGGAGTAACTACTGCGCCCGCAGGTAGAAACCGACATAGGATACGCCTGTTAGGCGAAAGTTTGCCATTCAACGTTGGATATGGCTGCAGCAGGGGAAGCGCGGATTCTTGCCGCTTGCGACAACGGCAACTACCCACTTTTCTGAGCGTCCGCATTCAGAAGACGTGTCGCGGATGCCGCGCAACGGGCATCTAGATTCAGAAGAAGCGTCGCCGACGTCGCTGGATGAGCGTCAGAAATCATTAAGAAGCGTCGCTGCGGTCATGCAACGTGGAACGAGCGTCTGAAAGCAATAGAAGTGACGTCGACGTTGCATGTCGAACGTCTTGTTTCGAAAGTCGTGTTAGCGATTTCCTCTAACGAGTGTTGTTGAGCATAAGAACCGCGGCGAGCAACCAGCGTGACAGAGGTACTGAGCAGTCATAACCAATGACGTTACTGAACGGTCCGGAAAGAATGCCCACGATGCACGAAGGGAAGCGGCGAACAGCTCCGTGCCGTAAAAGTACGCTGCAGATCCTAGATGTTAGCGGATTTTAAACCTTACAAAAATTGCTTTCCTCAGGGAAGTCATGTTGTAAGGTCGCGCGAGCACTTTGTGTTATAAAATAGCTCCAGCGGAGGGTAACTAGGACAAATACATGCTTTTGCGCTTTTTCGGGTATTGCGTTGATTCTTCCTATGGAGCTAAATGCATCCATACAACTGCTGGGTAGGATGACGGCATTGACGGCATTCCGTACATTTCGAGATTAAACTGCTAGAATTAAGTTTCTAAACATCTAACAAGGACTGTAAGGCAGTTTCAATTAGGGTAGATGTTTCTTAGCAACCACTTCTGACCTTTTGCTTTTCAAATTACTCCATACATGTTGCAAAAATCAACGTATTAGGTCGGATCGAAAGCTTCCGCCGCTTAGGTGCCTTGAACGTTCCCGCCTTTCTTTAAATCATATACTGCTTGAATTGATGAGATGATTTTTGGTAGTGTTACGTAAAGAAGGAACCTGTGCTTTGAACGCGTACAAAATATATAAGATACCTTCCATTAGTTGAAGACTTTAGCCTACTTTTCGTGACAACCTAAAACCATGAGTTTTGTGTCAAATAGCTTTAAGATTTTTGCGTGCTAGGCTTGAAAGAATCTGTTTTTTTTTTCTGTAAAACCGTGGCAGAGTTTTGACGTAATACTCTTTAAACACGTTATAGAGATCCTTAAAATAGCAGAAAACCTTGCTCATAACAGACGATCGTCTGTTGGACCAATGGTGACTAGAGGCAAAGCCAAAATATTTTCCTTTAATTTGCCACAGTGTGTGCGGTATAAAAAGCTATTCCACTGAGCTGCCTCCTTGCATAGGGAAGGCGAAGAAGTTTGCTTAGTCTGTACTCTGTGATCGGACCAGTGGGGAGAGTGTCCACAATTGGTTTTTTCTTTAACTGGAAATAAGCGAACTTTTCCAAAAGAGTAGTAACGCTTTATAAAGGCTGACTCATAGGCAATAACAAAAACTGATTTGTAATAATTTTCTTCTACATGGATCACTCTTAAAGAATCACTTTTGGTATGTGATGCTGGCAGAGCCCAAATAGAATATGGAGAACAGACTAGTAAATCAGATGAGGAACTTTTACCCGAAACTAAACACGAAATGTGAAATTCCGATGAAAATTCGTCCCATTCTGGCAGACAATGTATTTTAAACTATCCGATTGGCAACTTAAAATAGGCCGTCATTAAATTCCTCCGTACGAAATCTGAAGAACCCGCATTTCATAAGTTACAGGTTTATCATGCTAAATCTGAAGGAATGTGGCTTCCACTTCCGCATTTTTGCGAATTTCTTAATAAGCACTTAAAGAAGAGAAGAAAGCTCACTGTTTACAAGGGTGTAAAAATTGTATTCCGAAGTTTTACCAGGCCAAATATTCACAATTAGGAAGTTGTTATGAGCTACTTCTTCGGTATACGGCAAATATATACCAAGCGTAATGGTTTTTAGCATTATGTAAAAGGCTAACTCTTTGAAGTTATACATAATCAATGAAAGATAATCAAAACGGCGTAGGCAAACAGTCCGACCCAGTAGGTTGTCGATTAAAGAGGGTTATGTAGACAAATCTAAACCTTATGAACTATAGACGTAACAACCTTATCCTGCTATATATAAAGGAGCAAGTGTGTATGTGTGTGTGTGTGTGCGCGCGTGTGTGTGTGCCGTAGCAATAACTTCTCGTCATCAATTTTAGCTTTAACCTATGTCATGGTTTCTGCAGGAAGAACACTTTAACTACATCGATTGCGGCGAGTTAGAAAGACACAGAAAAATGAACGACATCCATGCATAATTTCATCAATGTCGATTGATGCTGATCGATACATCAAAAACAAACATTAGATTTGTGTTCTATCTCGATTACCCCCAGGGCTGAAGGCCATGCCGTCGACGTGTTCGGTACGTCCACGTCATCGCCATGCACGGCTGCCTTCGTGTTCGACACATCTGCGGCTCGCCATTCACGGTTGCCGACGTGTTCAGCACGTCTACGGCTCGCCCTGCACGGTTGCCGACGCTTGACGAAGCCCCGCCTCAAAGAGGGCGGAGCACAATCTCGGCCAGCAGCATATAAGTGATGTCTGTACACCGACGCCATTTGATGTCAGGTGTTAGCCTTGAGCGTTCGTTGTACATCAAACGCTCGAACGAATTTGAATTGTTGTGTCGGCAGTGTTTGGAGGCTCTGCAGATTCTTGAAGATCACAAATTGATAGCAACATCAAATCGTTTACTAGGGATGGATGAACAGGAGCTTCGGCTGCGCTCGAGTCCTCCTCCTGAGCAAGAAAGTCATGCCGGAGCAAACTAATACGAACATGACGAACACGGCTTTGCACTTCGTCGTGCAAGCAATGCTGAATGCCGTGCTGCCAATGCGGAACGAAAGAGACGGTCTCGAGAACAGAGGGACGACGCAGAGATTGAGGCACGTCGTGTTGCTGATGCTGAACGAAAGAAACGTTCTCGAGAACAAATGAACGATGCAGAGGTTGAAACACTTCGTGCCGCCAATGCTGAGCGGCAGCGGCGTTATAGAGAACAAATGAACGACACCGAGATTGAGGCGCTACATGCTACCAACGCTGAGAGACAGCGACGTTCTCGTGAGCAAATGAACGAAACGGAGATTGAAGCGCGTCGTCCTGCAAATGCTGAACGGCAACGACGTGCGCGTTCAAATATTATTCGAGAGGAATCAGGGGCGCGCTCTGCTGTTGATTCTGAATGGCAGCGACGGTTGCGACCACGCCTAGATGGGGCAGGAACTGCTTCGCGTGGAAGTAATGCTGGACCTCATCGCACTGTCCCACGAAACCCTACTGGCCTCTCCGCGCGAAAAGCTTCATCCAATACGCTGGGAAACATGGACCAGGTTTGCAGCGGTTGTGGTGCATTAAATTTCTCTGGCGAGAAAACCACGCCTAACAGCATCGTATACAATATGTGTTGCAATCTTGGGAAAGTTTCTGTGAATGTGTTTGAAAACTTTCCAGTTCTTCTGCAGCAGTTGTACACAGGTACGGGCTCGGAAAGCATCCAATTCCTTAAGCACATACGAAATTACAACAACAGTCTAGCCTTGGCATCAACAACAGCCCACTTAGAGAATCCCAGTGACGGAGAACCTTACTGCTTTAAAGTACATGGCCAATTATACCATCGTATTGGAGCGCTTCGTCCATTGGTTGGAAACGCTCCTCAATAATAATAATCCATAGAAACTCATGTTCCTCTCAAAAGGGTTGCTCCACAAAAATCAACTGTTCTGCCCCAACATTTGTACAACATGCTAGTCCATTGAGAGTACCTGTTCCTGGAGGCTGTGCGCACTGGCAACTGAAATTCCTTGAAAACTTCAGTGGAAAATTTACGTCACACCTCAGCAAGTACAGTAGTTACTTGGAGAAAAAAGTAATCAATCTTGAAATCTATCCAAAATTTACACGTTTGTCAACAAGAAGGTTAAGGATAAAAGCCTCGTCTGTTCTCTTTTGGAGGGGGGGGGGTGTCATGACAACCTCGACTACAGGGAAGGGAAATGTGTACGCGAACCAATTCGAGAAAAACATTCAGACAGATAATGGCAAATTCCACTGCGTCTCGATTCTAGCCCAGTTGAGCCTATGTTTCATGGCTTAGAGCTGAATTACTCTACGATTTGATTAACAATTGGTCAAACTCTTTAGTAGTTACCCCTGATTTCATACTTGTGCACTTCATTAAAAAAAATTTCCTCCGTCATATGTCGCCCACTTGCTTATTTTTACAATGATTGTTTGTGAGTATTGTCTCCCTGTTTTAATTTTTTTTAGTCTCTGTGCTCATTTTTTATGATTTTTTTCTGTGTTTGTTTTCTAACGTATTGCCTTATGCAATCGTAATAAAACAATAACAATGACAATGTGCTCTGGTGTTGATTATAGACACTGAGGAAGCGGCTGCTCAGCTGGCAGGAAGAGATGTAAACAGAGAGTGTGATCGCGCCACATTTGCCGTATTGCACCAACTGTTGCAAACGGTTAATCCCTGCGTGCAAGCCTAGCAGCTAATGGATGAAGTGGCACGAACAGAAGAGCAGAGGGCAATTGAAGCACAGCGTACGCAGAAGACCGTACGTATGGTTTTTTGTCAACTTAATACCGACGACCATCGACGGCAAAACATTGCAGCAGCTAACGAGGTAGGTCGGTAACGATGAGGAGATACCCGGAGAAAGATATGTAGTCCTTTATGAACGTGGCCAAGGGTTGCGTACCATCAGCCACTTAGATAGGCTTGCGACCCTCTTTCCTTCCGCTACTGCTTCCGCGATGAGAAGATGGTTGGCATCCAGACATAGAAAAGACCGTTTCTGGAAATAACAGGCGAACAAGAGTGACGCAGAAAGAGTTTTACTCATACCTGTTGTTCGACAGAGCCGGTACATTCAACCCTTTGCTCCATGCTGGAAAGCTATTTAAGCAATACGTTGTCGACAGTTGGTTGAAAATTAAAATGAATCGTCTTAATTAACCCCGTAAGAATCAGAAGAAGCTCAGGTTGGATACAGTGAATAGTCTGATCGGAGGCGATGCTCATGAGGGCCCACCAGGTAGAAGGATAATTCTAGCAGTTTTACAGGTGGTCCGCCCTATATGATTGCGCAATATCAAGACGAAAGGTGTGGTAGTAGGGTAGTAATAGGCGAACTAGCCTGCGTCACCTCGGGATAAGCCCTTGACCTCATTGTTGCACTCCATATTCTATAGCGTAATAAGCTTCGCCGCAAGATATTATGGCGGCCATGATATCCGCCGGTAGGTTCGTCCTCCTGTAATTCACATAAATAGGGGTCTGATCTACTGTTCGTCGTTCTTCATCTCTGTTGATATTTCCTTGATTTGTTAATAAACGCTTGTCACTCTTTCTCTTCTGTCTAGTCTGTGAGATAAAACGTATAGTTGGCTTTCGGTTTCGGACTCGAAACTACATCGCTTTAGCTATTCCTCGAGAACTCGAAAGAACGCCATGGAGGTCAAAAACAACGAACTCGGACCGACTAACGTGGTTGATTCCAGATTAGAAATGGCTTCAGTTAGAAGCGGAACACCTACTACTTCTGCGAGAGTAGCAGAAGCATCGAATGAGATCGTTGTAGATGGCAACAAAACGATGTAGAGTAGAGGTAAGTCGGACAGACAATCGATAGGAGACCGCTTTTTGCAATATTATAGCGCGATTAGATGACATAACTGAGGACCAGATCCACTCAGAAAAAGAAGGCGATTTTGGATGCCGTCCGGGGGACTGTGAAAATTGCAAAGGAATTAGCCATAACAGCTCCCGGCAGAAGTGATCATCAGTTCTTCGAGGAGATTAATGTGACTTTCAACACTCAAGGATGGAACATTCAGAGAAGTCAAACCGCATACATGAAAGATGGGCAACGTCAACACCGGAGGTCAACTTCAAGCGGACGGTCTAGCCGATCCTCAGCGCAGTCTTCCAACGCTTCGACAATCGATAAGTCTGTATCAATTCCGCAGAGCTCTTGTAAAAGTGGGAACACTTCGGAAGTGGGTGCAGTTTCGGACGTAATGAAAGGGGACCTTTAAAGAGGTTTTAAAATTGCAAAGTGTAGCCCAGGTAGGCAAGTATGCCTGAAAAGCTCGCCGAGTGATTTCTTACGTGTACTGAAGGTGAAACATTCCACCAAGGTTTAGTCGGACCAGAACAGACGCGACATTCTAGTGAATCATTTGGCAGGAACGGCAAAATCCATGTATAAAGGGTTGCTCCGTAAGACCAAGCAAGGCAGTTTTGAGGGAGCTGTTCGGAATCTTAAAGGGTTGCTAGAGACCCCTGCAAAAAAACTTAACTTGATGCGAGATTGGGATAATCTCGCGGTGAAAAGGGAAGAATCGGTGAGCGATTTTTGCTTCCGGATGGAGGATGAGTCCAGGCAGATACACCCCAGCGATGGTAGGGACTTCCATCTCACTTCTAAATTGTACTCCTCCCTGCAACATAAGAGGGATTCATACCACATGTTAGCAGCGTTGGACGTACAAAATGGTAGAGCCTACGAGGCGGTTAAAAAGGTTGCCCTGCGACTCGAAAATTCTCGCACGGTAAGCAACGGGAAACGCGACTTCACGGAAAACGGGAAGAGTCACGGGAAAGAAACTATAGAAAGAAAGTCTATTCATAGGCCCGGTAGCTCTGGGAAATCTTTACAGTGTTACGTCTGTGAAAAAAGAGGTTATTACGTTGCGGATTGTCGCATGCCATCAAAACAACTACCAACCGAAAAAAGCCAGACGTCGAATATGTTGCGCAAAGATGGAACGTCTACTAACAAGGCTTTGTCTACAGACTTTTTCAGAATTTTAGCGAATCAGCTGATTCAGTGCATTTTTTCTTGTGTTCCTTGTTTTCTCGACCGTTTCCTTCGCGATTTCGCGTTTTTCCGTTTTATCGCCTTCTGATCCGTATGCCGTTGTAGGATTGTTTTTTCAAAGGTATTTCGTCGATGTCATGTTTTGCTAAGCGGGTTTCCGCCATGCCTGTGCTCACTTATGCATTTATTTCGTTTCACATTCCAACCACAGGCACGGAAACCGAGTTTCTGTGCTCGACACGATACGAGAGGATTTTCGCGACGTGTACAGCATGGAATCTTCCCAGTTGAAGCACTATTTTTTGAAAGCTATGTTTTCCTGAGGGAGGGGGGGGGGGGTGGGGTTCGTGAATGTGCTGAAGCGCTTTGCCCTAGGCACCTATAACTTATATACCTGCTTTTTAGAAACCGTGCGCTGAGAGTGGCGGTCATCATCATGCTCGAGGACATCCAGCTCCGCCGTGAACGCGCATAATTAGGAGAAATCAGTGATTTCAATCTAACCCAAGAGCCCTCTTTAGGACCACATTTGTGACATACACGATTTTCAGAAGAACTCATGCCGAGTCAGGAGTAGACTGATAATAGTGGTTTGAATAAATTTGAGCCTCAATTGAATTGTTCCTTGTTATAGTGGGGATAAGGCAGGAAGAAGAAAGGGAAGAGGCACTATGGAAAACTCCTTGACCGCAGATAACGTGATAGAGAAGTGTGGGTGTTGTGGTGTAGATTCATTACGAAGGATCAAAATTGGTAGATATTTAAAGTGATTGCAAACGCTCGAGCATAAACGATGGATGCGCCATGCCTACGACTTGTGGGCCCCTTTCATAGAGTAGGGTGGACGCGCACTTCTCATAAGTCTTAATTGTTGGAGCGAAATTAAACGCAGTGCTCTTGATTCACGTTGTTATACATGTAACACTAAGCAGATAATTTCATTGTTGGTTAAAGTTACGTTGACTGAGTCAATCTCGGCCTGAAAAGACATTTTTAGAAGCCATCTTGAGAATTTTATGTGCACATTCACGTCGTACAGGTTTAAGCCAAAGCATTCTTTGCGTTCCGATTTTGAAAAAATATGGGTGATGGTATAAAAATATTAGGTTGGCAACTAATTTCGTGGACTCTCAAGCGCCTTCAACAAAAGTGTTCATAAACAAATAACAAATAACAGTTTTCAACCAAAGTAAGATCTGTTGGAACGCGGGACTGTTTCCCATTTATCAGCTACCTGGCCCATCCCACAGCTGTAGAATTCTTGTGCTTTTGAAGCCAAGAATCCTTGGAGGTGCATTTTTACATGGTCCACATTAATAAATCGTCCTCCAACCAAGAAGTGCTGCAGCGTGCTACAAAGGTGCTATTCGTTTGGCGCACAGCCTGTGCTGTAAGGTGGGTGAGTTAGACGCTCCCAGCTAAGGTCTTCGATTTTTTGAAGCTCCCGATTCCTGACGTGTGATCTGGCGTTATCTTGCTGATAGATAATTCCGCTCCTGAAAATCTGTCTGAACCGATTCCAGCGGAGTTCAGCCTGCGCGCGGCCAGGTTGAGAAGAGTAGTTTACAGCATTAATGCTGGAACCGTTTTTGAGGAGCTCCCAGAAGTTAATACCTTCTTCACACCACCAAACGGAGGGAACGTAGCGAACCGGACGCCTTAAAAAATAGAAGACCTTGACTGGGAGCGTCGAACTCATCCACCTTACAGCGCAGACCTTGCGCCGAGTGACTACCATATTTTTAGTTCGGTGCAGTACTTATTGGTTGGAAGACGATTTAATAATGGTGAGCTGGTCAAAATGCACCGCCAAAGATTCTTGGCTTTAAAAGCACAATAACTCTTATGGCCGTGGGATAGTCCAGCTACCTGATATATGGGAAGCACTTCTGCCTTCCGAGGGATCTTATTTTAATTAAAGATTGTCATTAGTTAATTGTCAATAAATACTTTTGCTAAAATTCTTGAGAGTCCACAAAATTAGTTGCCAACCTAATACAAAGCTATTCAACTAAACCTTATCTCAGAAATTTGGCTGGTTGGTGAAGCCACGTATTTCCGTTTCAGCCGCTAATTCTCCATGCCATGACACACGCCATCAAACCAATTTCCTCGACTTTGTAATTCGCATGTGTCGCAGTAATAGCTTGCAATTATCGATCTATTATCTAACCAATCAATCAGATCCCGGATTCGATTCGTGTAGTACACATATGTGGCCCCAAAAGAGGGCCGTTGGGTTAAATGAGAAAGCACGAGAGTGCATTTTTCCTTGCCACCGGCGATCTTCTTGGCATCAAATACCGTTATCGAACAGCGGGACCCTCCTTCTCCTTCTCCATCACCTCAACTTAGTACGCTTAGGGAGCATGATCATGCAATAGTAAACGCTTCCTCTTGTTTGAAAGGAAATGCCGAAGAGAGCGCTTACACGAAAAAACCCAGTTCAAAAACATTATTTTAAAACTTGGAGCTGAAATGGCAGATTTCTGTGATCAACACGTCACCATAACCCTCTAATGATCTGACAAGCACAAAACTGTGCGTCTTCGTGCCTATGTGGGACCTGAGAATCAAAAGAAATACTGCCGTTAGCGAAGACGCGGAAAAAAACTCCGCTAGAAAAACATGACTTCGAAACACTCGGCGTTCAATTGGCACACTGTGCCGGACATGTGAACAGAACCTCCCTGTGACTTGTCCGGCACAGAAGTGTGGGGTTCGGTGCCGGCGAGGAAGTTCACATGAAAAAAAAATGCAGGAATCGGCACACAAGTGGGAAAACGGCCTGGAAAAATATCTCCTCCAAAAGTGGCCGTTCAATTGGCACATTTCTGTGCTGAACATGTCAACAGAACCTCCTTGTGACTTTCAGGCACAAAAATGTGGGGTTCGGTGCCGGCGAGAAAGTTCACATGAGAAAGAGAGCCGAATGAAGGAAGTGTCGAGATAAGTGAAGGTAAGAGCATATAATAGGGCACGGCAAGCACTTCCCCCTCCGCGACCGTCGCACGGGAGTATGTTCCGCTCCCTTCACTCGGAGGTATAACACCCCTCTGCGACGCGTCGCGGGAGCGATGGCGCGTTAAGTGACAACAGCGCCCCACTGCGCCGTCCGCCACTGCAGCGAAGGCGCGTCATTGACAGTTGCCCCGCGCCCGTCGCAGGAGCGACGCTGGAGTATACCATAGGCCTTGAAGGTTAAACCTCAAAAATGTCGTTTCATGGGGTCATGTCTCGAATTCGAAGGCCATGTGCTAGATAGGGATGGGATTAAAACAAGCAAAGCTTGGCGAGGTTGTTACTGATGACGTCTATCCGTCACTTCGTTGGCGTGTTGTCACTAGGCTTGACATCTGGTCTCCCTAAATAGGGGACTCTGTATTTCTCTGAAAATGTTACAATACAACTCAAGTGTTGGATAGGAGGACGGTTGTAAATGGTGATGAAAGGCATATCTCATGAACCATTCATAAGACCTTTTATAAGATCCATTTAGAATACCGTTACGGATTATCACGCAAAACAAAAACGAATCCAGCATCTTCCACGGGAAGCACTTTTAAACGTCGAAAACGCTTACAGCTTACAAACTGAAAAATGCGATTTCGTTACACGGCCATTCACTACAAAAAAGACGTCGCCTTCTTGAGAGAAATGTTTGAAGCACCGGGAAGAATTTTCCAAATTCAAATGTGCCGCAGAAGAGACTGCAACGTCACCGATGCGTTTGACAGCGAGTAGATTTCCTTTTCCTCATTATTTAATAACTATTATTGCAGAATACAGAAACGACTTTCACACGGGTCGCGTTTAGCGAAGCTGGTGTATTGGCGTACGGAAACATTCGAGATAACAACGACCAGCACAACGGTATGGAGGCAACATGAGGCTCGGAACGGATCAGTGCTGAATTAGCTCGGAGAAGCACCGGTCTTCTCGTCGTCGAGTGCCAATCGACAAATCCCCTCAAGGAGAAGGAGTGAAGAGCAGACGAGCATGGGTCCTCCCTAGCAGAGCGTATCCTCGGTGTGCGGCTTTTTCATGCTGGAGTTTCTCGTCAAGTTGTTCATCGACGGCGAAGAGACTCTGGAAGAAGATCAGGCGCAGTGTGCCCCCTTACGTCCTCGGCTTAGAAGTGCAGTGTAATTAAACCGACGGCTGCACAGGTGGTCGCTGTCCGAAGCGGCGGGAGATGCCGACCTGTTGTTGCCCTCGCTCTCCCTCGGCGACTTTCATGAAGTTGTCGACCTGAAAGGATCGTAATGACACCCAAGCTAACGAAGCTGCAGCCAGGCGTGGAGGCAACTAATGCACTGCAGGGTGAGGAGCACAGCAATGTGGCGAGGACGCGTGCGGAAGGAATGCGAGCGCCAAACGGGCTGAACGAAGCTCAAGACTTGGTGCTTCCTCACTCGGTTTCGCGACGCTTTTCCCCTTTCTCGCCTTCGCAATGCGAACGCTACTTGCGCCTAAATGAAGCAGAACTTATATGAGCCACACACCTCGACTATAATGTCCTCTTAGCAGAATGCTGGCACACAAACTGAAGGATCGACAGTTTTATTCTGTACACAAACATGTGCGCCGAAATGTGACAAAAATCACAATATTTGCTCCTTATCTCTAGTTGTTCAAGAAACAATGGTGCTTTCAGTACCCCTGCTTCAGCACTTGTACCTGTGCTAAGCCTAAAATGCCAGCCTTGACACAACAGTCTGAGTGTTTCTTCTAATTTTTGCATATTTAGAATCAATGCGAAAAAGTGTAGAAATGCAATCGTGTTTCTGCTGATCGCTAAGCCTTTTAGTAGGGTGGTCCGAAAATATTGTCGGACTTGATCCGCACCATTCACATTAAATAATTAGCTCCGCTCACACAGTAGCTCCTCACCCCTGACGTAATGGCTAAAACAAGATTAGGATCCCCTATCCTACTATACTATTATACATGAGCGACAACGGTCGTTTGTCTGTGTGTGAGTGAATGTGTTTGTTTGCACAGAAGTGCTGGAGGAGTGTGTTGGGGGAAAGTGTGGGGATGGGGGGTGTAGTTGTATCTGCTATGCTAATAGCACTGAGAACACTAATAGCACAGAGTCGGCGGCCAGACCGCTGAACGGTGGTATGTATGTAAAAGAGTTGACGGCTGTCCTTTGCTCGTCTGTCTTTTGAGGAACCTGTGCCATCCTATCACAGCGTACTATCCTCTATAGTACCTGAAACCTTTCTCCTCACTAATTAGTGTGAGACCGAGAAGGAAAAGAAGGACGTTGCAGCCAGAGGTTTTACTTTCGTGGTTTTGGGGCGAATCCCCCAACCAGACCTGCAGCGGTCGTCTGATTTTCGTATAAAGTGCTAGTGCGAGACTTTCCTCAATTTCAATTGCTGGACTACTGAAGTTCAAAAATTCGTTGTTGATAATTTTGCCAATGGTCCAGAATTTGACTTTCATCACTAGTGCGAAATTTGAGAGACACTTAGGTCGTAATTGTTTTTGGAAAAACGGTTTTCACGCCTAATTCTTCCAGGTCTGGACAGTCGTCTTCCAAGGGTCGATCGACCATCACATTATCGGTATCATTATCGCCTGTTCCGATCAAACTTTTCGCTGAAATAGCTGCGTTATGTAAAAGGTAAACCCTGACGGGACCACGTGCGATCTCCTTTGAAATCCTCAGAATATTCCAGATGCTGGGGAATGCGCTTGAATTGAAAGGCGCAAAAATAGCAGCATTGCGCGTATGTGAAAGCGAAGCAAGCAAGGCGATGCTATGGCGAAACACTCACGATGATTGTGATGGGAAGAGCGAGCACCAGCACTCCACAGGCGATCGCTCCTGTGGCCACGAGCTTACCGGCTGCAATAGCGAGAATTCACCGATCTGTTGAGGATGGATCACTAAGGGGGCATGATGGGTGAGACGAGAGTGACTGCAAAACGCGGAAGAGGGCATATGGTGTTCCACAGCTGGCTACCGCTATGCTAACCGCTATTCGTGAAGCCGCTAAGTTCAGCCCTTCTTAAAAAGCTGTGTCAGTAAAGTACCGTTCGCAGTTCTTCACAACGCTTGGGCTGGTGACGCCTTTGCGTCCCCTACCAAAGTGTGATTCGACTAATGCTTAGCAGCTCATTATTAACGTGCTACGCAGAAGGGCTTAGACAGGGGCGGATTTGTTTTTCACAAGTTCATCCCGCAGGAGGAATAAGTACGAATATGGTCATGAAATCGGCACTCACCAACTGTGACTGGCGTGAGATCTCCATAGCCTGCAAAGAGAACTTAAATGGAGTGCAGGTTAATTCGTAGATCCCATCCACAATAGCCGCTATATTTTTCAGGAAGAGGTTGTTATTACACTTGTACAAGAGAATCCAAAATGCCATGACCGACTATAAGAGTCCATGACTAAATGAACACTCTGGCACAGTTGACGAGCAGAAAAGCTCTACTAATGCATGAGTACTAGAATTTGGTTAAGCCTTTCCGGATAGAGATCTCCGGCGTTTTAAAACTTGAAGCTGGCTGAGGCATTTTAGGTTTAAATAAAGTCTAAACCTACAGTGCTTTCCAAAGAGCAAAACAGAGTCCCACTTTAAGACATTAATAGCTTACTACCTGCCCAATAGTTCATGTCGACTGAATTGGCACGACATGTATAGGGACAGCAAAGAAACAAAGGAGTGCCAAGGAAGAAGTATGGCAGGATACTAAATGTGCAGAATGGGGCACCAACTCTGTACTCGAAGTGGCAGCTGATGTGAAGGGGTTTCTGCGGTAATCCACTGTTTCGGATACTGCAATCAGTACACAATATAGAATAATGACTGCTAGTTCGAAAATGAAACGGGTTTTAAGCTATCAGCAGTTTCACCGCGAGCGGCAAGAAGCAGAGGATTTCTCACACCGAAGAGAGGAGAATGAATTAGCACCTGAGCGGCCTCTTCCTTTGGAAATAAGTAAAGGGACCGAATCGACCTGTCACTGGAATCCCCTGTTAAACCTATGGTTTCCATGAAGGCGTATTTCGTCTCGTATTAAGCTAACGCTAGTGAGCTTTAGTCAGAGACTGTGTGGCACAGTTTCACCTTTTCTTCCAAATGTATGCCACAACACAGTAGCTTGTCTGTTCATTGAAGATTGTTTGGTTGGTTTGATCGATGACACCGACAGCGCTTGAGGTATTAAGGGGAAACTGATCTTCCCAGAGAAATATAATAATAAGAAATGGACAGCAACTAAAAACGTTTAAGAAGAACATGTAGACGAAGCAGTGTCAGCGAACTGCGTGAGAAGTTGAGTCGAATGTGTTGCGAAGACGAAGTCCTGGCTGCGTCCTAGTGGAAGGGAGCAACGCTAGAACTACGAACTCATCATGCATAGACTATCGCTTCCGGATAGGAAGCTGCAGCACACCTTCCCTCTACAGCATTAAATTGTGTGGTGTTTTTGCAGAAGAGACCGACTAAGGAGCTTCCTCTACCAGGACACATTCCAGTTTCTTCATCGCTGATTGCCTCTTAGCACTAACCCCGAAGAGCGATTCACCTCTTTACGGTTCACGTAGAGGAGTTTTCTGTCTTCCAGAACGCAAGAACGTCTTACTGCGTGTTCCGATGCAAGTTCGTCGCTCTCATAGAATTGTTGGTCATGGCCTTGAAAGCCAAAAGTTAGATAGCTAGCACAAAAAGATCTCCAGCAGGAAAGGCTTGCGGTGGTCTGATTTTCGAACAATGTGGAAACGACAGCGGACACTGCCGATCAACTGGCACTGCCAATAAGCAGGTGAGCAACATCGAACCACGAGCACAACACCCAACTCACCGACTGTCGTCATCGTCACGATACACATGAAACAGCAAATTCAATTACAAGGCTATGTACTGAACCAACACTTCCCCTTAGGTCCAAGGAGATGTTAGGCACGCTGTCTCACGTATGCAGTCTTCGAATAACTGCAATACCGCTTGCGCCGCACGGTCAAAAGTGGGCGAAAAAAACGCAAAATAGCGTCGCAAAGGGTCGCATGATCATAACTCCTTCAGTTTTAGATTTTTTGAAAAAAGGTTGGCACCATTCGATTCGCCTCTTCGAGATCTACACAAACATGTGTAAAACTTTACCGGAACATCCACATATTCGCCGTGGGTGGTCCACAATTGACTGGACGGGCGATTAGAGCAGCTTATTTCCTAGGATATGCGTGCTTTCGGAGTATCTCAAAGATGCTCTGTCATGCCAGGAATGCCCCGAGAGTGCGCCGTGAACAATGCACACAGAACCTAACCTATCAATCGGGTGGGCGAGCGCATGTCCCCTGCGCTTCTATCTTCTCTCACTGGGAAATGCGACGTTTTCAAGACTGTTTCGAGCCGTTTGGAGAATGTTATCAGTTGGGGAGTTTTATCAGAAATTTGCAGCCGCCCTAGTCAGGAGTTGCTCTAAGGCTGTCCAGCGAGCCTTTGGAGTGCGCCGTGAACAATGTATACAGATTCGCACCTTTTAATCGAGGGCGGCGACCGTTCGCAAATTGCACGCGCGGGCGTGTTCGGAGCGCAATAGCTCTGTCAAGTTCGAATCGTTTCGGCTGCAACTTGAGTGTCTTGTAGGCAGCAGAACGGTCTACTAGTACATTGAAGTAGAATGGCCTAGCTTAGGAGGGGACAATGTTACTGCGGTGCGAAAATGCAGGTGAGGCTTGTGTGAAGCATTTTTTTCCGAATTCGGTGCACCACTGCGAGAAGAAGCGGGGAGCTAACGGCTTCAGAATGCGTATGCGAACAGGGCACTTAAGGTACTTTACGGTGCCGTGCTCAGAACTTCTCACCTCACCGTGCGGCGCGAGCGATATTGTACAAAATTCTCAGACCTCATGCCGCACTAAAGCTTTGCAGCCCGCTTTGAAAGCGAAGAGAGCGGAGTCGTTTGCGTTCTAGATGCTAGGATCGCTCAAGCCACTCGTTTTGTCGCCTAGAATCGCTTACTTGACTGGAAGACCGACTATCTTTATTTGTATGTAGCTTCTCAAGAGATCCCTTAAATGATTGTCATGATTTCGGTGTTTAGTTGCTTTGAACCCAAAAGTTTTGGTTTACTACCTGCGAAGCGTTCTGTTAGAACTGCCGCTTTGAAGTCAATCAAGAAGTTGGCTATCCGCATTATTATAGCTCGAGAAGAAAATTTTCTAGCTGGAGCGAATTACTAGCCTCTGCTGACAATCATCGTCTGCTCTGTAATTGGCCTACTACATATTCATGCACATATCTGCTACCCTTAGTGTTTCCCATCCTGTACGGCACCTGGATGGTGATTGATGGGCACATGAAGACATGATGAGCGGTCGCGACTCGCCATTGTTACAAAAATTTGGAGAACGCTGCAGGCAAAAAGCCTCCTCCTCTGCCGAAGAAATAAGCGGATGGCCATTTTTTGACTGACCTTGAAGCGCCATTTCTTGTTCAAGATTTCGTAGAACATCTCAAACTGTCAAAAATGCAGCCCAAAGGTAAGTGCAAAACTCATGCTGTTCCTTAGTGAATTGCTCTAATTGAATGATAATTGTATGATACGCTCAATCAGGCAAATATGAAGAGTCGCACTGTGGAGACAACATTCGACACAAGGAAGATTTCCGCTATTCTCTCCACTTCAACTACAACAAATAATACTGTTAGATTCAAAAAGAACGTACACTTACAGAGGATCAAGCCCTAATAAGGACAGCCTCCAAACTTGCGATGTAAATTTTACCGGATGCACGGTCCCTTATGTGGAGTCCAAAAACGTAGTTACTTTTTTCGGAATGCTCTTCTGTGGTCGAAAAAAGGCGTGTGGACGCGCGAGCGCAAAGTTCATGGCGCCCTGCTGCCACCCAGCTGAATGTGGTCGTTTGGTGTAGTGGTAGTGTTGTAGCTTTACAGTGGTAAGGTCGTGGGTTCGATGTCGTCAGAGGGACCCTTTATCCCCATTTCCAACCAGTTTTTGAACAACAACATGACAACAAATGTAGTTTATGTTCATCGTGCACTTTGAAAGCGGAAAGGTGAGAATTTTTGACCTCCAGGTCAAGCACTTTAAAAACTGATGCCAGATTCGTTATCAGCTCCCCAAATAACCCCCACGCTCTAAGTTTGGGCGAAATTGGTGCATCCTCACCACCTCAACACCCTTAATTACTCACACCTTCTCTAACCTCTCATAAGAAAACGGGAAGTCCAGAAACCGATGTCAGATTCATGATCAGCACCCCAAGCAACACCCGTAACCGAAGTATGAATAACTATTTGCTTCGTCCTCGCTACTACAGTGCATGGGATCCTTTGGGTTTTGGAACAGTCAAGCTGTTTCAAGATGAGGTGTTGTAGACAGCTAATTCTATTATATTCTTTACATTGATGGACTCAAGAACGTAGCAATCAACCGGTAAGAATAGCTAATGATGCACCAACCTTTTTCAACAATGATGGAGGATTGCGAAAAAGAATGTAAGCGAAATACACTGCTCGCTCCCCGACTGAACATCTATGCTTCTCTCTACCACCCGTTCAAAAAAGAACATAGTAGCGCCGAAATTGTACCTTCTGTGTAGCCCTTCACTGCTTAATGTTTTCAATTGGTTTCCAACTCAAGAGTCTTCGCACCCCAATGACCACCCTTGTTTGACCATGAAGACCGAGGTACCGCTCTAGGCCCTTTCCACTTTCAAAGAGCTCAATGAACGTAAACGACATTTGCTGCCGTGTTTTTATTCTAAAATGTGTCGAAAATGGGGACACTGGCGGTAAATCGCAGAACGCAAAAACGCTAGCACAAGGGGAATCGAACTCACGACCACGCTCCTCTGAAGCTTCAATACCACTATTACGCCCACCGGCCACATTGAGCTGGGTGGCAGCAGGGTGCCATGAACTTCACGCTCACGCGTCCACACGTTTTTTTTTCGACCACAGATGAGCATTCCGAAAAAAGTAACTATGGCTATGGACTCCCAACACGGAACCCCAGATCCTGTGAAAATTGCATCCCAAAAGCTCACCGCCAGCTTGGAGGCTCTCCTTTATCTGTTGAATGTCGAAAAGAAAAACGATCCCAGGAATTACGTCATGGACTTCATACAACTTTGCAGACGAAGTGATGAAAAATACACAAAAATTTCCGAGAGAATTTATTTCAGTCCCATGTTCAGGAATTGTGCGAAGATCATAGAGGGTTACTCATTTCAAAGCTGATTTCTCACCTCGATGTGTGTTGAGGATTTCGCACTGAAATTGGTCGAATAGGGTAATTTTTGTCTGTACTTGTGAAGGTTGAACTAGCTCATCATCACGTCCTATTTCCTGCTGTTTTACGAACTACTCAGATTACTTAGCAGCACAGAATCGGTTATTATATTATCTGCAACTTTATTAATCAAGTCCCGCGTTGAGAATTTATTTATTTTGAACACTACAATGAGTGTGCCACAAAAGTGCCCAAATACTGAAAAAATCTAGGGGAAGAAAAGAGAAAGAAAATAAAGAGAACGACAAATTAAGAAAACAGCGCGATGGAAGGAACCCGGGAAATGAAAATAGGGAAGAACAGCAGAAGCCTGTTGTCCTAGTGGTTGTTAATAAATAGCGCAGGCGGTAAGGATAATCCGTAGCAGTTGGCCATGGCATTCTCATACATAGAATATGGCGTCAAGTATGTACGGTGAAAACAAGCATTTCCCCCCCCCCCCCCTTTACCATAAAAGTGTTCTGTAACAATAAGATGCCCAACTCGCCAAATTTTTTCCTAACGATACTATGAGTACTTAGAGGCTTCGCTTCGTTTAACGGGAACGCGTCCCGAAATCGCATGCATATCATGCTCTTCCCATGTCGCTCACTCAGCTGGGCGAAGGCCAGATTCTGCCATGCTCTAAGGACTTGCGAAACAAACTTGTTGCTGATGACGAATACATCGAAGTGAGTGAGCGGAACGAACCCAAGTGAATATAAATAAAAAGACGACAGCAGCGGGAATGTGATAGAAGGAAATAATGGAACAATGCAAAACACTTACCACCAACAAGCAGCCGGGATCGAGTAGAACTGCGAGCCCGGCTCGTCCTTCTCCAAAAAATACACCAACGTGGAGAAGAAAATCACACCCGTCAGCACGACCATCGCCATCATACCCAGCTGCCGAAACGACGCCTTCAAATACGGGAGTCAGGAACCGCGACAGTCCGTTCAATAAGGTTTGAGTGTGAGAAGTTGAAGACTACATAAGCCTCGCGCCCCAGCCTCAAAAAATCAATCCGAAGCTTTTTGATTAGGTTTCGCAATCCGAAGTGAAAAAAGGAGTATAGTTCTGTTTATAACAACGTTAAACCCCGAAAATGTACGTGCTAGGGGCTCCAACGGGGTTCCTTGAACCAAAAAAGCTACGTGCCCTCGAGGTGGGGTACAGCATCGCACCATCATCACCTGCCCACGTGCATACGTGTGCGCACGCTGATGTACGAGACATGGAGAAAGGCTTTGCGTCATGCGAATCGGTAGCTCAGCAGGGTGCGACACTGCTTCACAAGTGCAAGGTGATCGACTCCCGTGCTGTGCATTTTTTTGCATTTTTTCATGACCGCTCCCTCCTTTTTTGCTGCGGTCAGAACTTTCGCGCCAGGCGGGACTCATGCCGACATACGGGTGAGTACTGATGAGTTCCATGAGGAGCGGATGTTGCGTTCGATCAATCGCCGGTGGTGTAATAGCGTAGAGCCTCCCTGCCTGGTCAGCAGGAGGTACGGGTTCGACTCCCGCCTGGCGCTAGGGTTTTGATCGCTGCAGAACATTCTTATGAGAGTGTTGTAGCCCCTCCGAATTTCCAAGGCCCGAACACGAAATTGCTCCAACATAAGCCGAGCAACAGCCGTTAGCCATCTTGCTCGACGAGTCTGTGTGAAGGCCACATCGCTAGTAACCAGAGATCGCTAAAGGACGTTGCGACGGCCAGAAAGATCATCGGAAATGAACAATGTGCGTGAAAATAGCGGATTTTCTTCAGAAGATTCCTCTCATAAACTGATATAGTGCATGGTTGTTAGGAGCCAAATAAACAAAAGATCCGCATCTGTACCTTGAGCGTCTTCCCGAACATCTGCAGTCCGCTGCTGTATCGCCCGAGCTTCAGCACTCGAATCACCCGCAAGACCCGCAGAATTCTGATGACAAGGAAAGCGCCCTGAATGTATCGGTCTCTTCCTCAATTTAGGTCATTTCTGAGCACTAATATGGCTTATCTGCTATTACCTTGCTCTAATGATTCATAGCTAAAACTGCTTCTAAGCCAGCATCAGGAATCTCCTTCACATAGAAGACGCAAAGTTGAAGAGGTTACTCACCTTGAGATCCCTTAGCTGCTCCGTACTAACACCGAGTATAAACAAAAGCATTTCGACGAGAAACGGTAAAATCGCCATCAGGTCAATGATGTTGAGCAATTGAAAGAAGGTCTTTCGCCGATCGGCTGTCACCAGCATTTTCGATCCTGAAACCGACAACTTTATTCCCTGAACGAGAATTTACCAAGGTTCTGCTATGTAGACTGCTACTCCTACGCAGTCGTTATATTTTCTTCCACGCTTATTTATTTTTACACGACAATTAGTCGGTCAGTAGACGGCATTTGCTATTAACCCGGATGCGTATTTGGCAACTAATCGAAGTTTCTATGGAATTGTCACGCGCTCATTCAACGGCAGTTTTTTGACACTCATAAGAAACCCTATGAGCTTCTCTGTTAGGAGCAATCTTCTGATGGCAAATAATCAGCAGTGCATTTTCTTGATCGTCCTCATTTTGGGCACTAGTACTTCCAGCCGATAAAAATTTCAAACTCATCCACAGAAATGCATTCCGGAGAAAACTGGTTGAGCAAACAATTATGATAAACAAAAGTTTGCTTCGATAAGAAGCTACTACCCTAGGCTGGGAAGGATAAGGACTGAAGGAACCGCCTCCCCAGGACCACATTGAAGTACGGTACACACCGCGAAGCGCATCCCTGAGGGCAAACCCTGAGCCGACACTTGTTTCTTTCCAGAAGAATCACGGAACGAGTGTCCCTGCCCTAACAGTGCAGGCAATAGCGCTGTTGTACAGCAGCTGAAGTCAGCGCGCAAAGCGAGCTGAGACTAATTCAATCGAAAAAGGCTCCCTAGACTACCGGAGCGCAATGGGAGACACCTGTCCCAACGGGGGTCACATAATTAGCACGCAAGCCAGCGCTGTTCTTCCAGTTGATTATCTACAAACTGCAGATTCTGTGCACCACGTAAAAAGGCCAGATGAAAAATAAATAACTGCAATATAAGAAGGACTAGGAGGAGCCCCAAGGGCTTGATTATATGGTTTGACCGTTGCAGCCACGAACATCCCTTCCCCTGCTGATAAAGCTAGACTGTTGACAAAAACTCCCTTCATACATTCATAGCTTGACCCACTCGCAAGTTTTGTGGCCAGTTCGCTCCATGCTCATGCGCTGCGCAGCCTCCGTGACGGCTCATTCGTCACGTGAATTCGGGTGGGGGAGGGGAGGGGTGGGGGGGAGGGGGCAGTGAAGGTTTCGAGGAGTCGATGAGCAGCTGGGCGATGTACAGTTTGGTTCTGCTTTCTTCGAGGATTAGGCAAGGAATGGAACCACAGGGTGCCTTCCAAGCAACTCGTGCCAGAGCGCTCAGCTGAGGAATGCACGGCTGAGTTCTGCGTGCTCTTTGAATGCAGGACCGTTCGAGGGAAGGAACTTCAGCGTGCAGTCCTCATGAACGATCCTTGCACGCCAGTAAATAACGCGCTCCATTTACCATCATTCCAGATACAGACGTTACGTCGTTGAGCGCTAACGACGTGGTTTCGAACGCCACTCACGGGGTGCTTTTACGTGAGATCTAAATCATCATCCCTTGAGGTAAATGCGAAACGGGCGATTTGGCGTCCCTACCGATTGTGCACACTTGGCCTACACGACTGATGACACTGTTTCATGAATATCGCCACTTAAAAACCTACCGTATTCTAAAGTGAACCACACAATGCACACGTATTCAATGTAGCCGAGAACCGGAAGCGGCTCCATGTCGTTTATGAGGCCTGCAATTGCAGTTATGATCAACGGTTGGCGACCATGACGCACCCATAGCGTCCTATTTTGCAGTGGAAAATGGGGAATGATGAGGAGAATGCTGGTAAGGATACCTTGGGTGGTGTTCTTCTGCACGGAGACTTGAAGTTCGGGAAGTGAGCCGAGCACAAGCCCAGAAATGGAGATCAGCACGAACAGCACAGAGAGAGAGGCAAACACTTGGGCGTAGCCGGAGCTGATATTGAGCAAAAATCAGTCATCATTTGGCCCGCTGAAGGCATAAACTCCGAGGTACCTGGTCGGCTCTTCGATGATGTTCCAGACGACCTTCCGGATGTCGCCAAATCGCAGGTGTTTGAACTGATTCGGTGACTCCTCGGAGGAGAACGACGAGATCGAGTCGAGGTCATTCTGGAGAAAGCTGGGATTACCGAGCAGAAATCCTCAGCACGTCAGTATTTCTTTGGTACCTTGTCGTCTGCACAACAGCAGGGAGCGAGGTAGCTCTCGGGCACGATTCCCCAGTAATCCAGCTCATCCAGTATGTCGGTCGGACACAAGTGGGAGGGCTGGTGAATTTGCCCTGAAATTAGGGGCGATCGACGCCATACCACAACAGAGAAGCAACGAAAGCCAGTCGTACCGGTAAGGTAGAACTGGTAAACGATGTGGAAGAGCGACGGCGGCCGTTCGAAGTAGTACTCGTTCGTGGAGGAGAAGTACGCGTCGGCCAGCGTCAAGCGCTCGGTCGTCGTGTCCAGGTCGAGCAGCCACATTAGGCGTCCGGAAACAGAGAAGCTGTAGGTATGAAGCAGTTTCATAAGGTTAGAGGTTTGAGTGGTAGTTGTTGCGCATAGCGTTGCGACATTCCCTCAGTAAGGGCCCCCCGACCGCCTCGCAGAGAAATCCTACTCCTTCAAACACTGGGCGACTCACGATTACCTATGCTTCCTCTAATCAGGTCGAACACTCATAAAGCTGAAAGGAAAGCGTTCCGTTTGCTCCAAGACGTCGAGCGGAGTAGACTGCTATCAATATAGCTCTCTTACAGTACCGCATTTTTAAGTATTCGTGAAGGTGTTGAAGGCTAACTAGAGGTTTATGCTACCTTGGAGCCAAAAAACCATCTCCACCCTTCTATTTAGAACAGTAACACTCCAGCACAACTTCTATTAACTGTATCTGGAGAAAGGCTGTCGGCACAATTCGAACCGAGCACGGCGAAGAACGCTTCCACTCACCAACTTTCCTCAAAAGAATCGTCTCCTTCCTGAACATGAACCTCTGCCCGCCGACGTTGATTCGAAGAAATTCCTTCGACTTAGCACTGTCGACGGATATGCCCTAGATTGATGTAGAATGAAAAAATGAAATCGACCTCTTCAATTCTTCTCAGAGCTCAGGTCTACCCCGATCCATGAGTTAAATGGATAGAGCGAACTAAGGACGCTGCCAACAGAAACTTCATGTGCGCTTGCTACAATACCCACCATAAGGATTGGAAAAAGGGCGCGGTAGGCGCGTTTTCCGCGTTCTTTCTGTTCTTTTGCTGTAGCCGTCTTGATCTTCATCCTTTTTAGAAAACACACATATCACCGTGATGCTCTTGACGAGATCTACCCAATGCCATAAAAGCATTTTTCGTTTCTCCGTTTTTGATCGCTATTTTTTCAAAAGCGCCGGAGGATACTCATTAGCGAACGACGTCTCTACTAATTGCGCCCAAAGGACATTTAAGCGCGCGGATTCAAAGCCAGCGCCTGACAGTCGCTCCTCATTTGGGAAAATTCTGTAGCCGATAAGCTTATTAGACCATAGATATATCATTTTCACATCGAACTGGACACTCTTCAAATCAAATTGGACACTCTTCACGTCGAATTGGGCACTCCTCTAAGTTAGCTTATGACTTTTGAAAACAAATCAAACTCTTCCGAATCAAAGTAAACTTCTTCTACATTAAACAAACTGCTCTTGAAAAACGTTATTTTTAATAATTTTTTGTTGGAGAAATTTTTTTGTGATTTCTTTGTACTTTTAACTGATTTGCCCAATAAGTGAACATTGTTTGAAATTTTATAAGTTCTCATTTTTATGGAAAAAATAAAGGTTTATAGCTTGTTCTAAAAACAGGAGGACGGCAATTTTTGGTGCTAAAAGGGACTGCACCATGCCCTCGTCCAAGGCGTCGCGATTTCTATTCGATTGATATCAAAATGTCGGTTTTAATGGAGTCACACTTTACATTTACAAAAGATGCAACTTAGACAATTGTAAAAACACTCACATTCTCACTTTGCTGCTTATGTAAGCAGCATTTACACTATCAATCAAATAAAAATCACGTGTCTATCGAGGTTCGTGGCGCAATCTGGTCTTTTATTGCACTATATAGTTGCTACTTTGTTGCGCTTTGAAACAACATTTAATTTGCTATTTCTTCTCCAGAAATAATTTTTTAAGTTACTGCACTCATTCGGCAGCTAAAGTAAAAAAATCTTAACACTCCCCTCCTTTTAACACTACGAGAAGAGTGTCCAATTTAACACACTACACTACGAGAAGAGTGTCCAATTTAACGTGAAAAGTGCCCAATTTGATTTGAAAAGTTGATTTGGTATATATTATTCTACTCTATATTATTTTTATTTTTCGATTATTCTAATAAAGAATAACTAATTTTTTCTTCATCTACCAAGAACCAAAGAAGAGGCTGCACAATAGATTAAAATTCCTAATTGGGACGCGCCATGCTTACTACTTCTGCAAGATATCGTAGAGGAGATTTGAGATAGTGGTCCACACAATGAGCTATGAATAAGTCAGTGATCTGTCTTTGCTAAACAAGGCTAGGATGCCGGTTATGTGACTCCGGAAAATTGAAGGTTTAGTTGGTCTGCGGGGCGCCCAGCCAGAGGACCTCGACTCTCCACCATGCGACAGCAGCCGTATCCTCCAATTGCTCGACGACTCGCACAAGGAATAGCTAATTTTTATTACCGGAAGTTTCTTTGCAGATCTATTGACTTAGAAAAGGTAACATATCTAGATAAATGTCCAGATTTCGCGTTCTCAATGAGCTTTTCCTGTATAGCAGATACTGTAACTTTTTTAAGAAAGAAGTTACAAAGTTGAAACTTGCTCTGAACTCTGGTGCACCTAGGTGAATTGCAGAATGGCCTATTTTAACTTGCAAAAAAAAGAACATTTTTGCTAGCCATGAGTCCACTGCGCACCACCTTCAGCAACTTTTTTCGCAACGTTCTGCGTACTGCAATTTTCTAAGGACAGAAGCCAGTATGCTGAAATTTTTTCTGTGCAAAATAGGCTTGCGTGGCTCTGACACAGGCAAAGTAGGACGAACTGAGCTCACTCTAATATAGTTTCTCAGGTGTCTAAACTCGAGAAAAATCAACAATTTCTTGATCCTATTTTGTTTTGAAAATTTAGAACTCCGCGCTGGTCAGTCCCTCAAACGCTTAACACGGCACATCTCATTATTGAAAGCGCTTCCCAACAACATAGTTTTATAAAATTTGAAGAAATCCGACATTTTGGCCTTTTCCGCAGAGGTCGAGTTCTGGGCGGCCTTCGGCTCGACCTGGGCTCTGCGTGCATCGCCCCTGCCTGATCAAGGCCTCCTCGCACCTAGGTGCGAGTCCCAGCGGTATTATGCCAATTATGGGGAACTGCATAGTGCCGTTCGGTGAACGATACTACAGGGTGCGCCAAAATTATAGCGACAACGTATTCATATCGCCGAAAGCGAAAATGCAGCACTTTCGAGAAACCAACGATACTATAATGTTTATTAGTCTATTGTGAACTATACACTACATTGAGATTAAAAAATATCTCCATCGGCGTCGATACAGGCTTTGAGGCGCTTCGGAGAGACGTCGACGGCGGCACGCAAGTATGGGAGTCGAGCTCATTCTACGCTTTCTGAAGAGCCTCCTTCAAAGAATCCACAGAGCGCTGCGGTTTCCTGCAGGATTTGGCTTCGAAAACTGACCAGACGGTGTAATCCATCAGGTTCAGCTCCGGAGAGTTGGCTGGCCAGTCGTGGAAGCTGATGAATTCGGAGAGGTAGTCCTTGCACCAGCTCTGCACCATTCTTGCCCTGTGAGCTTTAGCCCCATCCTGTTGGAAGGTCCAGGAGCGGCTTCCAAAGTGAGCACTAGCACAGGGTAACAATTCACTCTTCAGAAGGTCCAGATAGTTCTGACTGTTCACTTTCACTCCTTGAGGAACGGACCACAGCGGCGTCTTTCCGTCGGCCGTTACAACAGCAAAAACCATGACAGATGAAGGGTGTGAAGAGCGGCTCACATTCACATGTAGGTTCGAAACAGCGTAAACACAGTCATTTTGCTTGTTGACCACTTCTACAACTTTTCATCCGCGAAAAGAATGAAGCGGTGTCGTTGGTCTCCTAATCTTCTGAGCAGCTGTTTCGATTGCTCCTTTCCCTCATTTTTCTGGACTCCCGTCAAATTTTGGTATGTGGCCTTCTTGTAGGCCTTAAGACTCTGCTTACGGAAGATTCTTCTCAATGACGTCTCCTTAATATTCATTTCTCGCGACATCCGGCGGACCGAGCGCGCCGAGTTTCTGCGAACTCGTTCACGTACCCTACTAATGTTGTCCGTAGTTGTGAAAGATATGTGTCTCCCTCGTTCGGACCTATCATCCTCGGTTCCCAGGTCTTCTTAGCGTCTGATGGACCTATTCATTATATTTTGATGAACTCCAAGACGGCGGTGAATGCCGCGTGCCGAGATGTCTTGACGGTAAAACTTAATGGTCGAAGCACGGTGGCAGGAACGTTTCACTATCCTGAAAAGCAATTTATTTTTATGCTTGGTTGAGATAAGCCTAAACAAACTGACGCAATAAAAACATCGAAAGCACAGAAAAAAGCAGACACTCCAAGTAGGAGGACAAATTCTTCGCGAGTGTGCTGTCGCCATAATTTTGGCGCACCCTGTATTGATTCGCCTTACTTGGCACATTCAAACTTTTTGAAAACAGGTTTCATAGAAATTTTTCTCTTTTTTATTCTTTTAATTTCTTTTTTAAGAACACATGTTATATAATTACCATTCAATGAATCCCGCCATTTTTTACATTAGGTTTGCGCCATGCACTCTCTCTTTTCGGCTGAATATAGTGGAATTCCTGGGACCCTGTGAACGCCTAGAATGCATGCGACATCAGGCGTCTTCTCTGGCTGCGTCACAAGGGGCCCGTCGTCATTGCAAAATGATGAGTCAGTGCTGCACTCTTTGTCCTGAAGACTGTACTCCTGCCGTTGGAATTCGTTGGCTGCTATCTCTTGACAAGCTAATGTGGAGTTGTTGTTTGCACTTTTTAGTGTAGTAGGCAAATTCGATACTGGAAGCGCGTACCAGGGGTCACACAAAATTCTGGGCGTTATTTTTTTAGCGGAAATTCTTCGTTAAATTTCCCGTAAATCAAATCAAATTGAAACTACACAGCGAAAATTGGAGGCATATTGAAAAGTTCAGCTAGGGAAGACATATGTTGATGAAGAAGTACACGTTGGAAAACGATCAATGTAAAATATTGCGAAGTCGGAGGGAGATCGTCGTCGACAATTAAGAGGAGTCGCATTCGAAACATCTGTTTGGAATGAGCTACGCACTTTCCAGTTTGAAGACTTTTATCTCTTCTATGTAAGGTGCCAACCACATCACCATACAAGTGTGTTCGACAGCCATGAGGACTGAAAATAGAGTAGTAAGGGACGCGGTTAGTCTCACGTTACGCAGGAATGCGCCATGTATTATACACACCTCAACATCGCAGAGGCCCTCTTAACGAAATAAATATGTAGTGACTTGTGTGAAGGCCTAGCATGTAGAACAGCCAACGATTCATTCATATCAGACTAGTTTGCACTCCTTAAGATAGTGGTGTCTATTCACCGATTTCGTAGAATGGAAGGGTTAAAGAAGGATTTGAGTTTTCTCCTTCTCACATGAATCGGGAATGTGGGTTCTTTCCTTCGGATGCGCGATGCTTCCGATAGGTTGATAAATGTGGGTCTTGTCAACAGTGCTTCGGAAGATATCAGTAGAGAGTTTTCCGCCAAGTTGGGGCCGCGTCCGTCTACGAACCCTAGGTGAAAGAGTTTGAAAAGTATTTACAATAGCTGGTAATAGCCAACGCCTTCCACCAAGGATTCGAAGACGAACCATGCTTTTCCTCAACTCTTCCAATGCACTGCCTTTGTGGCTGGATTTTCAACTCTAAACAATGGCGGGTTCAAAAACGATTTCGGCTTTAGGTCGTCACGCTCAAATTAAATCATCTCCGCTCAAGAACCGGTCTGCCAGCGCAAATATTTTTCACCAGAATCGATGTGCCATTTGTGAAACACTACATACATATGTAGGTGAATATTTCGCGAAAAGTGAGCAATTCTATATATATATATATATATACATGCCTAATCCGTCCAACCTCGAGGGAGCCGGTTTCTGAACATGTACTCGAGCATCACCCTGCCGATGGGCATCTTCTCGTCTCCTGAGCCCAGTTCTCATTGCGCTTAAATTTCGTCTAATTCTGATATATCTTTCCAACATTCAGACCTTGAATCACTACGACGTCTAGAAAACGCCGTTAACATTGGACCAACCTTTTATTTATAACTCCTGGTTATGAAATGACTCCTCTAACTAACCGCATTTGAAGAACTGATAAAAGCAAGGCATGAAATAAATAAAGATAAGTGTGCAGTTGCGCTCGAGTAATCCATTATAATAGGTATGCGAATAGTTCTTTCTCGAATTCAAGTACACAAAAAATAGCACATTTTGGATGTATTCGAAATCTTCAGAAAATTACCGCCTTTCCAATAAATTCCAATGTTTGAAAATTGTGAGCATTCGAAGTGAGTCTAACACTCGATGTTTCATACTTTTGGACATCACTCGGCAGTCATTTACCTGTCTGATCTGAACAGGCACGGCTTCCTTGCTTAGGGCCAGTTAAAAACAAAAAGTTGATTCAGGGCTCACGTAAGGATCTGCACCTCATCCAGCTGCGCTGCGTGACCTTTGTTCATTTATTTGTGCTCATAATCGGATGCAAGAAATGACTGCATCACTTATTATCTACTAATCTGGGTTGTCCAAGATGCAGTCTGAAACGGTGTTAGTCTCCGAGTCTCCACTTGTCCCTGTCGCGTGCCAGAGTGCCCCATTGTAACCTCGTCGCTCGTTGGACAAGGAAAGCGTCGTATAGTTCGTTAGCTATTAGAATATATGTAGAGTAGTATGCAGCATATAAAAGGTAGGTAGTAAATACCATTTTCAGGTCGAATTGGACACCTTTCAAATCAAATTGGTCACTTTTCAAACAAAATTGGACACTTTTCAATTCAAATTGGACACTCTTCTAAGCTCGACTAAGACTTTTGAAATCGAAGAGAACTCTTTCGAATTGAAACATCCTTTATACAGGTTGAATTACAGACTCATAAAATGGTTAGAAAAATTTTTTGTTCAAGGAAAATTTGCAATAACTTTTTACTTTCACTTTTGCTGCCCGAATGAGTGTATTAATTTTATAAAATTTTTACTTTTAAAGAAAAAATAACGATTTATATTTTGTTTTAGAAAGCAGCAAAGCTGCAACCATATAGTGCACTAAAAGGCGAGATTGCGTCATCCTCTACAAAACCTTGTCACGATTTTTATTTGATAGTGTAACGCTGCTTACATAAGCATCAAGGTGGGAATGTGATTGTTTTTACAATTGTCTAAGTTGCATCTTTTGTAAATGTGAAGTGTGACTCCATTAAAACCGACATTTTGATATCAATCGAATAGAAATCGCGACGCCTTGGACGAGGGCATGGTGCAATCCCTTTTGGCACCAAAAATTGCCGTCTTCCTGTTTTTAGAACAAACTATAAACCTTTATTTTTCCATAAAAAATCAGAACTTATAAAATTTCAAACAATGTTCACTTATTGGGCAAGTCAGTTAAAAGTACAAAGAAATCACAAAAAATTTTCTCAAACAAAAAATTATTAAAAATAACGTTTTTCAAGGGTATTTTGTTTAATGTAGAAGAAGTTTACTTTGATTCGGAAAAGTTTGATTTGTTTTCAAAAGTCATAAGCTAACTTAGAGGAGTGTCCAATTCGACGTGAAAAGTGTCCAATTTGATCTGAAGAGTGTCCAGTTCGATGTGAAAATGATATATCTACGGTCTAATAAGCTTATCGGCTACAGAATTTTCCCAAATGAGGAGCGACTGTCAAGCGCCGGCTTTGAATCCGCGCGCTTAAATGTCCTTTGGGCGCAATTAGTAGAGACGTCGTTCGCTAATGAGTATCCTCCGGCGCTTTTGAAAAAATAGCGGTCAATAACGGAGTAACGAAAATTGTTTTTGTGCCATTGAGTAAATCTCGTCGAGGAGATCACGACGGTACGTGAGTTTTTTCAAAAAGGATGAAGATCAAGACGGCTACAGCAAAAGAACAAAAAGAACGCGGAAAACGCGCCTACCGCGCCCTTTTTCCAATCCTTATGGTGGGTATCCTCTCGACTAACCAGAACTAAATAGAAGAATAACACCAATGTTCCAAAGACGGAAGCCGCTCCAAAAGGCGCAAAGAAAAGGATAAGCTGGTGTGCCTTTCCGTGAGAGCATTTATTTATTAATCTGTTTCGAGGACTTCAGCAGACCCCTCTCCGCTCCGTTTATTCATCGACCATGTCCAGTCCTTTCGAAGAAGAACAACAGTGCACAAGTCTTCTAAGTTTGGGTGAAACTCCATTACAAAGTGCGAGAAAGTGCTATGCGCTGCATACATATGTAGCTCCACATTCGTCTGCCTAGCAACAATTCGGGGACTTTCGCCAAGGAGACACTTCAAAGAGCACTCGACTATTTTCTCGCTTTTTTCCGTTCTTGCAGTTCCGTCATCTTGCACTCCCGTAATTTCCTCGCTTCGATGTTCAAGTAGGTTATATTTAGTACTCATTTCAATAGGTGAAACGGTCCTAGCGAATAGTGAGGTAAGGTCGACTGTATATTCAGCGGTTGGGTCCTGCAAAATAGCTGGAGAAGTGAAAAAATCATGAGCAAATCAAACAATTGCCGTGTTAAGAGCCGATGCGCTGCATAAAAAAGCCAGGCAACAGGTCAAGCACATACTATGATTTCGAGTTTATAAAAAAACTAAAATCTGATAACATCACTCTTCCGAAGATTAGGGTTCCGTGGGGTCATGAAGTACTACGGAAAGGCTTGCAGACATATCATGGAGGATCACGATCCATTTTTTTGCAAGGTGACACGCAAAAAACGTGGTGTTATGAATTCTGCTTTCAATAGATTGTTGTACTCAATAAAAGCTGCCCTCAAAAGCGAGCAGATCGGTTTGCACAGTCCTCCTCAAAGCTAGGAGTCCACTCAAAAACTTTCGGACAAGTGGCTCACCCGAGGAGTAGTACCGATTTCAGCCGGATGCGAGCAGTTTTGCAGTAGCGGTGGCTCCTCTTCAACCGTTACAGGCTCCGACCGATTGTTTCTGGAAACATAGGAAGCATCTCAGAGCGTCTTCTAGCTCAATTGTCTCTTTTCCTCCCAGAAGCATTTTTGCAAACCCTCCGTCATTCAAGTGCTTAAAAAGAAATGCATCGTCACAAGCTACAGCATTAAAGAGTTCTAGCAAGAAGCTAGGTTCGGTGACGAAAACACTTTCAGTTAAGTGGGAGTGCCAAACACCAGAACCGAGTCAGCGGATCCAACTCGACCTCTTCCGGACGTGGTGGCCGAGGCGGTTGTGCGCGCTGATGTGGAATCCGCGGCCGAGACGATGCCGGTTCAGTCGGGTGATGCCGTGAGACGTAGCCATGATGGAGCCCTGGAGCACCGCCGAATTCATCGCGACGTCGGATCAGTTTGACGCAGCCAAAGGCAGATCGGCAAGTCAGCAAGGACGTCACATGTGGGCGGCGGTTACGGCAGGAGGGCGAGACCTCGTCTCCTCCATTCAGCAGTCAGGCAAGGGTCTGCTGGCTGAAATGCACGGTTACGGCGGTCACGCGTCGCGCCTCGAGTCTTGTACGCAGATGGCTCCAACCAGTTCTCGCTAGGAATAGTGTGAAGACAATTTACAACAGCACTGTAGAGGGTGATAGAGAGGGTTAGGACTTAGTGTCCCAGAAGAGGTGGTCCAGTGGCTTTTTGAGGAAGAGAACAAGTAGACAGAGTAACTGGATACTACGTTTATTAGCGCAGGCAATATGAAAAGTAGTAGATAGATATATAGGAGAGCGGCAGCCTAGCAGCGGCTAGTGAGAAGGTAGAAGGGGAAGGAGCACGGGGAGAGAAAAAAGGAGCCGAAATGGGGCTCTCGTGAGCAAGAGAGGAGCACTCTATCTACAGTCAGGTCGCCTCCGCAACCTGTAACAGGGCGGAGCGATAAGAGGTACACGTTAGGATCGTCGACGACGACGATAAGCACAATGAATTGCAGTGGGAAGTAAGGAAGTACATGGCGGCGAAAATCGAAGCGAGAGCGCCAGAGTGAGCCCCAAAAGAGTTGAGTGGAAGAAACTTGAACAAAAGACTGATCGGGAGATAAGTCAGACTGGTTATGTCCTAGGAATCATTTGGTTCGAGACCAAGGAGAATAGAGCGATAATAAATTGCATCCCAAAATGAAGACCGGAAACATGAAGCGTACTTTGCGTATTATTATTGCAGATAAGGACGCCCCGTGCTTCTGAGCCTAGCGAAGATAATAGTATTAGGTCGATGCAAAAGTTCTCGGACATTTGCGGCTCTTTGCTTTGAAAAGGATTTTCCCGTCAGCATGGACACTGGTCAAAGCATGTGAACAGCCAGTCGATATATAGGAAAAGGAAAAAAGGAAATGCTCTACAAAACCGTTCTTAACGGTCACTTCAATACATCAACAGCCACAATTATGGCTTCGCAACTTGATGTTGTTTCTCTTCTTTTCTAGATTCATCGCCAACTAATCTTACGAGCGTCTGAAGGGGTTTATAAGGAAGGAACCCCCGTTCGAAGCGCAGTCTACGATTGCTTCTCGAAGTTCAAGGATGGCGAATATTCCATGGAAGATGGCAGGTAGGACACCCAAAGGGGTTGGGTTCGGATGTGCGGAAGATGTTGAGGCGAATCCATGTCAGAATTTTCAGTCGGGTTAACCATTCAGCTGTGCCCGTGGATAGTAGTCCATTGGCAAGAGTAGAAAACGTGATCGATGGATGCCACACGTGCTGATGTATGGATCGTAGAGTCGACGCAGCACTTTCTCTCCTCACCCTCAGACGCATCCACATACGGTTCCCAATCTCATAACTGCGCATGAAAAGTGGATACTGTGCTCTAACGTTCACCACCGTGCCCAGTGGGTCGACAAAGGAGATGAGCCAGAAGTGGTCTCGAAATCCGACTTGCACATGAGAAGGTGATGCTGCGCGTTTGGTGGAGCCTCCATGCTCCGCGGACCTCGCCGATTTCCATCTTTCCTCGAATCTTGAACGCCACTTGGATGGCAAGCATTCTACAAATCAAGACGGAATCGAAGAGGTACTCAAAGCATTCTACCTGGCGCAGCCTGCTACGTTTTGGAGGGTGGCATCCACGACCTACCAACAGGTTGGCAGAAGATCATTGATACTTTTTTTTTCTCTTCTGGAGCCCTTCCACTCACTGAATCAAGTAGCCACAATTGACGTCTCACGGTGAGTTGTGCTAAATCCTTCACGGGGTCGCTAGTAGGAAGCATCGGGGAAGGGCAGGGGCTGCCGGTCGCTGGTAGTTAGTTGATTTCTCGCTGTTGTTGACAAAAGTTACCAATGCAGTCTCTGCAAATTCAAACTGACTATAAAGTGAGGACGACCGGCAAAAAGCAGATCCTAACTAACCTTGAGACATATACTCGCTTTTTGGGAGCTATTTAGTAACACAGTTTCCGCTACAAAGCAGAACCGAAAAGGTCACTCCAAGCACTGTTTGCTCACCCTAAAGCTCCAACTCAACAACATAAAGGCCCCCACACACTTCTGCGGCAACGCCGCTCGCCGCTATCCTTAACTATAGGGCAGGGACGCTGCCGGCGGCGACCTCTGCGTCCCTGCCCTATGGTTAAGGATAAGGAGCCGCAACGCCGAAGAATTATGCGGGAACCTTTAGTCTGAGCGAAACAGGTAGTTGAGGACGGAACACGAACAACACTCGAATTCCATCAAGAAAAGACCCAGAGGTAGGCAATGAAATCACAAGAGCAATGGGGTGTGGTTATTTCAAATGTCATTAGAAAGTTCCGCCCCTTTCCCTCTCATTCCACTGATCTAGAAGACTTTCGAAGGGGAATGTCTAGCGTCAAGTAACGTTGCAGATACACACAATCGATCGTCTTCAGTAGCATCTTCGTTCAATTTGTTTAAGTCAATGCCCTCCATCGTCATGCCGTTTTCAAGCCACTCTGCCCTTGCTTTGGCAGCCCTGATAAGGCATAGAGAACCTGAGCACGAGATTGAGCACAAGCTGGGCACCGCCTATTAGGTCTCCGCGCAGATCTTCTCTCGTGTGCAGCATCGAGACCAACTACTCCCTTTTGACGCATCTGTTTGCGTTGGAGGAGTCGCCCTTTATTCTTGCGAGGCGCAAAATTATTCCACTTAATTGCTGAGAACGCCTCGGCCACAGTAATTGAAGAGCGCTCGCGTCCAGAGGCACCTTAATTGAAGCGCTCCCGGCGTTACCGTGATCAGGCGTTGGAATTCCATAGGCAAGTGAAGGAAAGCGCTCTCAAGATGATCCTGCGCTCTTGAGACTCAGTCTGTGCCTGACCCAAATTGAGAAGCAAGCCGAGATCGAGTTGGACAAGGCATCGGCAGCTGGATCCTCAGGAGTCGAGCTGCGTTAGCAACGTCAGAGTGGACGAAATGGCTCGCTCACTGTTTCCAAGAAATTAGGCCTAGGATTGCACTAATAAAACAAGTGAACTCCAACGACAGTTTAGATCCTCGTAAGAAAAAACTCTTGCTGGCTCACTTTCAGAGAGACTTTGGGCTCTAACAATAGTCGTGGACCTGCGCAACACTTAAGAGGTTGAAACGCGAGACCTACAAGAGTTCACAAGTTGATTACTTCATGCTTTGAGCGCATGAAACGTTATCTGCAGCGTTACCTCCTACGACAAAAGAAGAACAAGAACTTAGGAAGACGTTAACTAAACCCTGTCCAAATGCCCGCTATGGCCAACCGATGAGCAAAGTTTCCTTACCAAAGAGTACCATTTCACCGACCGCAGATGATGGATATCCTGGTCAAGACCCTATTCAAGAGCATGGGTTCAGGGTGCGTAGCCAGCGCCCCGGCTGCGGCGCTTCCACGTGTGCTAAATAAAGAACGGAACATTTTTTTTAATCGAGAATCGTTGCGTTCAAAAGCGAGCTCTTTAGGGTCGATGTAGAACCGATTACTCTTATTTCTATCTTACGGTTTTTAGTAGATTACAACTACATTTTCTTCTCGGCCTAGGGGTAGGGACATATTGAATCCAGTTCGTAAGTGAGATTGCTGTCAATCCTCTGACCCCGAAGGGGTGGAGGACACAGTTCTGCTCGTGGTAAGCCAGCAGATTTGTGTTATGCACTCGCGATGTTGAAGCACATACATCAACTGACGGCAACGCCAACACTTCGAACCTGTTCACTACGAGGAATTTCCATCGGCTTATCAACCTGGGACCGGACTCATCAACAACTTACAGCAATTTAACGGAGAAAATACAGCCGAAATCTATGATAGCGCGGCACATCAAGTGTGTGAAACTTTTCGCCGCGCTATCAGAGATTTCGACTGTGTTTTCCCTGTTAAACTGCTGTAAGTCGTTGATGAACCCGGCCCCTGGACGACGCAATGCTGAGAGCGGCTTGCATGCACTTCCAAGTCCACAGGACACTGGAGGTGCGCGGCGAGGATGCCTGCCAGAAGTTGAGTGGGAGCGGAGCGGAGGAAGAAGAGAGTCTGCCCAGCGAAACCACTCGAGTGCAGATGGTACTGCCCATCCACAGCAAGCTGCCCTTGCTCGCACATGCTCTCATGCCCAGCACTCCTGCGAATGGCGTTGGGAAAGCTTCCAGCACGAGCCCAATTGCTCGCATGCACGTTTTTACCAGGCAAAAGCCGGCACATTCTCTGAAGATTGGTTCTAATGAGCATATCAACCCACTGCCTTGAAATAGAAATACGCGTGGAGGCTGGGAGCAGATGAACCGCAGAGAGCAGTGCGACGGAGGAAAGCGGAGATTTGCTGGGTGAGTTTGCGCTCGGACGAAGTCGGGGCAATATAGCACACAGAAGAAAAGCTGGAGATCTCCCACGTCCTGCCAAGCCTATGCTGCACCAGGGGCGCGTTATGAAGCGACACTCGAAGCTCCCGTTGCAGCGCTCATTAGGCATGCAAGTGAGGAAATATGATCCCAGACAGTGAGAAACTGCTCAATCAACATGAAACACGAAGCAGGACAAAAAGCCATGAGAAGAGAGCCTGTTCCAGACTTGTTAAGGATAGTGTGTCCTTCTAACAAAGATGAACGGGCTAGATCAAATTCCCTGCGCGAGTTTGAATATTTATGCACCTAGGCGTAGGAATATGTATGTACGACTACATGCATATTTCTGGCTAAAAAGGCAGTTCGTTCAAGGAACAGACAGTTTAAGGAACAATTCAAGGTCTCGCGTATGTTTGCATGATCTGAGGTAAGCAATGAGAAGAGAAATATTTGAAGGTGACTTTAACTGAGGTGCCCGAGCAGAAATTTTCCACCTGCACGAAAGGTGAGCTGCTTGCCTAGCCACGTAATAAAGCGTTTTCAATGACAACAGGAGGTGTGCGATGCGGTAAAATGCGGTGCCTTCTGAAAGACGTGCTTCCCACCACCTGCCGAGGTTCTTTCAGAATCACTCGCTCATTCGATCTTCTTAAGTGGTAGTGGGGGAGAAGGACAACGACCTACCACTAACGAAACGATACCACACGACTCGTTAAAATAGCAACTTGCCCAGTTAGATAGTCGACCACCAGTCGAATTTGTTGAGGAGCTTAACTGAGAAACAACGAAAATCTCTCAAACTTAAGGCGTCAAAAAACAGGGTGAAATTCTTGAGAATATACCATTTTAGCGTGAGTTGAACACTCATCAAATCAAAATGGACACTTTTCGAATCAGATTGGGCATTTTTTAAACCGAAGTGGATAATTTTCTAAGCTAGAACTTCTGAAATCAAAGCAAACTTTTCCAAATTGAAATGAGCTTCTTCTACAATAAACTACAAACTCTTCAAAAGGTTAGAATAATTCTTTGTTCAGGGAAAATTTTAGTATAACGTTCTTTAATTCATCTAATCTGTTGCTAAATTCATCTAAATTGTAGAAAACACACATGTTCTCACTTTGACGCTTCACGTAGGTAGCACTTACACATTCAATCGAATAAAAATCGTGACGAGCGTTTCGAGTAGATGGCGCAATCTGTTTTCTAATGCTTCTTAATGATGGCTGACTTGCCGCACTTTAAAACACGGTTTTATTTCCTATTTTCCTCAAAACTAAAAATTTTATAGAATTATTACATTCATTCGGTCAGATGAACTAAAAAACTTTCAAAGGAAGTTACACCAAATTTTCCTTGAGCAAAAAAAAAATTCTAACCATCTTGAAGAATCTGTAGTTTAACCTGCAAGAAGCTCGTTTCGATTTGGAAGACGTTCAAAAAGATTCGAAAATTCTTGGGCTGGCTTAGAAGAGTGTTCAATTTGATTTGAAAGGTGTCAATTCGAAGTGAAAATGGAGTAGTGGACGACGATTGGTTTTAACCAAACACCTGGAAGTGCGCTCGCATTCTTAAGTCTATAATACCATGCTATGAAGGAACATGCCGGAGAGGAGTAGGCGCTGACCCGCACTTGCGCCGCAAATCTATTCAAGGTTCGGGCCCCTACCAATGAAATCAAGTCCTTTACCCCTTCCAGGTTGGCGATGTACAGGGCAAAAACACCGACTCTCCCATCGAAAGGCCACTGGAGGTCGCACCACGAGCCAAGTGCTCTTGTCGACCAACTTCATGACACCCCGCCACAGAAGAGCGCTTGGTCATCCCCACACCCCATCTAGTAACCACCTTATCCGTTATTCCGCACGATGGGAGAACGCTGGATGGGTGCGCCACTGAAATAGTTCTTGCGAGGGTTGGGAAATAGGCCAGTTAGTTATCCGTGTATTCCCTCAAGTCGCTGTCTAGTGGCGTCCATCCGTCGACTCGCATGCATCCTGGACGCTTGATCGAACCGGAGATTGACTCATGTACGGGATGGAGCGCAAAGCCCAGCGAAGAGGGTAGGCGTCCACAAACAAGAAGGAGCCCCTGCCCTCTGAAGCACGAAAGGGCTGAAATTCTCCCTGCACGTGGACACAATTGCGTGCAGATCGCATCGAGGGGAAAGAATAGGCGGAGCGCAATACATCTGCTGGCAACGCGGAATTTTCCTGACACCGGCAGCGGAAAAACACTGCTGAGCGGGATGCGAAGGCAACCGCATGAGCGGCGTTGCAGGAGTCTTCCAAAGCTTCGGAAACATGGAGGAAGCGTCGGCTGAGGCAAGCCGACGGCTTTTAGAAGCGAGAGAGCTCAGTGCTGTACCTGGCTTTAGGATCGCTGTTAGATTTCGAAGACATATACGTGGAGTCAGTTACAAGAACAACTATTCAAGCTGCGAAATTGTAATCGTGGAGCGCTACAAATCCAGTCCATTCTGTCGTAGCCGGCTAGTGAACAAGGTAGGCTTTCCAACAAAGCTCGCGCCAATTTTTACGAGGAATCGTTGCTACGCAGTCAAAAACGGGTGCTAGAGGTTCTCGGACGGCAGAAATTGTCCAATTGTGCCGAGTCTGTCGATAAACCAGGCACTACATAGCCCCAGCCTTCCCCGAAGTGCTGGAAATGGAATTGCCTGAACACACCACGTTAGGATCGAGAAATGAGCGCATATCGCCCTTGAAAGCACAATTGCCTTTCAGGCATTCAGAGCTGAGAAACGCCGAATCAATATGCATGTCGTGAAAGGACTCTGATGAAGCTGGAAAGGCTCAACAGTCCATCCCGCACATTCGGACCACATTCGAGGACGATGTATCCCCGTCGAGGATGCAATGTGGAATCGCTAACCGTTGTCATTCATTTGCCTATCAAGCACATCTGGAGCATACGCCGCATCGGTTTCTTGAATATTTAGATCTTTAAACAGGTTCTGGACTGGCCAGGCCAACTGACATTTATCACGTCCAGAAAGGTGTAGTGTTTCTAAAATGTACAAGACAGCCGCGAAAGTTGCAAGTTTTGGGCCACTTCACTGGGTTGTTTAAACAGACAGTGTTTGTCTCATAGGTCTTTATGGCTTAAATCTCGGAAAGAATGCGTCCGAATCAAATAAAAATGTGGGTGCTACATTGGCACAAACGTGAAAAATGATATAAAAAATGAAAGAAAAACGAAACAACTATGTATCTTGAAACGATGAAGTTATAAAAAACTAGTTTCACATGAACGATGTGATAAATGCATTACTGGTTATACAGAACTCGAAACTGAGAGAAACTGAATACTTGCTTTAAATAGACGGACGATCAACCAGAGCGATCGAAATGAAACTCAGACATGTCCCTAAATTTCTGAAATTAGCACAAGATCTTGGAGAACTCAAGTGGCGTAAAGGGTATAACGTTCAGAAGAGTACAGTGCGTTTCAGTAGTATGTATCCACCCCATCTCTCGTTTCACGTTAATTTCTGCAGGTCCGCACTAGATCCACTAGATTTCATGCAGTCGAAAACAGGCACTCACTTTCAGAAAAAAAAATTTTGTCTCACACGAGAATAAGAATGTTTTGAACAAAATTAGTTGAGAATTTGAGTTTCAAAAGTATGTATCCACTTGTGAAAACAAACTTTTTATTAAATTCAAAAGTCGATCGGACTGCCATTATTTCTTATAGCATCATACACATTACCATGCATGGTGTTGGCAAGATTCTGGACGATTTTATCTTCGAGAGTGTCGCAAGCAATCAAAATCGCCGCCACTTTATTGGACTGTCAGTTATTCTTGTACCTTCGTTGGATTCACTGGATTACATTCAGGAGAGCAGGCGGGCTGGACCGATGCTTGAATGTTGTGACGGTGAAGCCAGTCTTTGGTCGACACATGGACTGCAGCGTTGTCCTACTGCAGAACAGGTGTCTATCGTCCTCTGATTCTCGTGAAAAGCAGAAGGCTAGACTCAAGTACACCTCAACACTCCAGTGTCCGTGCGACGCTACGGAAGACTAATCTTCAGGTTTCCGCTGCTGCAGAAGCTGCCCATGTCCTCCAAAGTGGCGATCACGAGGGCTTCCCGAAGGTCTCTCCAGTAAAATCAGTATCCATCAAGACCATTCAGATTGAATTTTCCTGATGGTAAAGATAAAAAATCTAATCTGGATGGCCCTGATGGACACTGATATTATGACATAGGCTGACTTTTGCAGCAGAGGAAACCTGAAGCTTAGCCTTCTGTCGCGTCGCATGGACAGTCTGGAGTTTTTCCAGAAATTGGGATTGATCTGAACCCTAGCATCTCCTATATTACAATTTCGAGCTCTATCGAACGAGCCAGGAAAGAGGCTTGCCTCAATAACCCTTACAAGAATTTTTTTTGAGCGCTGTTTAACTTTCGTTGAGTATCAGTTTCTATTTTATCAGAGATTACTACGAGGCACGCTTCCGGGCTACTGATGTGAGCTCTACCATCTCCTGTATTAGAATTTCGATCTTTATCGAATCAGTCAGAAATTATCCTGCCTAAATAAACCTTAAGGCGGTTTTTTAGGCGTTGTATATTTTCGTTAAATATCAATTTCTATTTATATCAGAACTACAGTACCGCCGCTAAACATTCAACCAAACGACGTTTGCGACGCAAAAACGCGTTTTTTGCGTCGCATCATGATAACTTTGTTCAAAATAAAGTTTCCTCACCAAAATTTACGAGGGCTTCTAGCATCACCTACCAATGGGCATCCAACTGCTATTAAAAAGTGGATGGAAGCCTGAAAACCAGTGCCGCAAATAAGGAGGGTCCTAATTACTGTGACTCGACCTAACACCGTCGCCGAGTCTCGCTTAATTATGTCCCCAGGCGCAAATAGTGCTGCCCAGTTGAATTTTAAAAGTCTTAAACCTAATTAAATTTTATTTTCCTGCAGTTTATGACCTTCTCCTGGCTGCGACAATTCATTTGGTACCAAATTTGGCAGGAAAATGTGCAGGAGTCTGCAGCTGCTTCACCCGATTTTGTTTATTTCAATGGAAGCATTCTCAGCATAAACCTGTTATTGTAGCTTGCTATCTATTCTTCTTTAAGAAGGAAAAATGACATAGAAAATTTACGCTTCGAGTTCACTTTTGGCATTTTTGTGTTGGTTGCAATTTGTCAAAAGTGCAACTGAACCTTGGTAAAGAGCACTCCCTGTCGCCGATTTTGGCTGCGTATATCTACGTCCTAAGCAAATGAGTTAGTCCAAAAATATGTTGGCTAATCGTACGCAATGTAGAGACTCCAAGTATCAAATATCGAGAAGCCAGGTGATCAGGTGGCCGAATTTCAGTTGGTTAAAGTGAAGACTTCTTTCAAAAGTGCGACCTCAGTCTTTGCAGAATGATTGATGGGAAGCCCAGCATTCATATTGAGTATTTTTTCGCTCAAAATTTTCAGCCAGTCCAGACGCCAATATTTTGACGTACCAGATCGAGCGTCGATGTAGAGGTCTTCTTAATTGCACTGACCTGACATGCCCTACAGAGACATTGCACTCGGCTGCATGACCAACGAATCCCTCACTTCTCTTTCTCGTAATTACGGGCCTGTTCGACTTTATACAACTCACCAATATCGATCCATGCTGCCAAATCTTGAGGGCCTTTTGGGTTTTCCGGATTGCGTACATCATATTAGGTTGACCGGAAAGTTCTCTTCGTTTTGAGTGCTTCACTTTGAACTAAAGGCCCTCGCAGACTTCTGCGGCGAGCGGCGGGCGGCTTGACTCATCATCAGTAGGAGCGGTGACGGCGAGGCACTGTACTGTTTCTAGTCGTGACCGACTGGTGCTTAACAATAATGCGCCCCGATGACGATCGCGTCCGTCTCCGCTCTGGATCACCTGTATCACCTGTATCACCTGTCGTCCCGTTGATCATCGACTTGCTCGAGCGGGCGCCAGCAGCGTCTCCATTCGTCCCTGTCGCGTGCCAGAGTGGTCCAATGGATCCTCCTCGCTTGAGGGACACGAAGAGCGTCATATCGGTCGTTCAGGGCTTTCACGAAGAAGTCCGACCAACGCGTTGGTGGGCGTCCTGGTGTTCTTTTGACATCCCGCGGAATCCTATCTGTGACGACTCTCGTCCAGCGGGTGTCTGCGAATCGCATTACGTGGCCGGCCCACCTAATTTTCGACGACTTGGCCCATGCGACAGCGTCTCTGATCTTCGAACGTCGGCGAAGCTCGGAACTCCGGAGGCCTTCTCTCACTTGAGTCGTTTCACTCCGAGCAACGTCCTCTCGATTCCACGCTGCGCGACGCTGATCGCGTGTTCATCCTGCTTTCGTATAGCCCAGGTCTCTGAGGCGTATGTTAGGGCAGGAAGAACAGTGGAGTCGAATAGGTGGGCACGGAGTCGGACGTTCTTCGTTTTCTTCACGACTTCTTCGACGCTCTTGAAAGCTCCCCAAGCCGCTCGTTTCCTCCTGCTCAGCTCTGGTGCTAGGTCGTTGGCCATGTTGACTTCGCGACCCAGATACACATAGCTGGAGCATTCGGAGATGTTCGTTCCGTTGAGCGAGAATGGGGCATCAGAAACCCATCCGTTCTTCATGAACATCGTCTTCGTAAGATTCAGCTGCAGTCCAACGCTTCCACATACACGATCGAAGTCGGCCAGCATTCGTTCCGCTTGACTGATGCTCGGTGTTATGAGCACGATGTCGTCAGCGAAGCGAAGATGGTGCAGTTGCCGGCCGTCGACCTTCACTCCCATGTCTTCCCATTCTAGTTCGCGCATGACGTTTTCGAGGGTGGCGCTGAAGAGCTTCGGGGATATGGTATCCCCTTGTCGAACCCCTCTCTTCACGTCAATGACGACGTCGTTGTAGAATGGTGAGATCTTGGTCGTGAATCCACTGTACAGCTCTCGAAGGACCCTGATGTACTGAGTAGGAACGCCCTGGGTGAGCAGGGCTTCCATGGCCGCTTCAGTCTCGACGGAGTCGAATGCCTTCTTCAGGTCGATGAACGTAAGGCACAGCGGCAGCTTGTACTCTCGCGACACTTCGATGAGCTTCGTGATGGTGTGTATGTGGTCGATCGTGCTGAATCCTCTCCGAAATCCTGCTTGTTCGCATGGCTGTCCTTCGTCCAGCGTTCTACTAATCCTATTCAGGATGACTCGAGTGAACAGCTTGTAGACTACGGACAACAGGCAGATCGGGCGATAGTTGCCAATGTCGTGCACGTCTCCCTTCTTGTACAGCAAAACGGTCTTGCTGGTCTTCCACTGAGATGGAACCTTGCATTCGGACAGGTAGCGTGTGAAGAGCCGCGCCAAGGTGTTGATGAGTGCTGGCGGGAGGTTCTTCAGGTGTTCAGCTCTGATCCTGTCAGGACCGGGTGCTGTACGTTTCTTCACCGACGAGATGGCGTGTCGGATCTCGGAAGGGAGAACAGAGGGGACGACGTATCCATCCTGCGGAAGATGGCATGGGGGCAGGTGGACGTGGCTATCGAAGAGATCGGAGTAGAAGTCGTGGATGACTTTCTCCATGGTCCTTCTCGAAGAGGTGATGGTTCCGTCAGGACGTCGGAGAGCGGTCATCTTGGTCTTGAAGTTGGCGAAGTTCCGGCGGGCATTGGGATGCAGCAGCCCTGCCTCTGCAGCTTCAGCCAACACTTCCGCCCTTCTCTCTTTGAGATCTTCCTTTATCGCCGCTCTGCATAGCTTTGCAAGCTCGGACGTCAGTTGGTAGTTGCCTGACGCTCGTGCTGCTCCACGCTGGCGTATCAGCTCAAGAGTTTCCGGAGACAGGCGTCTCTTGGTGGTCTTTAAGCTCTCGGCTCCCTTAGCACTATCGTGGAGATGGTGCACGAAGCGATCGTATTCCTCGTCGACGTTGTCCATGACGGCATCTTCCCAAAGGCCGACAAGAGAGGTGTAGAGAGTGACGTGAAGAGAGGGGTTCGACAAGGGGATACCATATCCCCGAAACTCTTCAGCGCCACCCTCGAAAACGTCATGCGCGAACTAGAATGGGAAGACATGGGAGTGGAGGTCGACGGCCGGCAACTGCACCATCTTCGCTTCGCTGACGACATCGTGCTCATAACACCGAGCATCAGTCAGGCGGAACGAATGCTGGCCGACTTCGATCGTGTATGTGGAAGCGTTGGACTGCAGCTGAATCTTACGAAGACGATGCTCATGAAGATGGGTTTCTGATGC
>OX377203.1:74961681-75124502 GCA_947396885.1 Heligmosomoides polygyrus polygyrus | reverse complement strand
TCAAGGCATCCGCAACTGCAGTTCTACTGACTTCTAGCTCTTCCGCGATTTCACGATATGTTTAGGATGGTTCGGTTTCCACTAATCGTCGGCGTCGCTGGCGGAAATAACTTGAATCATTCCACCCTGCGGCGCCGCTCCAGCGTCTGTCTGTCTGCGCTCTGCGCTCTGCCCTTTCGCGGCGGGATCTAGAGCGGAGACGGACGCGATCGTCATCGGGGCGCGTTATTGTTAAGCACCAGTCGGTCACGACTAGAAACAGTACAGTGCCTCGCCGTCACCGCTCCCACTCATGATGAGTCAAGCCGCTGAGCGGCGCCGCTCAGCGATTTCGCCGTCCGCCGCCCGCCGCTCGCCGCAGAAGTCTGCGAGGGCCTTTAGTTCAAAGTGAAGCACTCAAAACGAAGAGAACTTTCCGGTCAACCTAATATGATGTACGCAATCCGGAAAACCCAAAAGGCCCTCAAGATTTGGCAGCATGGATCGATATTGGTGAGTTGTATAAAGTCGAACAGGCCCGTAATTACGAGAAAGAGAAGTGAGGGATTCGTTGGTCATGCAGCCGAGTGCAATGTCTCTGTAGGGCATGTCAGGTCAGTGCAATTAAGAAGACCTCTACATCGACGCTCGATCTGGTACGTCAAAATATTGGCGTCTGGACTGGCTGAAAATTTTGAGCGAAAAAATACTCAATATGAATGCTGGGCTTCCCATCAATTATTCTGCAAAGACTGAGGTCGCACTTTTGAAAGAAGTCTTCACTTTAACCAACTGAAATTCGGCCACCTGATCACCTGGCTTCTCGATATTTGATACTTGGAGTCTCTACATTGCGTACGATTAGCCAACATATTTTTGGACTAACTCATTTGCTTAGGACGTAGATATACGCAGCCAAAATCGGCGACAGGGAGTGCTCTTTACCAAGGTTCACTTGCACTTTTGACAAATTGCAACCAACACACAAATGCCAAAAGTGAACTCGAAGCGTAAATTTTCTATGTCATTTTTCCTTCTTAAAGAAGAATAGATAGCAAGCTACAATAACAGGTTTATGCTGAGAATGCTTCCATTGAAATAAACAAAATCGGGTGAAGCAGCTGCAGACTCCTGCACATTTTCCTGCCAAATTTGGTACCAAATGAATTGTCGCAGCCAGGAGAAGGTCATAAACTGCAGGAAAATAAAATTTAATTAGGTTTAAGACTTTTAAAATTCAACTGGGCAGCACTATTTGCGCCTGGGGACATAATTAAGCGAGACTCGGCGACGGTGTTAGGTCGGGTCACAGTAATTAGGACCCTCCTTATTTGCGGCACTGGTTTTCAGGCTTCCATCCACTTTTTAATAGCAGTTGGATGCCCATTGGTAGGTGATGCTAGAAGCCCTCGTAAATTTTGGTGAGGAAACTTTATTTTGAACAAAGTTATCATGATGCGACGCAAAAAACGCGTTTTTGCGTCGCAAACGTCGTTTGGTTGAATGTTTAGCGGCGGTACTGTAATTGCGAGGCACAATTCCACGCTACTGATGTAAACGCTACCATGTCCTGTACTAGAATTTCAAGCTCTATCGAATGATCCAGAAACGAATCCTGCCTCAATAACCCTTAAAGCGAAAATTTTCAGGCGCTATTTTTTGCTAAATAACGGCTTTTATTCACATATATCAGGATTAAATGCGAGGCATGCTTCCAGGCTAAAATTGCACGAGGATTCCAATTAGATAGACCAGAAATCTTTTAACAGAAGTTTAAAGCATTGGTTTCAACATGACATCTCTTTAGCATTTCGTAACTGATTTCTCTATGGAACTTCATAATGCACACACCATATATTTCGAGATTAGTGATAAGACTAGATAGGTGATTCATCAAATCTAATGTTCGCGGAGAATAAATTTCATCACACAATACTTCAAATTGCTCGTCCAGTCGTTTGTGGCATCTAGCGGTATTTTGACCTCGCATTCCTCAGGTAATGTACCTACATAACCAATGACACCTCCACCAATAAAGTTCTGGCTCATTCGATATAGATCGATATTCTAATACAGGCGATGGTAGAGTTCACATCATAGCCTGGAAGCATGCTTCGCAGCTAAATCTGATATAAATAAAACTGATATTTAACGAAAATTAAAAGCGCCTGAAAAAAATTGTTGTAAGGGATGTTGAGGCAAGATTCTTTTTTTGGCTCATTCGATAGAGCTCGAAATTGTAATATAGGAGATGCAGGGTTCAGATCAATGCCAATTTCTGGACTGCAAAGGCAAGCCTTCTGAGCCTCCTATCCCTCTATTCATTGTAATCACACCAAATCTGGTCGACCTACAGGCTCCCGTTGTTGGCTGGGTCACCATCGCCTCCGCGGCGAAGGCTGTCTGGCTGAGTGCGAAGCGGCGGGTGTCACTGCGCGAGTCGACGCTAATTGTCTCCGCAGGCATTGTCCCACGCCGCTTTCAGGCAGAACGTCCCCCTCCCGTCCAGGTCGACCAAAGACTGGCTCTACCGCCACAATATTCAATTAACGGACCAGCCCGCCTGCTCTCCTGACTGGAACTCAGTGGATCCAACGAGTCTACGAGAATAACTGACAGTTCAATGAAGTGGCGGCGATTTTGACTGCTTGCGACACTATCCAGGATAAAATCATCCAGAATCTTGCCAACCGCATGCATGGTAGGATGTACGGTGCTATACGAAATAATGGTAGTCCAATCAACACACATTTTTTTCAAAAAAGTCTGATTCTCGTGTGAGACGAGAAAATTTTCTGAAAGTGAGTGGCTGCCTATCTTCGATTGCGTGAGAGTGGAACTAGTGCGGACCTGCAGGAATAAACGCGAAACGAGATATGGACAAATTAGGGGAGGGGTACATACCCTTGAAAAGCTCTGTAGTGAGAAAGTGCATCCCGAAGAATTTCAGGAGGATCGTGAATAGCCGCGCTCCTCCTTACGAAATGATGTCGATGAAAATTGTCTTCCATTCAACTAATGGAAATAACTTTCTCTAAAAACAGTGTTGCGTTGTGCAAGGCTGATCCCGTGCCAGACCAGAAAAGTCTTCAGGAACATAAGGCGGTCAACCACTTCACGAAGGATCAATTTCCATGTTCAATATTCCACCAATGGGGTTGCTCACTACACAGCACTGATTCAGACGATCAGACACGAGCGTTCAAAACTGTTACTCCTCCGTGGCCATGTGTGTTCTGAAGTGCCTTTAAGCAGTTTATGAGCTCTAGCAGGCCAGGTGCCTGCTCCCACACCTCCAAGTGGAATTTTTGACGGAGTCCACTTGCATTCATATTAAGGCGACTTCAACCACAGCTGCTCTTCAGCATTCAAACGGACTGCAGCACCGATACAGCTTGCTTGGTTACTCATGAGGGGTGGAGAGTGTTATCGCTACACATGTTTGATCTGAAGAACTGGGAACTAAAAACTAGTTGGAACCGAATCCCAACAAAAAACACGACACCTGTGAAAATCCTGAAAATCCCGGACAACCCTTGCCAGCAAGTCATGGGCCTGCACGTACGGAACAACTGCCGGAGCTCTACGAATGCGCTTCAGGTTGCCCGATTTTCCCGTTGTGCCGCGCACCTCCCGCTAATGTTGAGTGTCAGGGTTCGTTTCCAACTGAAGCTCGCAGTTGGGTCAGCCGTAGGATGAACGTACATAGCAGCTCCTCTTGTTGGAGCTTTCCCACGAGGACCCTTGCCGTCTCTCGGGATCCATTGCAGTGCTCCTTTCGTTCATTGGTCACCTTGTCTCATCATGAGGTGAACGGTGCATCGGCATTTAGTCTTCCACATCTCCGCCGGCTCACAAATATGAGACATTACCCTCACTGAAGCTTCGAAGTCCGGCTCGATATTGAGCTTGATGGCTCTACTTCTGATGACATCCCCCTAGCACTCTGTGCGTGGCCTTCAGCGTACGCTTTACATGGTCCTTGAGAGGTCTAGGCAGCCTATGCCGCTCTTTGCCTCCTATCCACTCCGCACCTCGTTTCCCATGTTCATCGAGCGTCCGAGATACACGTAAGATGACGTCTCTGTGATTTGGAGCCTTCCAGTTGAATTCTGTCCCACTCTTTCATCCGTGGAACGAAGATTTGAGCGTCTTGTCCTATGAGATGAGAGGTATGAGATGAGACATTGTCCCTTGTCGCACCGCTTCTCAACCGAATTGAAAAGGGTGATGGAACTGGTGAACAGTCGTGGTACATCCAGCATATCAGCGTGATGGCGCTCCCACATAGGACGTGTCCTCTCGTTGGTCAATGAGCAGAGACAGAATGGTCCTCTTCTCAACACAGCCGATTGCCTTGTCACGGAGGTAGGAATCCGAAGTAGACGACACTCCCGGCAAAGATCGGAACGGTTTTGGAAGGGCTCTAAACACATCTGAGCACAGTGCGTCGTCATCGAAGAATTCAAGATCAACGCCGGGGAGGTAGAGTCATGGCTCTATTTGAGAGCTGGATATGAGCCCCTAACGATGTAGAACGTCGAACACATAGCATGTGATTTCCATAAGCAGCTTGTTGTCTGCAATCCTATTATTAGACAGCTTGTTATCGACAACCCCTTCACGTAGAGTTTAAGGATGCGGTTGGAATCTGTAAGAGATTGCTTGCTGAAAGATGAGAGGCGGTGACGACGTATTCCGCAATGAGATTATGGTCGAAGTTGCGTCGTCAAGGATGGCCGCTCGTAGCTAGAAGAGGGCTTGGTAGTTCGGAAGGCTCAGAGCACGACTGAGGTGTCGGCAAAAAGAGCGCCAGGCGGTAACGAGTCCCGCTGGATACTTCTCTTGTATTCCGAGGCATTTGGCCGGTGCATATCAAAGCAGATCCCACGGATCTCCTTCGAAAGAGAGCCTTGGGGCTCTCTTGGTAAGAGGGATCTCGGACCGCTTGTTGCAGGGATGCGTGGCGCGTCCCCGGGTGGTGGATAGGGGGATTAAACGCGAAGCAAATGCGACCGTGTACTGCCCAGAGACGCAGGTGGGATGAAGGGGATGGACTCCTTGCTCCTGCTGTGTCGGGTCGACGCGATCCTTGTGCGTGGGAGCGGCATGTTCGTGCACAGTGTGCGTGGATGTGTCCGTGACTGTGCGGATTGTAACTGTGTCGGCTCGGCCAAAAGCTTGCACTCGGTAGACTGGGAGTACATCGTAAGGCGATTCGAGGCCGCCTCAAAAGTCTCGCCCCGTCCCTTCGGGCACTCTGGCTGGCTGCCCGGAGTTCTTCGCCCGCACGACAGAGCCTGACTAGCTACCCGTGTTGTATGGAAGTAAAACACAGCAGCACTAAAAGGTCTCATTCTCCTGACCCCGAAAGAGCCCCCATTTCTGCAGCGATGGGAAGGACGAGTACGGAGAGGCTGCTAAAATCTCAGGGCCTAACCAGGCTGCGCAAATTGAGAAGGACTAGGATGACGATCTGTACTTACAACGCCCGCACGCTTGCATCGGAAGCATCCGTCGAGGACCTGATGATGCAAGCCAAGAAGATCAATTACGACGTCGTCGGACTGACCGAGACGAGAAGACACAACCACCTACACGCCGCCTACGACTCCGGAGAAGAACTGTTCCTCGGAGCATGCGACAGCAGGGGAGTAGGCGGCGTTGGTGTCCTCGTCAACACGCACTTGGCCATGAACATCGATTCGTACGAGTCTCTGACAAGTCGAATCGGACGTCTGCGACTGAAGCGATGTGGCTCCGTGCCAGCTTTGACTGTATACGTGTATACGTCTCCAAAGGTGATCTGCCCTGGCTCCTGAAGGAAAGGAAGAAGCTTATTTGATCACTACTTCACAGTCTAACATTGGCAAGCGCTTCAGTGGATGTCTATGCTTTCTTTTAACGAGCTTTCTGGCAGAACTATAGCTACCCCTTACAGAATCAGTTTTTTGTAGGGGAGATGTTTGCAAACATTTGGAGAAAGCAGACCTCCCAAAACCGCAAGTCTCGAAGCTCACTGTTGAACGTCCATTTCTTGTGAACAACTCTCTATGAGAGGCTGGCAATAAAATCTTTGTGCAATGGCAGGTTCTGACAGGCAGTGCGCTCGCAGCTATAAAATCCTTTACAATTGGTGTTGCTGTCAGAGATTTGTAAGGTGTATCGCTCTCATTTTCTCCAAAAATGTCCAAGTTCAAGAACCTAGTGGTTGCTTGCATTTAATGATCGAAAGGACACATGTCCGGTCTACCGATATATCGTGCGACGTCCCGAATAATGGAAAAATTACGCATACATTTTGTAAGCAGTTGTTCACCATGTGCCCAATAGACATTTTGTCGGTTTTTTTGGAAATTAATGGAGGGCGAGGTAGTGCTTCACAAAAAGGGTGGACGAGCAGCGCCGTCCTTAATGGCGAACAGTAACGAAGGAGCAAACAGAAACGGCTGGAGCAGTGTGATGTGGCGTAGACTTGCGCTCTCTTTGTTCGAAGCATTGAGAAGCCTTGAGGGGCGAGAGCGGAATTGCCAGCATGTCGGCAGGCCACCAATTTTGCCCTCACGTAAATACGCCAGCGAGCGAAAAACGCTAATGACGGCTTCTGAATAAATGAGCTTATAGACGACTTCATACGGTCGAATTAAGCAGCAAAACAACCACGCGTCGAGCTCAGCGGACAGCGACGGCTGACTGAGCCGTGATGCTGGCGCAGCACTGAACACGTGGCTTGGTGGAGGAGGCGAGAAGGGAATGCGAACCTCAGATTTTCGTGAGCGGGCAAGGTGTTCAGAATAAAACCTTCAACGAGATCAGTGATACGATTTTCCCGAGAGCGGGTTATATCGCCACCGTAGGTACACAAAGCATAGCACGACACACTCGGTGCCACTAAGCTGCTAAATTCGTCTACAGCCGCACAACCAATACAGTACTTAAAGCATGATTGTTTGATTGTTGCCGACACTGGAGAGAACAACAAAATCACGCTTCAGGAAAAGCATCTACAAGCACGAACATCTGTAGATCACTGAAGTGCCCAAATGAAGACTGAAGCTCATAGTCTCTTTCAATGAGAGTGTAAAGTAAGCTGCGTTTTTGGATTGAAATTTGCCACGTTTACCAATCGGCAAACATTGACATACATAGCTGGCCTCGAATTTGATGGAATTGTGCTTTGTATGAGGTTCTCCAGGCATTTCCTCTATTCTAAATCGACATCATAAGAATGAAATGGACTGGCTAAGTTGAAGACTCAATTGTCGTCGTGACAGGTCGCCCTGTGAACACCTCATTCATTCACATATTTTTCGAGATTCTGATACCGCTTTCCGCGGGAGCTGACGCGCACTCGCAAAGCCCGCCGAATGTGCGAAGTATGCGAGGGTCCCTGATGCGACGTCGGCATCGGGGGGAGGGGTGCGACTGAACTAGTTCGAAAGTCCCGTAACCATAGTAGGCGTAACCCGCTCGGCAAGGCTGAATGTGAGTACGTTGATTACCCGTTCATGTGAGTTGATAGAAGTATTGGAGCGAAGAAGAATTGATTTCGGTGCGGTGCAGGAGACGAGGTGGTCCTGCAGCAAGTCAGGGGACGTAGGATGTGGCTTCAAGAACGTTCTGACGATTACTCCGTCACCGCTTGTAGTACAGGAAGTCCAGTACTACCAGTGGTGAAGGAATAAACGTCTCCGAACGATTTCGTGATAGGATTTCAAGCGTCGAACGCCTTGACGATCGGCTGATGTGAAGATTGTTGTCGCCGTTAACGAGCGAATCTTCTTCTCTGCCACAGCGCCGCAGACAGGCTGTTCAGAGTAAGCCAAGAAAGAGTTTTGGAGCCTGCTTGATGAGAAGAGAGCAGAGGTACCGGCGAATGATGCCATCATAGTTGCTAGTGACCTTAATGCGCGCGTGCGTGCTACGAAAGACAGGTACAGCTTACAAGGTGTTTTCCGATACGGGTCTCGTAAAGCCGATGATGAGCGTAATCTTGAGTATGCGGAATCGCATAACCTCACCATTGTGAACAGCATATTCCAAGCACGTGCCTCGCACCTCATCTCATACTACATACAGTGGAAGTACCAAGACTCAGGCAGACTTCGTCCTGGTGAAGGATCGCGATCGAAGACGTCACACGCCACTAGTTGTCACAGACGCGAAGGTCGTGCCCTATAAGAGGGCCGCCTCACAGCACCGACCGCTGCCTTGCACCTTACGGATAGCCCCTCCGAGGCTGAAGCAGGTCGAGCGATGCAGTGGAGCAAGAATCAAGTGGTGGCGAAAGAAAGAGAACGAATCAGCTGTGATTTTTCGCGTACGCTTAGCGACAGTCACGACCGTCGTGGAATTTGAAAGAGAGCAACCGGCGCGATATGCGATGCTGCAATATTGGAACTCGACGTCACGAAGCCTCGACGACGCAAAGTCGTCAAGCGGGTATGGCTGTGGACGGAAGATGTGAAAGCGAAGGTCTGAGAGAAGAAGTCCCTCTATCATGTGTTTCTTGGCGATAAAACAGCCGATAACTATCAGAAATATTAGGAGGCGAAAAAGGTTGCAAGGAATCCCGTGGCGTTTGTAAAAGCCACTTATAACGACGACTACGGAAAGCTCGAGTCGCACGATGGTAAGGTGTATTTGTACCAGTCGAGTGCGAGCTTGCGCAGGCACCTCAATGGAGTTTACCGTTTCTGTTGGAGTGGGTTCTGCACTTATCCCACTCCTCTTTGTTGTCGCCTTGATGTCGTTGCGCTAGATCTTCAGAAGCCAGCAGCCTGTCCCATGGACATTGCTCTATGCTGATGACGTGACGCTCGTTTGCGAAGATAAAGGTGATCTCGAGCGGCGGGTGAAAGCTTGTTGCGATGAGTGACGATGTTCGGACTCAAATTGAACGTCAAGTAGACCGAGTATCTAACGACTGACGTAAACGAGTCCGGCTCCATTAAGATGAACGGTACTGAGCTTCGATCCTAGGTAACTGGAGACTTCGGTCTCCAGTTACCTAGGATCGGCAGTAGCGTCCGACGCGGTCTGATGGTCGAAGTGAACTCGCGCGTGAGCGCAGTTTGATCCAAATGGCGCTCGCTGACTGGTGTACTTTGAAATAGGAAGATACCACAGCGCATGAAGTCAAAAATCTTCAGAGCTTTCGTCCGGCTAGTAGTCATACGACGCTGAGTGTTGGCCTGCGACCAGAAATATTGAAACGTGCCTCGCCTCACGGAGACTAAATGCTGCTGCGCTAAGCGGCTGGGGTCATGTGCATGAACCGAATCCGAAATGATGCTATTCGGCAGAAGTTCGTTGTCGTGAAAATAGTCGATAAGTTGAGCGAAGCTACCCTGCGATGGTACGGCTACGTTCTTTGTAGCGAAGAAGGCAGCAACATAGGCCTTGAGTTGGAAGTGCAAGGAAGGCGGTCTAGAGGACGCCCGAATCAGAGCTGTCCCGAAACGTTACACATGGACGTGAAAGTTGCATGCGACCACGCTGACCACCAAGCGCAGGATCGGGAAGGATGGTGTCACGACACCGGGATAGCGGACACCGTTACGAGACAAACGCTGAAGAAGTTCGATTTCTATCAATCGAAAATCATACAGCGCTGTTTATTCAAGTAAGTTCAACGCACACTGCATGAAACGTGAACTAGAACGCTGCTGAAATTCAAACATTGGGCCAACACAACGTTTGAATATTGCTCGAATAACCTTCAAATTCCACTGCCGTAGAATAACTCGTCTATGCTAGCATATGAAATTCAATCGAAATCGACCCTCGAAAATCGTCGATATATTTTCGACGAAATCAGATCACTTACTCGATTGTTCGAAAATTAATGATCAGACTCATTCATTTGCTCAAACGTTCGAATTGCGAAATTTGATTTTGTCCATTCACTGGGCGCGTGTAGCGCAGTCGGAGGAGGCGTGACTGTCGCGGGCACCCGATACCAGGTTCCTGGTTCGGATTTTCCGCCCAGGCCAACCAAGCCTTCCATCCCTCCGGGGTAGGTGAATTGGTACCAGACTTGTCTGGGAAGGATAAAGCGCTGACTTGTTCATCGGGTGGCCACCGCAAGTCATAGTATGGCCAAGTACGCATTCATGTCGCCTCCACGATATCCCGTAGAAGTAAAATGCGCTGGCGCATCCCAGAAGGGACTGACTAACGCCGTCCTTTATCCTTTATCCTTATCCATTCACTCCTTCCAAAAAGATCAATACAAGTTAATTGACGTTAAAACCCACCAGTAACCTGTTGTCAAGTGGCGCAACAGCAAACCAACCAGGCGAATGAGCACGGCCAAACGTTCAGATCTCAGCTGAACTTCATGTTAACAACACATAGCGACAAAGCAATGCAGCGAACACCCTCTTAACAAGAGACACGTTAGCCGCACTCAGAACGCTGGGCGACGAAGTTTTTGGAGCTCTGGATAGGCCGTGATGTTACCGCGTGCTCATGAGGTGATGTACAGTGATGCTAATGTACCATCAACGCCAATTTAAGTGAGTGGATTACTCTTGGCCTTAAGCGATCAGTTGGACCATGAAGACCTATCGCATCAGAAATAGAGAGCGAACTGTTCAGCCTCTCGTTGACGTGCGACACTCCGCCTCGGAGTCTTCGTCAGTGGCAGCAGCGGCGCTGCGTAGCAACCAGTCAGATACACTGCTAATGCTTTAATTGCCCTCTCTTGGGATGACATACGAGCGAACAATCCCACTTCTTCTATTGTTGAACTCTAAGAACGCAATTAAGTGGGGATCTATAATACATGGTGCGGCAAAATCACCCGTGCACCGAAAATTCAATGTTATTTTGAAATCAAACTTCGCAGATCAATTCTAACTATCAAAATTATCTACTACAAACATGACAATTCAAAACACGCTAAAAGTTTTCGAAGTGATCGCCTTCAGCCTCTTTCACAGTCCTTCAGACGTTCAACAAAGGCTTCGCATGTGGCACGCGTTTACGGTTCATCAATCGAAGTAAGGCAGCTGCTTGACACACCATTCCTGCACCACCTTCGCTTTGTGTGCCGGAGCAGAATCTGGTTGAATGCACCAGTAGGCTTCTCCGAAGTGGGAATCGGTCCCCGGCTTGAGAACTTTTTCCAGGATATCCTTGTAAACCGCTGCGTTGATTTTCACGCCAGCTTCGACGAAAACTGTTGGAGTTTTTCCTGAAAATGTGACTCCTCCCCAAACCACAATGGAGTGAGGCTGTTTCGCACTTCCGTGAAGTCGTCCTTTGGCGGTAGCATCAACAAGAGAGTCCCCAGTAATTCTCTCATTTTTGGGAGCTGAAGACTGGATTGAACGCGAGAATCTTTTCATCGCTAAAGACGATGTCTCAAGCGCGTGAAACCGTGAATCCTTGCAGCAACCTTTTACATCTCCCCATTCCCCTCTTCTTCATCCGCAGATGCCTAACCCTTTTGTACTCAAATACGCATGCATTCCACAATGTTCAGTCAACATATCTCAGGCAGCTAAAGAAGAAAATTTTCGGGAAAAAAGCGAAAAAAATTTAAAATGTTTAGGTGCACGAGTAATTTTGCCGCACCCTGTACTAGACCGCTCGCAACTCACTGCGAATTTTTGGTATTGGTAAAGGCGCAACGTTTCGGAACACTGGAGCTGGTGATCAGCAACATGACGCCAACATTCACCTTTGCTCAGGAGAACAGTTCCAGGGACAAGCACCAGCGCAAACGAAGCAAAGAAAGCTGTCATTAACCCTTTCACGACATTGTCCGACGATGTCGTCGGACACTTTTTTTGCCGCGTGGGACAATATCCGAAGATGTCGTCGGACACCACCATAAAAATAGTTCATGGAATATTATCAAGCATTCAATAGTACAATATTAATCGCTGAGCCGACTAATATCTACGGTCAGGATAGTCCATGGAAAACTTCTTTTGTTACTGTTTTCATTTTCATATATAATAAATAATACAAATAAAATAATTCAAATAATCAGCGCGCGGGAAAAATGCGCGCTGTCCCATGCGGCACTCAGTTGAAAATCGCGCGAGTCGTGAAAGGGTTAACACAGTGGAGTCCAGTGCAATGATGTGGTCCTGAAAGGTAGAAACACGAAGACGTTTGACATTTGCGAGACAGTCACGTGCGTAGTGCATAATCTGTAGTCTTCGAGTTCGCATAAATGTCTGAAGGCTTGTACGTTGGTGTTTAACGAAATGAATTACACCTTCGTAGCGGATACCGAGAAGTGCATTCGAATCGAGGAAATTCCATTTTGTCGCATTCAGTCGGAGGCATCTTTAAAGTCTCCGAACTGGATGAGAGCCTTGTTGCCCTGATGAAGTCAGGAAAATCCTTCTTGTCCAGCGAGAGGAAAAGGGCCATAACAAGGTCATAAGTGCGACGGATTTTACATAGTTCCGGACCCTTCTACTGCCTTTCACATTCAGCTTACACAGATACCGCATTGTGCTCACCGCTTTGTGGCTACAGATTTTCGAGTCCTGAACGCGCCGAGAGCAGTAGCTGTGATCGGTGTTTAAAAAAGGGAAATGGACGAATTGGATAGAGGCAAAGTCTATGGTGGCTAATAGTCATTGTAACAAAGTCGTATAAAGACAGTTAGAGTGCGTTAAACTAGACAGTTAGAACATCTTTCACTCTCACACGATCACTTCTGGCTGGGCCACGAATCGTGTGCATAGCTCTGCAGCGCCTCTCACAGGATTTCGTTCCTCGCAAATTCAAGGGCAATGTCAGGTCTTCCGCTATTCTATGCTGCACAGCGCAGTGTTTTTTGCAAGAACCTGGATGAACAAATACTCAAAAGTTTAAGTAAGAGCAAATTCATAACTGATCTTTTGCAGGTACGAAGGTGATCAGATGGACAAGAAATCGCAAGGACTAGATTGTGTTTCTGGACTAACGATAAGTGTGACTCAAATAATAGCATTCATAAATGAGTGTCTTTAGTATAACATCTTCAAGTGGTCCAACGAGCACTACAGGCAGGTCAGAGGGTTGGCCAAAGGTCAGCGTCTGGCTCCTGTGTTAGCCAGTTTCTATGTACTACTACATCTAAAATAGAGACCCGTTCTGGAGCGCAGACCCTTACTGTATTGTCGGTATATTGATGACTGCTTTATCGTATGCTCCACGCAAAACGAAATGGACACCTGTTTCGTTTTGCTCAATCATCAGGCGGAGCACATTAGCATACAAGGGAGAAGCCGAAAATCACTGGCTGCCGTTCCTGAACGCTGAAGTCCGTCTCTCTCAAAGCACCTTCCAGACTAGGTGGTACCGGAAACCTAGCAACAAGATCATCATACTGCGCTCCCGTTTTGCTTATCCTCGCACGATCCCCCTAAAAGAGCCATTGTTCAGAGCATGTTCCGCACAGCTGCATTAGTGTCTTCCAATGACGACATGAAGTCTTCATCAATGGAAATGGCCTCTCGCATTGCTTTTGTCAAATGGGTATGTGTTCGACAACATGCCTAAGAGAGGTCGTCGACCGTCAGCAGCTCAAACACGTAGCGTTCAAGAACGTAGCAAGGCTCCCTTTTCAGTGCGCTTTATCACGGATGCACTCGTAACTTGCAGTCAATGTAACGAGGAATACCTCGGTGAGACGGGCAGGCCTCTTTGGGCCAGAGTGAAGGAACGCGTGGAAGGACTGGGCAAGTGCAAGGTCTCCACGTCTTTAGGGGAACACAGACTGCGAAGCCATAATGGCACAGTGGTTGCGATAGCGGTGACGATCCTAGCGCGTGAGTTCGATATCGCGGGACGCAAACACCGGATGCGTAGTGGATTGCGTTCAAGAATCCTGCGATCAATAGGAGAGAGGAACGGGTGGCCGCAACCCAGGAGCTGGCCCCATTTGCCGACCTCTATGGGTTTGGCCCTGGAGGGCGCCAGCCGGAGGGCCGCTGAGGGGCTGATCCGAAGGGAGAGCTCATTCACCCAGTCGTTCTCCACCCAAAGGTGATCAACCAGCCTTCCAGCTGTTTCCATAAGGTAAGTCGAATTGCCTTACCCTATTCGTTTCATTCTCTCGTTAACTTTCGAAACTCCTGCAGCTTGAAATGATCCCCGGGCGAGTAATTTCTCAAAGTCTTTTTGAAACCTAAGCCGAATAAAGCTACCATAACAATCTTAGCTCAACAGCTTCACAGCATCCTACACCACTGTTAAACGACATGCCAAGATTCAACGGCAATCGGACATGGAACATTCCTAAACCAATTGTTAGTCTGAACCTTAAACAATAGCTCAGCTATGAAAGATTTTTCCTCAAAGGAAAGGGCGATTTAATTCTCAGCTCGCGCGACTCGCTATTGATGAGCTGATCCAATTTCCATTATGCTCTTTTATGTCCATAACTAATCGTAAGTCCTCGCAACATTGGGGCGCAATACGGGTTTGAGGGGTGTGGAATTTGTGTGAAAAAAGCGTATACCTAATAACAATAACAGATAAGAAGTGTAAGGTTTCTCACCTCTCCCCAGCAGTCACCATTCCAAAATAATAATGATTTTGATCTTCAGCACTTTGGGAAGAAATCTCGTCAGAGGCCGAGTTCGTCAACGACCTACAGCAAGTTAATAGAAAAATTACAGCCGAAATCCCTGATAATATGGTGGAACATTTCGCCGCCCTATCAAGGATTTCTGTGGTATTTTCTCTGTTAAATTGTCGTAAGTCGTTTATGAATCCGGCACTAGGTGTTTTTGATCCCCAGCGGTCTACTAGTCTCTCCAAATCCAAGTCTCCATGTGTCACCACATTCACTACACCGAATGTGGTAAACCACTTCACTTTTTGAGCAGAGTCAGTGCTACTGTATTGGCAAATAACACAATTATCTGACATGCACTGCTTGTCGTAGAGTCTATTCTGCACAACTTGCTTCTTGATGTTATTGGAGGGAATATTCGCCTAGAATGACATCATCTTGAAACGAGTAGTGCCACTTCGAATCGCTACAGTAAGCTTATCAAAGGCCCCGTGTCACAGGCGCTGCACGAACATATTTACCGACAAGCTGCCAGAGGGGTGGAAAGAAAGAAATTGCGCTGGGTCGGGATTCAGAAGACATGCTTCAGACGTCATCCAGGCGTCGTCCAACGTGCGCTTGCGCTAAAGCGTTGCAGAATTGCATACGATCGACAAACTGACAGCGTTCCTCAACCGCAGCGCAACTGCAGTAATCGGATGTTCACTTTGAGAAGGACTTGGAGAGGCAGCATATATGCTGCGAAGATATGGAATCTTCAGCGATCCATCTTGCCCACTGCGGAAGCCTGGCTCTCCGGCGCGGATTAGGATGGTAGGCCGATTTAGATGGGAGCTCTCTACTCCCTGATAAAAGGAACCACAACTATGATAACTAAAAGAAGCAGACCACTAAGGAGTACACTACTGTTACTGCTGTTATGTGCTTTAACGCGATTGGCAATCTCCATCGGGTCGCCAAACTTCAACGATAAAACAGAGGGTCACCTTGTATAACGAGTACGACAGCTGATTTCGTCGAAGCCCGAACCAAAGAGTGTTGAACAATGGCAAAATGGCGAGGATAAACCAAGCGTCGGGCATGATTGATAACTCCCAGTAGCCTCGAATGAATGGAAATTGTAGATTTTGAAGATACCACTCGCTTAGCGGGCTGAGTGATCTAGACAGACAAGCCGATAGACACAACAATGGGTAATATTGCCCTCAGTGGTTGGATGCAATAGGGTGCTCGAAAAGAGGAGTACTCAGTGTGAGGGATTAAAAAGCCTTGCATGAAATGAAGAAGTTCCACCTTAGATGACGTTGGTTCGCTCTGGTGAACACAGCAATATGTCCGCTTCTTCCGCTTAGGGCTTCAACGTAAAATAGACGAAATTCGTTGCAACGGATATCGTGTTTAGCGAAGGAAATTCAACGCAGGTCGAGGAAATAGGATGTCGGGAGATCAGATATCGAAAACCCAGTCAGATGGTGCCCACCGACGGCGGAAAAAGACGCGTCCGGAGACGATTCCATTTCTAGAGCCAAATTTGCTTGCGATTTTAGTCCCGCCGGTCGCCTCGTCCATCGGGCCCATTTTCGTAATTTTTGTTCCAATCCTTCGCGTATGTAATCGCGCCGTTGTGATTTTATCTTTGGATTCATCTTCTTTGTTTATAAAAAAATGGTAAGCTGCTTTGTGTTCTTAATGAAAATAAGGAAGTATAGCGTCTTGTGGGCCATAGGTTACTCGGAGGCCAAAAAAGAAAAACGCCGCTACGCACGAGGAACCCTCTTGTTCCGGTTTCTTTTAAAAGCACTACTTTTTACAGGCGATGGTACCGTCGTACTTAATTAGCTGAGTCCCTCAAAACTAGATTTTTTAATTTTCAGAATTAAAAAGTTGTTTGTCTTGTTTTCCAAGTTAGGATATTGTCAAAGACAAGTGATCGAGTACCGCACGTAATTTAATTTTTCTTTTGCAGGCAGGAGTGGCCTTAACCTTAGCTTGCTGTAACTCCTGTTCTTTCATGTGGGAGCTGTATAGCTATATTTTGCATAAAGTCAAAAGTATTCAAAAGCAATCGGAATGACATAGGTCTCGTTCATGTAGAAATGCTGTGTTAATTTGAAATACTTCTTTTGTTATGCACATTTCTCACACTGCATACACGCATAGATACATAATTACTAATAAGTCGCGGGTGGTCGAGTTGATCCTTTTGAATTTTTAAATAAAACGAACAGACGAACGAACAAAAGCGATTTGTAATATTCCGGCCAATAAAGCGAAAAATAAATCAATTTTCTATCTTTTCGAATAATAAAACAAATGAATAACTCGATTTTTTATAAAAATTTAGAATAGGCGTACAAAGCTGAACTTGCTTTTTTGAAATTCCCAATAACCGCTCAACCGAATAACTCAACTTTCAAAATTTTGAACAGTCGAACAGAAGAAGAACTCAACTTTTCCGAGTCGGCAAATAAATCTTGCAAATGAGAGATATAATGAACGACATTCGAAAAGCGATTTCGACCGAACAGACGCTTTGGATACTCCCACCTAACGTCGGAAGAAGAGACTCCCTGACATGAAGTTGATATTTTTGGCATGTGGAGAGCATGAATCGGCTCCCACTGTCAAGTTATGCTATTGACTTTTGACCACTTTCGCTTGGGAATCGCGTAAGCATGCTGGCCTAGAGAAAGGCTTCACAAGAAGTGAACAACGTCGATAGGTTACAATCAATCACTGTGGCGAATAGAATTCTTCCTTCACATTCGACTATTCATTCATAGAATCAATTATTTATAACCAAAGAGTTCGATTTTTGACGAAGATTCGATGTCCCCTGAAGAAGCGTTGCTCAAATATGTAAGGTTAATTAAATGGATGCCTTGACTTCCAAAAAAATTAGAACTTTCTGGAAAAAAATTAAAAATTCTAGGTCAGTGAAGATCATGTGGAAGTTTCTAGAAAAAGATGCAAGCGATATTTAACTAGAAATATAGAATTTTCTGGAAAAAATGAAAAATCCTAGGTCAGTGAAGACCATGCGGGAGTTTCTAGAAGGAGATGCGAGCGAATTTGAACCAGAAATATGGAATTTTCAGTAAAAAAATCCTATGTCAGCGAAGATCATGTGGAAGTTTCCAGAAGGAGACGAAAGCGAAATTTTACCAGAAATATCTCTTCGTCATACTACAAAAATACACGTCGGACGCAGGCGAGGGTCCTCACAATTCGAAGCACAACATCGTCCAAGGAAAACGGTCAGCAGTCTAGAACACTGTGCTAGACCTCAAAAGCTAACACCTCGGCCATCAACAAATGCCAATGGAAGAAGCCGAATACTACTCCTCTCCGACAAAAATTGTTCATCCCTCGTCAGTTGCGGCTTCGCACATTGGACCACTCAACTCGGCTATCATTGTTCATTTCCCAAAGATCGGCTCTATGTACCTTCGGTCTACGTAAGTTGAATTTTTCGCAAAACAAGCTTTAAGCAAATAAAGTTGGTATAATGAAACGTTAACATTACCAGGGCTTCAGCCATTCTCTACAAGATCCCGCAAAGACGCTCGAATCGTGGGTTGAAGTCTAGGCACAGCTGTTCGCAAGAGCACAACACCTTGTACTCCTCGGAAGTTTAGAAAGAGTGTCAAATTCCATGAAAAAGTCTTGAATAAATTGGTACTAAGCAGGAGAAATGAATAAATAAAAAAAGAGGACTTGCATCGGAGAAAGGACAATTATTGTCGCACGGAAATTCAAGTTTCATGCCAAGGCAGGTAAAAGAAGTCCAGCAGTTAGACTGCTGCGTTTCAGGGGACAGCATAGGTTTGGTAGAGTACAGGAGTCTCAAGAGATGTGTAACGTCACCACGACGTCGAGCGCTGATGTCGGTGGCACCTCGCCTACTGGAACGGAACACCGCAACACCGCGTAGATATCGATGCGTCCATAACCAGCGCGTATCCACGTCAGCGCAGCAAATCCGGGGATTTTAGTCGGGAGAGGCCTGGAGGAATGCGCACAGAACGATAGAGAAGAATTGGATTGGGTGAATTGACCACTATGGCGTTCGCGGTCGGTCTATGACAAACCGTCTGCCTTCAGGTCGGACACGTAGCTTATCCAGCATTCCCAACGCTCAGTTATCATTGGAACCGCTGGTAGGAGTGCTTGCAATTGAAGGGATTGATCTGGCTGCAAAATTAAATTTGAACCTTTCTTATACGCTACACCAAGGGTGTACCTCCATCTGCGATCTGTACCTCTACTAACCATAAGGCACTGAATTGAAGTCACATGCATAAACGTTTTTCGATACCCTACAACCTCACTCTCAGCAGTCACCGTTTCTATCCTATGGCTGATTGAGAGGTGTCGACACATTTTGATGCCCAACAAGCTCAGATCGAAAGCTTCGGCCGTCTCCGACTTCTACGTTCAAACGATCATAGGCTCTCCACGAATCATCTATTTTGACCAAGGGCTTAGTCCGAGTTCGAACATTTCTACCAGAGAAGCAAAATGGTAATAGTTCTCTGGTTGTGAATAGCCAGACTGTTGGAGCTCATGATTGTGAATAGTCAGACTGATAGAGCTCAGGAATTGTCTAGATTGGACACTCTCTACCATTCGGTTAGGCTCCATTGTTGAAGGATTTTTCAACGAACCGGGAAAAGCAACATGTATGGAGTAAATCGATGAAGTAAAACATTAGGCTCTTGATCCTGCGGTTTTGTAAGTGAACATTTGGCAATATTTCGTCTGAAGTTGAAGGTAGGAACCCTTTCATCCAGGACAGGACACCTTTGAAACGGAATCTCCTCCTACTGCACTCCACGCATCTGTAAACTAACCGTAAATTAACCTCACCAGTTTTAGTCTGCTCGATACCTCTCTCCATACTCACGTCCAAACACTACATAGAGATGAATACTTGCAACATAACATGCCTACCTGAACCCCTACTGTGGCTATTTCAGTCTTCTTCCTAAATAAAGAGGAAATTTAGACGAAAAAACGTCGAACGAAAAGACAAAAAAATGCGCATCGACAGGTTCACCGTGGCGACACGTACAGGGATAGCCGTACAGTGGCCGTGGGTCGATACGTGGAGCCCGCAGACATCCCTGTACGTATCGCCACGGTGAACCCGTCGGCGCGCACACATGGGCTTCGGCCCGAGGCCGCCGTGCCCCCCCCCCCCCTCACTGGGCTTGAACCCAAATGCCTAATCTTCAGAAACATTTAAAATCAGTGGATGTTATTCGAACAGTAGATAGCGTTTACTGCCCGACGCGACAACAAAAATCGAACGACTCTTGTAGTTGCTCCCCTATACCCCTATTAATTCGCTGACGATCGCGGACAGTTTGGTTCAAAGAAACACCCGGCTGACGTACACAGACATCTTTTGGCTATGGCTCTCCTTCGTTTGAAGAACAACGTGACACACTGATTATTTGAATTACAACAGGGTGTCTCAAGGTGGCGATGTCCGTACCTCCACGTGGTGCCTCTGGAAAATCCTCGTTCTAAGAGCTAAGCTACGCACGGACACTTGATTACAGGCGACAGGCCAGCCTACAAAGACCCATGTCACACCAAATGCTGTACGAATGTTCCCGTTTATCAAGATAGCGCTACGGCGTCTGCGGGAGCCGACGCGCACTCGGGAAGCCCGGCGAGTGTGGAAAGTATGCGAGGGTCCCTGATGCGAGGACGGCATCAGGGGCAACTGAGCTAGTCTGAACCGAAAGTCCCGTAACGCAGGACCCGCGTGGCAAAGCTGAATGTACGTTGACAGGGCGCTCATGCGAGTTGGTTTAAGCAAAGCGAAGAAGAGCTGATTTCTGTGCGGTGCAGGAGACGAGGTGGTCCTGCTGCAAGTCAAGGAACATAGGACGAGCTTTGAGGCCGTTCTATGTGGAAGTCCCAAGATCACCAGTGGGATCGGAATAATCTTCTCCGAGCAATTTCATGGCTCGTTCGTTAATGATCGTTGTCGCTGCTAAGGAGCGACTCTATCGCTTCTTCTCTGCGTATGCTTCGCAGACTGGCTGCTCCGATCAGGCAAAGGATGAGTTTTGGAGCCTGTTTGATGAGAAAACAGCAGAGGTACCGTCGAAAGATGTCGTGGTCGCTGGTGACCTTAATGAGAACGTAAGCGCGACGAAAGACGGGTACAGTTGTCATGGTGAATTCGGTTACGGGTAGCGTAACACAGTTGAGTATGCGGATTGCATAACCTCACCACAGTGAACACCGTGTTTCGCAAACGCGACTACCACCTCATCTCGCTCTATAGTAGAAATATCAAAACGCAGATAGATTTCGTCCTTGTGAAGGATCATGATCGATGTCTCGTCACAGACGCGAAGGTCGTACCGTATGAGACGGTCGCCCCACAGCATCGAATGCTGATCTGCACCCTAAAGACCGTCCCTCCGAAGCTTGAACGATGCGGTGCATCAAGAATCAAGTGGCGAATGATAGAGAAGGAAGCAGCTGTGATTTCTCGCGTGCGGTTACCGACAGTCACAACTGTCAATGAAACTTGGAAGAAGGCGACCGACGCGATACGTCAAGCTGCACAGTCGGAGCTCGGCACTACGAAGTCTTGACGACGTCAAGTCGACAAGCAACCATTGCTGTGGACGCACGATGTGAAAGCGAAGGTCGAAGGAGGGAGTGGATCTAGCACGTAATTCTCGGCGAAAAGACAGCCAATATCTGACGAAGTACCAAGAGGCGAAGAAAGCTGCAAAGAAGGCCGTGGCTGTTGCAAAAGCCACTCATTATGGAGATGTCAACGAGAAGCTCGAGTCGTGCGATGGTGAGCGGCACATGTACCGACCTGCAAAGTTTCGCCATCGGCAGACCGAGGATATTGAGAAGTTTTTCGGCATCAATGATGAGAATGGCCATCTTCTTACGGACCGCAAGAAGGCATTGAAGCGATGGCGCGATTACATTGAGGAAATGGCTACAGTAGAGTTTTTTCATACAGCTATCCCTTCGACGGCTCCAACCCATGGCCCCGTGCAGAAGATCACCGTGGAGGAGACTGAAGCGGCTTTGAAGAGGACGAGGCCAGGCAAAGCGACTGGGCCCGATGACGTGGCAGCTGATTTATGGAAGTCAAAGTTTTGACACTATCCTGAGTGGTTGGCAAACTTCTTTAATCAGGTTGTAGCGGAGAACAAAGTGCCAGAGTGTGGCGCCGAAGTACGTGGTATTTGCAAGAAGAAGGGCAGTCCTCCTGGCTGCTCGATTCGCTTGCTTTCGCACAGCATGTATAGCGACACTGGGTCGCTCTTACCAGTCACCTAGCTCCTACTAAATCCGCAAGTGTCCAATTGTTCGATCAATGGGCCGTATTGAGATTATGGACGCTGCTACCATGTTTTTCTCTATGTTGATCACGTAATGTTTTTTGTATGTTGATCACTTAGCACAGCTCGCCTTCCTCACTGTAGCCGACACTCCCAGCTGTTCCTTTGTGAGCCACGTAACTCCTCGGCCGCCCTCACTGTAGCGTAAACAAAGGAACGCATTCGCCTGTACGGTCGCCACCCGAGTGGCCGCGCTCATTTCTTGCCTTCCTCGATTCCTTGCTTGTTAGAAGGTTTTAATTCTAGCACATCGTCTGTATGTTATTGGTCGCTCGTTTTAAATGTAGATCATTAACATAAATGTTTAATTACTCAAGTTTGAGTTGAGGGACAACGTACAACGTAGTCGCGCAAGGTCCACAAGGTCGAAATCCGCGTGGCACTCTACAAAAAGAGGAAGGCAAGCAGAGGATCCGAGAGGATCCTTAACCACCGACCAGAGGACCTCTAAGGCAACAACAGCCAGCCGCGATAAATTGGTGCATCGGCCAAATCTTCAAAGGAAAAGTGAGTTCGATATTTCGCTTTGTCCTGTCTTACATGGTACTTTTGTGAATCTGCACGACTACATCTTTGCACGACTACTATTTGCACCACTGCTAAGAGGACCGTCTAAAGAGGAATCCAGTTCAACCGAACTCTGAGGATTCGCCATGTCTTCCACTATCAAGGGAAAGCAGAGTTGGCTCACCAGACAAGGAACTCAGCTAGATGAATCGATAAGTCCTCTCGATGAGTTTCTCAAGTCCGCGCCGGACCTTCCCGCTCGCGAAGCGTTCGTGCAAACGCAACAAGGGATAAAGGAGCTGGACTTTCGACAAACTGTTCTGGAAAAGGCTCTCGATCAGTACTCCAGCCCCACGGATGCCGCCAATCTCACGGAGGAAAACCAGGCTAAAGCCGACTTGAACATATCCACGGCGCATACACTCCTCTCTCAAGCTCAGAACCTCACCCTGAAGCTCACACTCTTTGTGGAGAAGACCAAAGCCGACAGCGCGGACACAACAGAGGCTGCCAGCATACGACCTCAATAACCGCCATTACAAATTCCCAAAGTCAGAGGCCTGCTATGGGACTGGGACGAATTCTGGGGTATTTTCAGCGCTACCGTCCACAGCCGGCGGATCAGTAAAATCGAGAAGCTTCACTATCTTCTCGATTCTCTACAGGACCCTGCGAGAGAAGCCGTTCAGGACCTACAGATCACAGAGGAAAACTACAACTTCGCTGTGGACCTTCTGCAAAGCCGATACGGAAATGAAAAGGCCATCGTCGGCCGTCTTTTATCGACCCTCCAAGCCCTGCGACCTCAAAGCAGCAGCCTGTCCGACCAAAGACGGCTGCTCGATAAAATAGTACCGCTCGTTTCGCAACTTAAACAGAAAGAAGAATCCGTCGAAACCCAGCATATGCGACGCGCAATCCTGGGAAAGTTCACGGACAAAATCCAGAGAGCGGTACTCAAACGAAGGGACTCATCGTGGACAACCATCGACCTCCTACAAAATTTGCACGACTATTTCGCAACGGAGGACGAGATCCAGCACGCCAAAGGATTCTCAGATACTCCAGCGAAAAGGGAACCCGCAAGCAGGGAGCAACCGCTACCGACGAGGAACTATCAAGCTCCTTTTCGCAATCTTCGCGAGGGAAAAACCCAGAATCTGAAGAAATTCCCATGCTCTTACTGTCATAGAACGGATCACACTCCAACCACATGCACTCAATATCCAACCTGTGCCCAGCGGATCAATCAAATGCAACAGCGGAATCTCTGCAGAAATTGCGGCTCTACGGCTCACAAAACGTCAGACTGTAACCGAGGAGCATGCCGCCAATGCAAAAGAAAAGGGCATCACACGTCGATTTGCAGGCAGACTGCCGAAAGCAAGGAGTAAGATCACCGCCGCAACAGGACACGCGAAACGGAGCCACCGCTACGACGCCAGCTTCACGACGGTCTGTCACTACTCAAAATTTCGCAGCCATCGTTGCGCAACCGCAATCGATGAAATGCACACTCGGAACAGACGTATTGTCTCGCAAGACAGACGGCACGCAAATCGCAAGAGGGAACATCGATCTCCTAATAGGACAAGCCAGGGCTGAAACACTCAGGAAGAAGAATTTGAAGATGTGCACATAATTCTAGACACTGGAGCGGATCAGTCTTTTATCACCTCAGACTACGCTAAGCATCTCGGATTAGGGACGACAGGCTCTCTGCCGCTTACGATACGCACCTTCGGCTCCGACATGCCGATGGAGAAAGCATGTGAAACCACATTCGTTGAAATAGAGGATCGAAAGGGAAAACGACATCATCTCAAAGTCGCGAAAATCGACTTCGGGGGAAATTCACAGAACCCAATTGGATTCGAAGGACCGCAAATATCTCGCTGAACACGACATCCAACTGTCTGTCAGCTCAAAGGAGACAACGGTAACACCCCAAATTCTCCTCGGATGTGGGGACTTGTTCGAGTTCTTCGAGAACGGGCTCGGAATTAGCCACAACCTCCCGTCAGGACTCAAATTGCTTCATTCAAAAATCGGATACCTCGTCACGGGAAAAAATGGTAACGAGACGCCGCGGCCGTCAGCTCGACTCAATACCGTCACAACGGACACGATCCACGATCTCGATCAAGAACGCATCCTATGGGACCAATACTGTAGCCTCGATTCATCAGGAATCGAAGAATTTATGGGTACTATATCACAAGAGATAAAGGATGAAAATCGACGCATATGGGACCAATTCCATACCACAGTAGAGCGTCACGACGATGGTTACCATGTAAGACTTCCTTGGAAACAGACCACTGAAGACTTACCAGATAATCGAACCATCGCCTACAACACACTTCGGAGCGTACTCTCGAAGCTTAGAAATCAGCCACAACTGCTGTCGCAATACCACAACACGTTACAGGAGCAACTCTCCAAAGGAATTATCGAGGAAGTCGATGAGGACGCACAGCCCGACGGCAAAGTGGTTCATTACCTAGCACACCAAGCTGTGATCACACCACATAAGGAGACCACTAAGCTTCGAGTTGTCTTTGATGGATCCGATCACCACAAGGACGCGCCATGCCTTAATGACAAGCTATACCAAGGGCCGGTCATCCTTCCGTCCTTGATCGGCATGCTCAATCGATTCCGCATTGGTAAAGTCGCGATCATAAGTGACATCGAGAAGGCCTTTCTACAGGTCCATCTCCAGAGGATCGATCGCGACGCGACGCGATGCTTATGGATCCGCAATATCGACACCTACCGCTTCACTCGCGTAACGTTCGGCCTCAACTGCTCACCATTTCGAATGGGTGCGACCATAATGGAACACTTATACCAAACATCAGATCGGGAAATGGCCGAGCGAATCAAGGACAACGTATATGTCGACAACATCCTCATGACAGCCGAGACTCCACAACAAGCGGTACGGGACTGTCTTCAAGCCAGACAACTATTTGCCGAAATCAATATGAATCTTCGCGAATTCCGCACCAACTCCAGCGAAGCAAACATGCTGCTGCCAAAGGAATGCCTAGGGAAGTCGACTACTCCCAAAGTACTAGGGATGCAGTGGAACTCCGAAAAGGACACACTGGATATCGCCTGTCGATTCCCGCGAAAGACTGTATTTTCGAAACGAACAGTGTCGGAACAAGTAGCGACGATATTCGATCCATTGGGATGGATGTCTCCGCTCATGCTGAAACCAAAGCTGTTCCTGCAGCACAATGTGGCATCGAGAAGGCCTTTCTACAGGTCCATCTCCACACCTACACCTGGGATCAAGCGCTTTCCTACGATCATCAACAGCAATGGAGCAACATTTTTGATTCCATTCATGATTTCAAGGTACACCTTCCGAGAATGGTATGTAGTGGAGCCAAGGACATATCGCCAGACCTAGTACTGTTTGCAGACGCCAGCAAAGACGCCATGGCTACCTGCGCATACCTACTTCACGAAGGAAGCAGCACCTTGCTCATGGCCAAAGCCAAGTTGCCCTCTATCAAGGACAACCCTACAACACCCAAGCTCGAGGTGAACGCGCTCACGATGGCTGCAAGACTTTCGAGTACCATATTCAGCGCTCTTCGAAATCGAGTATTGATCAAGGAAATTACCATCTACTCTGACTCAGAAATCGCACTAGGATGGATCAAAAACCCGAAATTGGATGCGAAAGTAGGAGTTCTCGTGCGGAATCGATCAAAGGAAGTCCGCAAAATCGTGCCAGCCTTCAGAAGGATGGGATCACCGTACAATTCGGATACGTCGATACCACCAGTAATCCGGCAGATGCTGCAATCAGAGGTCTGTCAAAGCAAGAATTCAACTACCACTCGCTGTGGTGGAATAGACCAGCTTATCTCCGCCTACCCAAACAAGACTGGCCACCTCAAGAAGAGCTCAGTCTACAAGGTGAGGAGGAGCCGTTGGTTCAAACCATTCTGTCTAAGTCGACCACTCAAGCTGTCTACAGCGAGGTAATCGACTGGTCCAGACACTCGTTCGTACACCGAGCCACTTCCTCCTTCGCGTACGCCCTTAGGTGGCTGGAACGCATCACAAAACGGACTAACCCTGATCTCCGTGACAAGCTACTCAGGCGCATACTTGAGCTGCGCTTTCATGAAGACGACTTCATCACTGTCCCGGAGGCCGAGCGCACATCTAAACTGCTTCTCCGCAATCACCAACAGGTCCACGTCGAAGGGAAAATAAACCCTCAGAAAGACCGTCTTATCCCTTCGAAGGATTCCGAAGGAATCATACGCTGCCGAGGACGTCTTCAGCAGTCGCACTTGCTAGACGAGAGCAAGTTCCCGATACTCGTCGGAGTTCAATCAGACCTTGCCTCACTCATCATCAAAGACGCCTACGCCACCTTCCACCTCGGCACGGCTCACACCATGACTGGAGTACGAGAAAAATTCTGGATTCCGCAGCTCAGACGACAAGTCCGGAAAATTCTCCGACGATGAGTGCCTTGCCAACGGATGAATAACCTACCGTATCGACAACCAGAGATGTCAGACCTCCCTGCTCGACGAGTCACCCCCAGCTGACCATTTCTTCACGTCGTTATCGATTACTTCGGTCCCATTACGGTAGGTTCACCCACTGAGGAGACTGCAAAAGCTTATGGGATCATTCTCACGTGTACAGTCACTCGACTTCTGCACCTGGAATGTGTTCCTGACATGTCTACCGAGCAACTACTTAACGCGCTTCGACGCTTCTTCGCCAGAAGAGGAGTTCAGGAAACCATCACGTCAGATAATGCACCATGTTTCCTCCTCGCAGATCAGATTCTCAATGATGCAGTATCACAATTAGCCAATGACACAACTGTTGCAAAAGTCATGGCCACGAAGGGAATTCTATGGAAAACCATCACGCCGTATGCACTGTGGCAAGGACCATTCTACGAAAGGCTGATAAAGTCAGTGAAGAATTCGATGTACAAAACTCTGGGAAGAGCAGTAGTGACAATGGATAATCTGAACATTCTCCTAATCGAGATCGAAGGCACACTGAACACACGCCCGCTTACCTACCAAGAGGAACACTGGGAAGACCAGCCAATGATCAGGCCGATTGACTTCATCCAGAGAGACCTCCTTGTGACCTACCCAATGGAACACCTAGGAGAATCATCCGACGATCCCACATATAACCCTACGGCGGAAAATGTGCAACTTCAGACACGACACCAAACGGAGGAAGCTCTTCGAACATCCTATCAATTCACCCAGAAGTTTTGGAAGATATGGTCGGAGCAATACCTCACATCTCTTCGAGAGCAACACGTACGCTTCCTTCCTGGCGATCATGGATCTCCTAGACAACTGGAACCAGGACAAGTCGTACTGCTCGCAGATCCCAACCTGCCAAGAAACACGTGGAAGATGGGACGGATTACCAACGTCACCGCCAACAGCGAAGAAATTGTACGCGAAGTGGCTAGCTACCCTGTGCTTTCATATGAGTCTCAAACATCTCCAAAAGCTTCACTAGCAGCAATGCTAGAACCTTTCAAACAGTACCTGCATTTTTCGTAAGCATAAGTGTATTTTTAAGTTTTGAACCTCAAAAGAAGCACAAATCAGTCAAAACGGTCACTTTGTAAAGAAATTATAACACGCATTTAAGCGAAACACAGTTAATCGTGTGTAAAATGCAAATTTTCAGAGAAAAGCATGGCGCATTAGACGCCGCGCATAAGCCAGCAACTTTCTATTTTCCTAAGCTTTTATAAGAGGCCTTAACTTTTTTAGTGCCTCTAGTATGAGCAAAGTTATCACCTTTCAAATAGTGTACACATTTTTTTGAGACACCCTGTACAGGGTGCGGCAAAATTGCCCGTACACCTAAGCATTTTGCAATTTTTAAAAATTCTTTAAAACTTTTCTGTTTCATTAGCCTAATATATGTTGACTAGACATTCTCGAACTCATACGTGCTTAAGTACAAAATGGTTAGGCGTCCAAACCTACGAAGTGCTATTATCGAGCTTCATAAGGCAGGGAAGCAAACGAGAGATATTGTGAAGATCTTCTCCGTGCCCCGAAGAACGGTCCAGAATACAGTGAAACGCTACAAGGAATTGAAGACCGAAGAGGATAGGAAAGGAAGAGGGCATCCTACGACAGCTACCAACCGGAAAATATAAAACTCGTGAGAGAAAAGATCCGGAGAAACACCAGGAGATCGATGGGCTAGATGGCAAAAGACATAGGAATAAGCGAAAGGTCAATAAGAAGGATAGTCAGGGAAAAGACTAAGAAGTTCCCTTATCGTCTGTAGCAATGCCAACTCCTGACCGACACTATAGAAAAGGGGAGATTGGAAAGATGCAAAAGTTGCTGCAACGATTCACGGTGGCACGCGCTCGAGACATCGTCTTTAGCGATGAAAAGACTTCACGTTGAATACATCCTTCAACTCCCAAAATAAGAGGATTATTGGGGACTCGCCTGCTGATGGTACCGCTAGAGAACGACTTCAGGAAAGTGCGAAACAGCCACACTCTATTATGGTTTAGGGAGGAGTCACATCTTCAGGAAAAACTCCACTTGTTTTCGTCGAAGCTGGCGTGATAGTCAGCGCAGCGGTTTACGAGGATATCCCTGAAAAAGTTTTCAAGCCGTGGGCCGATTCCCACTTCGGAGAAGCCTACTGGTGCTTTCAAGAAGATTCTGTTCCGGCACACAAAGCGAAGGTGGTCCAGGAATGGTGCGCCGAGCAGCTGCCTGACTTCATCACACACGACGAATGATCCTCCAGGTTCTCCGTACCTTAACCCGATGGATTATTCTGTGTGGGCCGTAATAGAGAAAAAGGTCTGCTCTACAAGGCACCCAAATTTGGACTCTCCTAAAGAGGCGCTTTTGAAATACTGGGATGAAATTGATAAACCGTACCCGCGTGCCACATGCGAAGCCTTTGTCGAACATCTGAAGGACTGTGTGGAGGCTGAAGGCGATCATTTCGAAAACTGTTAGCATGCTTTGAATTTTCATGTTTGTAGTGGATAATTTTGATAGTTAGAATTGATCTGCGAAGTTTGATTTCAAAATACCATTGAATTTTCAGTGCACGGGTAATTTTGCCGCACCCTGTATAGTGGAATTCACGCTCGCGTCAAATTGTGTGAGCAAGACTAGGAAAAAACTTCTGAAGAGAAAACAAAAGCTGATCGGAGGAAGAAAACAACTCAGTCTTCATTACGCTTGTGCAAACAGGGCTCCAACCATCTATCCGTTCGTTTTTGTATTCCTTTTATTTTAAACGAGAACATAGGGATCTATCGCATTCCTCGACTTTCAGAAGGAAGAAAAGTCGAGAGAATCAGGTAATCTTGTCCGGTCGCCTCCCAGTACAGTGACAATGAGGAGGCGCCGGCTGGCGCGAGCATTCCAAGTTCGTGGTTACGGTCCTCCAGGCGAACCAAGGCCACCCTCGCTCCGAGCTCAGTGAATTGGTACCATACTTGCCTGGAAGGACGAAACGGTACACGTCGCGAAGGCACTCAGCAGGGACACGGGACCGCCGCAGCACCGGTTGTAACCTCGCGCGATGGCATTACCATGGCCGAGCCTCATAGGCACAGAGGAGAAGTGTTCGATCGGCACAGTGATTGGCTGCCGATTACGGTAGGAGCAGCGGCGCGTTCCCTCACTGCATGTTTGCGCACCCGCTGCTGTGCGCCTTCGCAACATGCGTCGATAAACACTGAGTTGTCCGGCTGAGCAATGCAAGTCATTGTAAAGGCCATATACGCATTCAAATCGCCTCCACGGAATCCCGTAGAAGTGAGATGCGTGGCGTATCCCAATGGTTTGAGTAGATTCGCCATGTATCCCTTTATCGATGAGCTCAAAATTGGAAGCAGCACGCATCCTGGACAACTAGAGTACATGTTGATGTGAAAACCAGCTGCATCATCACACTAGAATAATGGAAGAGAAAGAAGTAGTCTCTGCGTGAACTACAAGTAAGGGGCTGATGTGGCCAACGTAGTTAGTGACGGAAGCGCGCTGCCAAGATTAAAACAACCTATACGTGAAAACGAATGAAACTGCTGTGCCAGAACAGTGGTTTGTGTTCTCCTGCTTGCTTCTGCTAAAGCGAAAGCCAAGCAAAATATCCTCGTTCAAATTAGTCCTCCCAACGGAACAATTCTAAGAATACTAAACATTGCCAAAAAAACTGAAACTTTCTGCTACATCGTTCGCTGTCGTGCCACCTCTAACAGACTGCGATGCACACGATGGGTAACCTCAATGTGCCGCTAGGGAGGCTCTCTCGGATAAGAACTTCTTTCATTTTCCGGTGTTTCATGCCTTTCTTCTTCTTTTTGCTTTTGCATGTTGATAGCATTGTGCCCATCTTATTATGCTATTTATTTCTGTTACACAAGGAGTGCTCACTTGTTCCGTAGGTCTACATGCTGCCCTCGCCGAACACGTGTTGCGCCAAAGTGGAAATCGTGGAATAGTGAAATACATATTACAATACATATTTAGAATGACTACTTCGACAGACTATACAGCACAGCCATAGTTTCGAGCTTTCTTGGAGGATATTCTAGCTTTGGAGGAAGGCAGTTTAGGCGGAACCTTCGTTAGCTGCTCGTCGTCCAACGCGTTCTGCTTGGAAACAGTTGAAATTCTCAAAAACTGAGAATGTATTCCTACTCCTCCTTAAGTCGTCATTAGGATATGCCACACAAACAAATCGAAAAATTGGCTGTTCTGCATGTGATTATTTAGGACTTGTTCGCTCGCTTCGAACTCCGTGTTCCCGAACAACGCTCTAACCTATTTGGAAGCAACCTTAACTCTAGTCAGGAATCAGAGCAGGATAACTGATGCCTTGCGGGAAGGCTAAACTGCAAACACGACGTAGTTTTGGACATCCAGAAAATTTTCCGAATGTTTTCCATTTTGGCAAGGAATTTCATATCTGGTGGAAAGTTCGCTTACAAGTGGGAGACGTTGAATCGGGAGTGCTTCTTACTGCCGATGTGATCCACGGCGTCGCCATTGAAGTAGTTGTGTCTCCTGGCGATGTTCATCCTACGTCGGCCTCAGAGGACTCCCAGAATTGACGTCAGCTGCAGATGTTGTAGATGGAGTTCGTAAAAGAGCAGCTTGAACTTACACGGAAGGTAACACAGCTGAAGCGGAACCGTCGCTTGGGGACGCCAATGGCTCCGCCGCGCCTCGATCACATTAATCTCCAGGTGCGGGTAATTTAAAGCCTCTTGCGAGTGTCGGCTTGGTAGACCTAGTAACGCTCGCTCTTTGTGTAAAAATGCCATTTAGTGGATCCGGGCTTGCCAAAGAAGTCCAGATTGAACCCGAATAGAAGAAGTCTGCCTTCACGCCTGAGAACTTCTAACCAGACGAGTACCTACCCATCAGAAGTCTTGTACATAGTTATAGTCCGGTTTGGGAAAAGTCTTCATCTTACCCATGCTAGGAGTGTTGTTGATGTAGGACTACAGTCAATTGTTACAAAAATAAAACCATAGTCGTAAAACTTTTATGGAGATTTTATTTTTATTTACTTATTTATTGCGCATGCTCGTAAACAAAAATATAGGCATCAAGAACACGTCAGCGACCAGAAGCTATACGAAAACATTTGAAAATGCAGGACAAACTGTTGCAGCAGCAGAAGAATGGAGACCATGTGATAACGCTTCCCACAGAAACGCATGCTGTTAGGAACATACCGCCTAACACGTAATGCCCACCATTGATTGGAACAAAATGGGTCAAACAATGAAGGGTGGGGGCGGTACAACGACATTGTTGCCTCAGGAAGCCCATCTCTCCATTCTTCTTCTTTCCTGCTATATGCTATTCTTGGCCTTTTCACATTACGCAGTTTCCGAAGTTCAATGCGAATATGCATAACTCTTCTAACAAGTAAAGGCAGTTCAAGGGATGTGCTCGGTTTATGCAGCGGGCCGGAAGTTTAGATACAGAGAGGAGAAATTAGTTACAAAGGCGGCAAAGTATGCTATGCATCGTACTCTTCAATCACTGACACTTTCCGATTCTTTTGGTCTTGCCCGTTGTCGGATGTTGGATTCAGGGAAACGACCAATTAATCCAGGTCCTAGACGCTCGAAACTGCGCTCAATTTTACGTTGATTGGGCTGCTTAGGGATCTGGCTCCACGATCTAAACATGTAAGGAAGTCTGATCCCTTCGAATGATGTTCACTATTTTGTCAGAAAAGGCCTAAATTTTCAAATCGTACATCGCCTGTGTAGCCCTTTCCGAACGCCTTGTGGCATAGGTGGACGGGAGTGGATCAGCATGGTTGCCATTTTGGGCCAACCCTGTAGAGCACGAAGCTGGTGCTGTTCATGCAACAACGACGCGAGCACTATTGTGCTTTCAGGACTAGAGATATCGAGGAGAGGTTAGGTCTTTGTCATACCACCGCTCACCCCGAGCGACGCCTTATGATATGCAGCCATATCGATTCCATCGCGCCGCCCGATCGATATGGGAGCACATCATTAGGCGTCGCTCGGGGTGAGCGATGGTATGACAAAGGCCTTACGCACAAACTTCGCATAGGGGGTTATCTGGGCTGCTGATCACGAATCTGGCATCCGTTTTGCCATAACGCTGGAGTAGTTACGGGTAAGGAACGCTTTAGAATATCTGAATATGATTATCACCTTGGTCACCCATGCCTACCCTAACTATCGTACTCCAGCGTAATACGAAAATGAACGTCAGATTCATGATTAGCAACTCAAATATCTCCCGCTCCCAGCCAAAATTTGGGCGAAATCGAAGAATCTGCCCTCGACAGCCTTAGTCACCCGTACCTACTTAACCTACCGTAATCGGCTGAAACTTCAAAAACGGATGTCAGATTCGGAGTCGGCACCCTAAGTAACCTATTGGTGAAGTTTAGGTGTGCGAAGTCGAAGGAATGTGGTCATACATCGAACGTGTATTTGCGTGGACGAGTTTCCACGTGAATCTAACAACGAAAGGCCGGAGGCATAATCCCATCGTTGCGCTCAGTTCATGACTAGGGATGTGTGGAAATTTTTCTGGAAAAAACGGAAGAAGAAAGACAGAACGGAAACGCTCGAAAATGGCCGGAAACCGGAATACGAAACGCGGGAACGGAAATGACGCCTGTTCGCCATTCTTTCAGAAATTGCATCTGAAACGGCGTCAGAAGCGACTTCTGTTGCACCTTTTCTTGCTCAGAACTTTGCGAACATCATAATCTTCCTCAGATTAATGCTCATTCTCATCATAGCATAACATAACAAAGCATGAATTCACAATATATACCGTTGCCATTTTCAAGAGTAGGTTAAAAAAGATTGATCTTTTGAGTATTCTTGAATTGCGGAGCTGACTGTTGTATCGTTGCGTTACCAGGACATCTGAGTGTAGCTTCATAAATGGAGTATGTCATCGTGTGTAAACTCTTCTGCGCCATGGAAGACACTATGGTTGCCGAGCGATTCGTACCCAAAAATGGATGTCTTGTTTCCTTTTCTTCCTCACATTGTTCAATGAGTCATTAGGCCTGCGTTGGATATTTTTTTTTACTGAGTATTAGTGGCTGTTCAGAATTAGGGTCGTTCAAGAGTTGATGTTTTTCTTGCGTTTTCCTTCTTCTCACATGTCTTACGGTGTCATTATGCCTGCTTAAACTTCTTTTTTATCTCCTTCCTTTTCTGATTCTGTTGCGGCTGCCAGAGCTTAGGTACAGAGGAGCCTATTAAGACCCAGATTCTTCTACTCTTAGTCACATATTTTTTATACTGTTTCATATACAGATATAATCTATAGATTGCTACATTTAGATATGCTTTATTGCAAGTTGGTTAGGCTAACTCAGTTCCTATGGAAGCAACTTCGAATGGAAGCGTAATGAAGGCCTGGGTATGACCGGAATTAAGACCGGACTTCCAGGTGCTTCCTTCTTATAAGTTGCTCGAAAGTGATTTCCCTATTCAATCGGAATCATGCCATAGCTATACTGGTTGCCTAACCAACCTCTGCACCGTTATACCAGAACAAAAATAATTATAAAACAATTACGTAAACTTTGAGCAATTAAATTACTTACTACTATATTCTCACGCTACGACTACCCATTGGTTCAGGCTCCTTGTACTTGAGCTTTTGAATGGCCGAACAACACTGAAAAATTACAGAATGCAGCGCATAGTGATACTACGTTTCTCATTGTTGTTCCGCGTTAGATTGTTGCAGTTGTAAAAGATTACTTTGTTCGTTATCTCCTCGTTTTAGCGCACTTAAGGTGCAGTTATAAATAAATAAATATAAATAAATATTGCTATGATAACCTTTTAGCTGTGGCTGAGCAATAAACGAAAACAAATTCAGGGGCTTATTTCACTATTTCTCGCTATTTCAGCATTCAATCCTTCCACATCTAGTTCCTGCGACGTTTTTCGCTGACTTTTTTTATGCCGATATTTTTAGAACGGTAGACTTAACCAATCTAATCACTTGAGGTTACTTACAGACCTGACTAAAAAACTGACTGGGGTGAAGTCTAAAGCTGGAGTAGCCACCTTGATGATTTCCCGACCACGAAGGAGATTCTTCTCAACAATTTTAGAAACCAGTGGCATCATGGATGACGTGGTGACTGCACAGATATCTGCATACTCAACATTAGAAGTTACATTGTAATCACCAAAACCAGCACTCAGAATCCATTCTGAGATCTAAGGTGATAACTGGATGAGTGATTAGTCATGGTGGGTCCACACTTCCACAGGAATATTCAGTCTGTGCCAATCTAGAAATCTTACGCACAAGGTGACACAGCTGGACAGTTCCAAGATGATTCTCCAAGCAGTAGTTTTGTGTCAGAATTCAATAAGACACCATAGTCAATCAAAATAACAGCTTATGATAGATATTCGTGATGCTCCATTAAAAAATGAATCGCGTAATTCCATATGGATGATATCATTGCTAACGAAATTTAAACTTGAAATTTGCACCTCTTATCAGGAGCACTGATGCAATCTTGAGCAGAAAAGCGCATGCCACAACCTTCACTGAACTCTTTGCTTCATGGTACCGCGCTATATGCTTAGTTTTAGTTTTTTTTATATGCTAAGTTTTTAGTTTTTTATATGCTAACTTTTTAGTGTTTTTATATAATTACTCAACTATTTGTAACTAATGGATCAAGAATTTTATGGTCATTCAAATGTTGAGTGCATTTTCATAGCATACAGTGCATAGCCTTTGTGGCACACTAATTTTGCCCTGCACCAGCCGTTGCCATTTCTGAGTGTTTTTGGTACTCTAACCAATTTCAAGAATATTAATACTACAGTTGTCAAACAGTATTTCTCTCACAATTGTATGGAGGAGAAATCTTTTTAACTGATACGCCGATTGAGTTCAATAGAAAACTAGTGTGGAACAGTGCCCATTTCCGTTTCCGCCTTCCGGCGCAAAAGCAGGCGCAACACGGAACGGAAGAGCTCAAAACGGCCCGAAACCGGAATTCGGAACACAGGAACGGAAATTCCGCACATCCCTGTTCATGACCATTCTGCCGCACGCGGCACAATGGAAGGGTCTTGAACTGAGCTTCGACGCCTCCGCAACGGTGGCGAGGCGTGCGCGATGTATTCCCGCGTCCATCGCGTTCATGGCATACTTTTTCGCGCCGCGCACAGTGTTTAGCGTTGGTCCTGGATGGATCGCCGTCTCCCGGCGGAGTGGCGTTAAAAAACGAGGGTGGATTGAAAACATCAGGGCTCAACTGCCAATGAGCTTTTGCTGATGGGGATTTGAGATGATGGCATGGCCCAGCGCAGCGCAATTGCTCGTGCCGCCTCAGGTAGTTTAGCTATGGTTCCAGCTTGCAGAACGAAGTGATGCAGCAGACTCGTTTGCCGCGTGGAAACTTCAAGTAGTCCAACACCTGTTCAACTTCTTTCAGTTCACCTAGTTTGCATGGAGGAGCAGACAGGGCATGCAGGATTTTGCCGTCAAGTCTCGCAATAGACAGCTCTGCCCTGGTTCGAAAAACATAAAGCAGCACAGTGCGCTGAACTCCCGGAGGAAAGCTGTGCCCAAATTGACCAAATTCTTGTCAACTGTACCTGCTCGTTTCAGGATTATCCTCGCCACATTGTAACTACGCTTTCACACATAACAGCCTGCGGGCACAAACCGTCACCTGCTGAATCCATGCTTAAAAAAAAGACCGCACCGTCAACTGATGTTCCAAGGGGTGACTTTTAGCCAAAGCCAAGAGTGATCTTCGGTTTACCAATCGATATCCGAGACATCCCTCCAGATATCATCTGCCAGACTGCTTCTACAAGGATGGGAAGAGTCTCAACTGCAGCCGAGATCGTTTCCAGCTAACTTCTGTTTAATTACCCACGTGATCGAACGCACCGGTGGACACGTTTTATCAAAGCGATTAGCCGTTCACGGTTAGCAATTATCTAGAACACTTCTTCTTATTCCCTCGGGTACTTCAGTGACGTTGACACGTACAGTAGGCAGCACTTCTCATGGACTCAGCTAAATAATGTGATAGCAGCACTGATGGCAAGGTGAAAGGGACAAAACGTAGCTCTCATTTTCCTGACGTTCACATGGAAATAGAGTCAGCAGTGTAGAGACTGTCGCCTAACGGCGTTTTTTAGAGTGACATACATAGAGTTATATCCTTACAAACAGAATAAAAAATGAAAAAATGCACATCGACGGCACTGTCGGAATTACTGAGAAACTGGCATTTTAATGCAACGTCCAATTTGTTCTCCAACAACCAGTCTGCGGAAAAAACCTTGACAAGATAGCAGGGATGCCTGAATCTGCAATCGGACAACGAATTTTTATCAATCAAGAAAAAAGCGATAAAAAGAGACAAGTCACGAGCAGCGCAAGAAGTTGAGCACTGAGCACATTTTGCAGTTTCAGTAACGCTCTGAATGCCCTCTGAAAGCTGTGAATAGAACGATGTCTGTAGAAGTTTGACTGAGAGAGGATGTGAAATTTCTTGAGCGCAGAGCGGTGTGCACATATGTCTGAATCACATACCTCGCCATGACATCCCTTGCCTGACTGCTGAAATGGAGAATGGTGGCGAGATTTATGAGCAATTTGCGGAACATAAGCGATCGTGGACAAAACAAAGGACGAAGAACTATGTAAGCGTATGATTCTCGGACAAGCTCTGGAATCCGATTAGGAAAGTCGAAGACCGTATTCTGGTCGGAGCACACCTGAAACGCTGAGAGAATGCAGTCGCAGAACGATCAAAGCGGCTGTGCTTTCCCAATTTTTAGAAAAAAAATTATACAGAAGAGTCAGTCGTTTGCTGGGGCTGTCTTCTCTTGTTCATTTCATAAACATTTTTGACATCCCCCTCCCCGCGCAGACGGATGAAAGTCCCATGTTAGTTCGGTTTCCGCTTCGTTTTTGCTTGTTCACAAGATTCAAAACCAGGTTCTCTTCTTAAACGAGTTGCGCGATGAGCGCATGAAGAAGGCGGCTTTTTGAAAGGCTTGTTTGCGGAAACTATGATGCTCTCTCGACCACACCAGTTTTCGGACGTCTTGAAGGAGAATGATAGCCAGTTTTCTTAGCTACATAGTCTACTTCAACGCTTGAAAGAAGCCGCTCTGTTTGTAGTAGGTTGCTTGCCAACCTAACTTGACCCAAAATCTAAAATAAGAAACTGGAACTAGAGCGAATAAGAAACGACAGCAGGGGAGTAAAGCAAAAATGACGGGATGCATAGCTTTTCCCCTGCTTTGAAATGCACTTGTTAATCAATTGCTGTTGTCACTTATTCATTGGGACTCTTGGAGTAAATGAGATTTTCTTCGTTCATCGACAGCACAACTAATGAGACCTCATTAAAGTTACGCAAAGATAGTATTTTTGAGAGGATTCCTTATTACCCACATCTCGGGCTGTCCCAGCCCGAGATGTGGGTAATAGTAATTGGGAGTAATTGAAATCATTCAGAAAGTTCTGTTTTACCACAACCCACGTTTACAACCCCTCATTGAAAACAAATAAAGGTCGACTTCAAATATTTTAATTTGAGAATGCAGCGGCCCGTTTTGGAGAACAGTTTCCTCATATAGATGACATTCAAAACTTTGACGAAGAAATAACAAAAACGGATGTTTAAGGGTTCTCAGGCACTAGAAGCGTAAGCAGATCTCTCCCTACACTTAACATACATACGATGGTGAGAAGTTTGTTTCTTACGCACCGCACGTTTTATTCTGACCAGAAATTATAATACACAAGTGACCCATACATTCGTCCCTCAGTTGTATAACATAAACCTCTTCAAGTCTCCTAGCAAATCCTTACAGTCGTTTTCAGAGCATTAAACGAACACACAGTGGAAAACTCAATACATTTGAGAAAAGCACAGTGCAGATAATCTTTGGAAAGTTCTATCGTAGTACTAGAATGCTAGGTTGTAGTTGAATATTATTTGCTTTCGTTAGCTTCACCTGCTTTTAGAAACCAACCACAGCAATTTAAGAAGCGGCTCAACCAGGCAATCCGATGACTGTTGTCGTATCAGGTGAAGAGCACTCGAACACCTCGCACATTTTCTTCGCAGTGAATAAGACCCGGGACTAAAAATATGAACGGTGCTCAGTCAAACGAACACCCAGCTCTTCGTAGAAAGTGATTAGGAGAAAGCGAGCTCTGTTCTCCCAAACTCCAACCTGTTATTCTCCAGCAAAAGATACACAGAAGCCCCGAGACTTGACAGATACGAACTGCGGAGCGGTCCTCCGCTTTTCTATTAACTGCCTTTTCCTGAACAGGAATTCTAATGCGACAGAAGTCGCAAGTGACGCCTATGGGGAGTTCACGACATGCATTTGCTTTGAGTCGCTTGCCACTGAACAAATGGGTGAGTAAATACTCTCCATTGACGTACAGTTAGAATGAAGGGCAACAAACAAATAGATGGCTGCTGTAAGCAATCAACCAGCTACATGAATGCAATCTCTACACAAATGTTGGAAGCAATTGCTAATCCATTTTTGGGATTTTTTTTTGAGAATGCAAAATTGGGTTTTGATGGTTGCTACAGTAGTAGAGCCTGCCAGTTCTTCACCAAGTTTTAGACATTGAAACAGGGTTCTTGGCGCGATCACGGAACAAGAACAAGGACACGCTGGGCAGCTTGCGGATTAGGGAGATGCCGTTGTTGAGAGATATCGTCCGAAGAGGACGCATTTATCAGGCCCCACCCAAGGCTTCATTCTCGATACGCGATTGCCGGCTGCGAGCATTACCGCATGACAAGATTCGAATGGACACTCGGTCTCCCAAACTGGAGACAAACGAGCACATCTAGAGCGAAGTAGGACACCGCTCAAGCGGAGGGCCTACCGAACGCGATCCTGCCGTGTTGATCTTTCCGGATGTTTCAGTACCTCTTTGTAGTATCCCTTATCGTAAGAAGAAGTCAGAAGATACCGGTAGACGTGGACACTATTAAACTTCCACTTCAATACTCACTTATTCCAGAAAATCTGCTACAGGTCTGCCTGCCGACTGAAGAAGTGATGCAAAGATGCGCTCCTAGGTACATCACCTCTGCAATACACTATCATCCATTACAGTCATTATAGAAACATTAAAAGCTATACGTTGAAAAAACACCTAAAAGATATAGATTTTTAATATAATTGAAAAATTCGCCTGTCACTAGTCGTCCCGTTGATCTTCCAGTTGCTCGAGCGGGTGCCAGTAGTGTCTCGATTCGTCCCTGTAGCGTGTCGGAGTGCTCCAATGAACCCTCCTCCCTCGAGAGATACGAAAAGCGTCATATCGTTCATTCGGGGCTTTCACGCCGACCCGACCGATCAACGCGGGTGTCTGCAAAGCGCACTACGTGGCCGGCACACCTAATTTTCGACGACCTGGCCCATGCGATAGCGTCTCTTATCTTCGTAGGTCGATGAAGCTCGAAACCTCGGAGGCCTTTTCTCGCTTGTATGAATCGTGTCCTTCCGAGCATCGTCTTCCCAATTCTTTGTCGTGCGTGTTCAGTTGTCTCCATATGGCTCGGGTCTCCGAGGCCAACGTAAGCGCCGAAGAACAGTGGAGCCGAATAGGTGAGCACGGAGCCGTACGTTCTTGTCTTCTTCACGATTTTTTTGACGCTCTTGAGAGCTCCCCAAACCGCTCGTTTCCTCCTGCCCAGCTCCGGTAGGTCGTTGACCATGTTGACTTAGCAAAATGATACACGTAGTTGGAACAGTCGGAGATGATCGTTCCGCATCCGCGTGGGCGAAAGTTTTTTTTTTGTTTCCAGAATCACGGCTGGCCATAAACTCGTTAAAATGCTGCGATCACCTTACTTTCTGTAGTATACGCATCTTATAAATGGGATGAGGAGTGGGTTCCGAGGGCGCAGGTTCTAATGCATCAGCACAATCGCAATTAAGGTCCATTCTGGTTTCCATGCTCTGGAGTTCTCTCTAGCAGTTATGGGAGTTCCAAACGGTGAACTTCAGTCGATGCCGTTAACAAATTTATAAAAACTCTAATGCTGAGTGAGAGTTGCAGTTTTGGCAAAGACGCCCACCACACTCATCGCTCGGTGATCTATTCCAGCCCCCAAAGCAGCCAGCGGAAAGCACATGCTGAAGCAAGCCCACCGAGGCTGACAACAGAGAGCAGGGTGTGAAGCAGCAACGCGGCACCGAGCAATTGATGGTGGCGACGACGTTCTCACGCTCGCCCCCTTCGGTTCCAGGTGACATCGATTCGTCTACGGCGCCAGGTAATCACTGTCAATCTTGTTAGCGGTAACTGCTCTAGTCGACGCTTCACACGCCCCGTCTAACAAGGGAGGTCAATGAACGTTCCGTGGCAATTTTAAAAGTGACCTATTGAGGGTTGTAGGGTATTGTATGAGAAGCACCGCAGTGGTTTTCAAATTTCCTGCGGACACGTGTGTAGGTCAAAAATTGCAGAAAACCGTTTCACTTCAGTGCGGGCCGATAAAGCAATACTGACGCCTGGAACTCCCATGTTGTGGTTAGAATCTTACCTGCAAAAGGTTTGGGGCTGGAACAATAGAGGAATTACAGCGATTTCACAATTTGCTTGTTAGAGGTACAGTGACCGAAGTGGAACGTTGAGGTGCGTCGCTCACCACCAACGGCGCAGCTGCGGAATGGCCGAGTGGCTATGGGGGGCGAACTTGCGGGGAAAGCTAAGGGGGTTCGAATCCGGAGGTGCTGCCCTTACGTTGATATTCTTGCTCCGTCCGTTTTTGTCGATATAAAATGTATCTTGACCACGGTAATGTACCATACTGACATTATAACCTTATTTTAGCCTGGATGATACGACATAAACATAAAAATAAACACCCAAAGCAACAGTGTTCATAGTGCATAATTCGGTTGGCCATTGAGGAGGAGCAGGCGACTTTTCTTTGCCTACAAAACAGATAACTTCAGAACTCCAATGATCGAGGAAAAAATGATTATTTTATTTTTATTATTTATTCTTTATTATTTTTATTTTTATCAATTAATTGGCTATATTTATGTTTGTTTTTTTTCGATCCCTCTTCGACCTCTGGAGAGAAAGTATAACAGTATCAATCTGCCTTCTTCATCCTCAACCAACCCTATTGCAGATGGTCTCACGGCCGTCACATACAGCATCCTCCTCACTATTATAAGGAGACGTAATACCACCTACTTCATTGTCATCGTCCGGCTACCAGGCTACATCTTGCGCTTCCTTCAAGTCAAGCTAACATTACGAACGAGAGAACCACAATGGAATAAATATCAAACAAAAAAGCTACCTGAAGTGTGTCATCCTTATCAGCACAATCAATATCCCCATACATAGCATTTTGAACTATGCCCCGAAAGGCATCTGCTGTGGCGGTCTCCCTACGAATAGGGAAAGAGTAGTCGGGAGGAAGGCAGTTAGCAAGACAGCCAATAACTCGCCAAGGAAAACACATTGTATTATACAATTGATATCAAGTCACGGGGGGGGGGGGGTGGTATAGTCTGTCGAAGGACGATCACAACAATCGGGCAAATATAAATATATGCATAAATTTTTTAATTGAAATATAAATAAAAATAAAAATCAATGATACGTAATTAATACATAATAAATAAAATAATAGATAAATAAATAAGTGGAAAATAAAGATAAATCTTTTTTATCCATTTTTTCAATCTCTCTTCGATTTTTGGAGTCATGAAGTAGTGCTAACAGGCCTACTGTCAATGCCTAACGAAGACAGTCAAGATAAAGAATCTTATCTTTTTTGTAGTTGGGACAGGCCCTTGAATGCTGCCGAGGAACTGCGAAGAAAAGTCGCCTGTTCTCTCGCTCGTGATGTTAGTTTGACTTGAACGAAGCGCAGGCTTGAACGAAGTGTAGCCTGGTAGCCGGACGATGACAATGATGTGGGTCGTATTACGTCTTTGTAACAGTGAGGAGGATGCTGTATGTGACGGCCGTGAGACCACTTGCAATATGGTTGGTTGAGGATGAAGAAGACAGATTGGTACTGTTATACTTTCTCTCCAGAGGTCGAAGAGGGATCGAAAAAAATATAGTCAACTAATTGATAAAAATAAAAATATAAATAGTAAATAATAAAAATAATAAATAAAAATAAAATAATATTTTTTCCTCGATCATTGGAGTTCTGAAGTTATCTGTTTTGTAGGCAAAGAAAAGTCGCCTGCTCCTCCTCAATGGCCAATCGAATTATGTACTATGAACGCTGTTGCTTTGGGTGTTTATTTTTGTGCTTATGTCGTATCATTCAGGCTAAAATAAAGTTATAATGTCAGTATGGTACATTACCGTGGTCAGGATACATTTTATATCGACAAAAACGGACGGATCAAGAATATCAACGTAAGGGCAGCACCTCCGGATTCGAACCCCCTTAGCTTTCCCCGCAAGTTCGCCCCCCCCCCATAGCCACTCGGCCATCCAGTAGCTGCGCCATTGGTGGTGAGCGACGCACCTCAACGTTCCACTCCGGTCACTGTACCTCTAACGAGCAAATTGTGAACTCGCTGTAATGACTCTATTGTTCCAGCCCCAAACCTTTTGCAGGTAAGATTCTAACCACAACATGACAGTTCCAGGCGTCAGTATTGCTTTATCGGCCCGCACTGAAGTGAAACGGTTTTCTGCAATTTTTGACCTACACACGTGTCTGCAGGAAATTTGAAAACCACTGCGGTGCTTCTCATACAATAGCCTACAACCCTCAATAGGTCACTTTTAAAATTGCCATGGAACGTCCATTGACCTCCCTTGTAAGGGCGACAACGACGGAGCTGGAGAAGTCGTCGAAAGGGTCTTTTAATGAGGTAGCGGTGATAAACTGGTGAAAGCTGTAAGCAGGGACATCTGGCAAAACTCGGTGTGACAGACACACTATGACTACTCTTTATTGATGACCCGCTCCTCCTGAGCTTAGGTGCCTAAATGCCTAAAAAAATCACGTTTGTAGAATCACCTAAAGCAGCACAGAGTAAGAGATTGGCACTGACTGACGTAGACAAGACCAAATGTACCCTGCGTGAAGGTGTGTACGTGAAGGTAGGAAGGACTACAATCAGCTTCACTATCTGAGCATTCATCGAACAAATAATCGAGGATAAAGTGGAGGGCTGAATGGCTCCGGTGACGCCTGTCACATAGAATACCGCTACGTCGAATTAGTCTCGAAGATTTCGTCTTTTCCTTTAATGGAAAATAGAGGTACAGTGGAAATGTTTTCACCCACTCGACTGATTCCGTCGATTCTACACGGATTGTGCACGACGCATTCTATATTGGAGACATAGCACTATGGGGCACTAGTAAAACACACAATGCTCGAGAGAATACGAAAGCATGTAATGAAATTTTCGGAGCAGACGAAGTTGCGGTCGCCTGGTGAAGTTATATGTATGGTTGTGTAAAGTCGAAGAGGCGAATGGAAGACCATTTACTTTTCCTCAAAAGATGAGGAGATGCGACAGTTTGCGACGGTTTAATTTGTCGTATGGACAGATGTGTGGCACTTTTCTGCACCGCGGATCAGCAGGTGGCTGTGCACTTCTTCTCCGAGGCGCGTGGATACCTACTGAATGCCGTAAGAGCCCCTTTAGTTATCTAGCGCCTATAACTAGCAGCGAGAACTCCAATTCCAAGTTAGACACTCTCACTTCCGAATCGAATAATGGTATCAGCGGCCTACTCGCCGTAATAATGGGAAATGCTCGTATGGTATTCAATAGATATCCACCTGCCTCAGAAAAGAAGTGCATAGCCACCTGCTGATCCGGGATGCAGAAGAGAACCACACGTCAGTCTAATTGTGTGCAATACCATACGACAGAACAGTCCGTCGCAAATTGTCGCACCTCATCATCATCATCGCTTTTAAGAGAATGTAAATAGAAAAGTACCACTGAATGCACTGATGAGCCGCTTTGAAAAAAGCACCTTTCGCTTTACGCAATTCATGGAAGAAATCGCTTTTGGCAATCTTTCCAAAGCAAGCTTGTCCTGCAATCTTTTGTGACCAACTGATTTTGTAACACTTTTGACACGATAATTTCACGTTTGCTAATCTTCGAAAAGCCGATTTCTAACTTACTCTACGTACTCTTTTTGCTCAACTGCTCTTGCATCCCTCTTGGCTCAATAAATGCTCTATGTTCTTGCCAAGAGGGATCTCATGCCGCTTGTTGCAGATCCACGTGGTGCTCCCCGAGTGGTGGATAGGGGAGTGGGCTCGAAAACCGAATGCGAAAGTGAACTGCCAAGAGATGCAGGATGCAGGAGATGCACTCCTTGCTCCTGCTGGCTCATATTTTCTGTGTGGGCGTGGGACGACGTTTATGCACAGAGGGCGTGGGTGTGTTCGCGCATGTACAGATTGAATTCTTCAGGTGGATGATGGAAGCCAGGAAGATCGAGTACGACGTCGTCGAACCTACAAAGACGGGAAGACGCCATCCCCTACCCGCCGCTTACGACTCCAGAGAAAGACAGTCGACTCCAGAGAACATGCGACAGCAGAGGAGTGGGCGGCGGCATTGATGAACCCGGCACCAGATTGCCTCAATGGTGTCGCGCCGACGTGAAGGCGTTGCGCATTCCATAGAGACTTGTTCATCACGATTCAGGCCCTTGCTCTTTATGCAAAGCCGGAGCGCTGCGTATTGTTTAAAATATAAAAATAAGCGCTGTGTTCAATCACCATCCATTATTTGAGGCCAGTGTAAGGTTACGACTCCTCCAGGCTACTAGTTGCTCAGCATTGTTGCCATTCCGACTACGGGTAACAAAAGCAGTCAGAGTACATGATTAAGCCATGCTGCAGAACAGCACCATGGACGGAATGAGGAATAAGGATGGAGTCCCCGAACAGACTGGATAAGCCTACATGGAAGGTTCCGCCGGAGCGGAGTGCTCTAACTGCCTTCATCGGTTATGTTTGAGCATTGAATCGCAGCTGCACTTTAAAAACACGTCCACATGATGTAGTTCACATGATGTAGTTTCCATTAGAGGACGAACGAAATAGAGGTTCGAGAACAACGCAATTCCCAAGAATTCCAAGGGTATGATTCATTTGAGATAACTAAAAACTGATATAGAGCACTGCTTCCGTGCCGTCGCCACCGCTAGGAGTGCTCCGCGCTGTTCGAAGAAAACCTTAGCAAGGCGAATGTAATGAACTACACTTCTGGAGGAAAAGCATCTCCTGCTACAACTGAAGCAATGCCGGAGTGCTGAGCACCTAGCAACGTACCTCGTGGTAATCATGTCGAGTCGAAGGAACCGTTTGAACATGGGGACTTTCAGTTTGTTGAGTGACTACCTCCGCTCCCTTGAAAAGGTGCAGTGCGTGGTTAGACGTTCCCAAAGATTCAATTTACCACGTTCTTTGAATATCTGGTCAGATGACTTGCACTCGCCCTGGTTACCAACATCATTCCAAACGACATGTAAGACACCCACCTTCTTGCCATGACTCCAGACTCCAGCAGATGGCGATCTACGGGGACTCGCAGATATTGCTCATCTGAAAGATGGACATGTGGCAGCAACCTTCACTGGATTTTAGCATGATGTCTTCACGATGTAGAGGAAAGGATACTTTGCGGACTGGAGCGGGCATCGAGACAGCACATGCTCATAGAACAATCACTCAACGCGGTTTCTGAGCTCTAACTAGTAAATGGTTTAGACAGCCTCTGTGTAGTGAGTAATAATTTCTACGTAATTTCTACGTAATGTTCGTTCCGCAACACCGCTAACAATCCCCGTTACGACAACGAATTCCACTGTTCTGGAGAAAAATTGCTTAAGACGTTCCAATGCCTTTGTTTCGAACTGTCCCATGAAGAAATAGTGTACAAATTCGAAAGTGAATTTTCTGGAATACTTTCCGAAACAAGTTCAGTCCTCGTGCAGCACGTCATCGCTCGAACAGTACAAAGGCATCTCCAAAGAGGCGGGCGTCGTAATACGAATACACCACGTCTGCCCGAAAAGGAGCCTCTCAGCGAGACACGACCCCTCTACTCACTGCTCATCTTGAAGGATGGAATACAATAATGAGGATCATTGCAGGGGCTGCTCATCCAGGTAAGTGGCCCACGCCTCTCAATTGCTATACAAGTACAAAAAAGCTTTTTCTAGAATTTAATATTGATCTCCTTGCACTGCAAACAACAGGATCCTACTAGACCACTGTGGGCGGCCAGCACAACCGCAAGAGACTCCTTCGCCGTGTTTATGCTACTCACCGGCTCCACCGTTGCATAGGTTCAGCTGCTCCTGCTCAGCCATTCGCCGTTCCTCCAGCAGCGTGCCGAGCTTTACTCTCGACTCGAAGCCGGCTGCAATAAAGACCACATTCGCTGGGCAGAAAGATGGTCTAATTTTTTCGTGGGAAAAAGAGAGTGTAAGATGTAGCGGGCATTAGTCACGTTTAGTTAGAACACAAACACTATCGTTCTCATGAGCACTGTAATGTAGTATTACTGTAGCATCCTAGATCCCATCAGAACATTCCATTTGCTAATCCGTCTTTATTTAAGGACCACCACTGCGCGTTTGAGGCAATGAGGGAGAGGTCCGGCACGGCTCGCACTATGACCTCGGGCTCCGGTACACTTCCCGGCTCGTGCACTGCTACTTGACTCCAATCATGACGCCACCACCGATTCTGCCATCTATGCCTATCCTGATTAGTTACGGAAAATCGTTATAATAAACTTCATTCGGTAATCGTGCGTTCTACACTGGTAGCATCGAGTTGGGCCCACCCAGCGAGCCAGGTACGGTCCCTCTTCTTCCTTTTCTTCTCACTTGTCTCATCTTCTTTGCTGTCTTCTTCTGTTTCCTCGTCTTTCCTATCCCTTATGCTACTTCAACTTCTCATTAGTTGGTGATGGCCACCCCTTCTAGGAGGGAATAAATCCTCCAGATGTTCTTCTTGCTCCTCCTTCGATTCCTTCTCTTTTATCATTTGCCTTCTTGCAATCGAATCGTGCTCTTTTTTCTCGCGAGCACAACTTTGTCCTGGGAACCTTGTGGTCGTTTGCTTGACTTAAGACTAATGTGACAACGGATACCCACGTGGATGGAATATCGTATGACGCCTTGGTTGTGGACGCTATCGCAGGAATTTGGATGATGTGGTTCATGTCGACATTGAAGCCAATGAAGGCTCAACAGCTTCAAGCAGTTGGATTTGTAATGTGGTTAGTATACTTGTGCTCGAATAATCGAATTCGAATAATTATTCGAATAATTTATTCGAATTCGATTTTCGATTATTTGATTATTCGAGTTTCGCAAATTCGAATAATTATTCGAATTAGATTATTCGAGTTTCGCAATTTCGAATAATTATTCGAATTCGATTATTCGAGTTTCGCAAATTCGAATAATTATTCGAATTCGATTATTCGAGGTTCGAAAATTCGAATAATTATTTGAATTCGATTATTCGAGGGTCGAAAAATCGAATAATTATTCGAATTCGATTATTCGGGGTTCGAAAATTCGAATAATATTCGAATTTCGAATACTTGCTTGTTTCGAATGTGACCTAATGATGATCTTTGTAAGCGACGTTCATTCCGGTGACGGCTGTTTTCGAAGCACACGGTCGAGGATCTCGCCGTTACGAAAACGAGTACTAGTGTATTTAGTGTACCGCACTAGATCTTGTTCAAAATAGATCTACTAGGGGTAATCTGCTATGGGAAGAACGAATATCATAGTCGTTTTTTGCGGAAATGCTTTATAAGCCAATTATATTAAGTTCAAATCGCCCTAGGCCTTGCGAAATAGCGCGCGCTGGTAGGAGACGCAGAAACCGCCCCATACACTAGTGCCCGAAAACGCATTCAAATATTTATTTATTTATTTATTTTTATACGCGGGTATATATATATGTATATATATATATATATATATATATATATATATATATATATATATATATATATATAAGTTCACATAAGATTCGAACACAAGATAACAGGTGACTAAATAAGTGACTTGTGGCTTGCACAATAACGCAATACCTCAAAAACAACATCAAACTACAAGGTTTTCTGCTGATACCCGTCAACCAGTCTTTCAAATTGCCTTTGGGTGTTTGGTATATTGTTTTCCTTTAAAGGCTTCAAAAATTCAACCCCTGCTCCATATGTGAAAAATGCGGATCTTACCTTGCTTTTGCTCTGGGAAGTTGAATTTTCCATTGACCATCTCTTGTAGGAGAAGAAGAGACCGAATAAAACTAGAGGGCACCATACCATTTATCAACTTGTAAATCATGACTAGATCATATTTTTTCTATTATACGATACGCAAGAGCACGTTAGTTAAGGATCATCTTCCTGGGCAATGTCAAAGGTGCCGTGGTATGCTGTTGTAATTGTAACATATCCGTGAACTCCTATCCAAAATTTCCCAGTGAAGCTGATCCGCACCAATTCAATTCTAGCTACTTCTCTTTTGCATTAAGACTAAACACAGCGGTACCGTAGTGCAGGTGTAGTACAAGTTCTAGTTCAGTGCTAGTACATAGTACAAGTGCTCAGTCACGCACTTGCTGTTGATGTTGCAGTATCACTAAGCCAAGAACAATCAGTTCAAGCTGCTTGCAATACCAACTCAGCCTTCTTCACTCCCTAGCAGTACAGATGGCAATATTTGAGAACCTTATTGTGTTAACCTTACTGGGTGCGTGCAGCGCAGCCGGAGGAGGTGCCGCCTGTCGCGTGCACCCGATACCAGGTTCCCGGTTTAGATTTCCCGCCCAGGCCATCCAAGCCTTCCATCTTTTTGGGGTCAGTGAACTGGTACCAGACTTATCTGGGAAGGAGAGAGCGCAGACTTGTTCATCGGCTGGCCACGGCAAGTCATGTATGGCCAGATACGCATTCAAATCGCCTCCACGATATCCCGTAGAAGTAGAATGCTTGGCGCATCCCAAAGGGGATTGAGTACCGCCGTCCTTTATCCTTATCCTTTATTGTGTTCCAACCTTGATCAGGTGAGTAGTTTTATGAAGCCAGTATGAAGCCATCCAGCCCTCCCCCCCCCCCCACCACTACGCTTAATATCGGCATCTCCAGAAGGTTCAGTGATGTCGAATCTTCTTCTGATCAGTGCCTTCGTCCCCAAGGTCATTCGACGACCCACTTGATGCCCCAAAGGACGGTCCTCCACTTCACTCTAGCCCCAAATTGACTGCAGGCAGCTCCACTCCCCATCCTCGAACAGTGGACCTTGGGCACAATTTGAAATTCTCTATAGGTATTGAGCTTCTGATCGATTTTGATCCTACGACAAAATGCCTTTTTGTCCGAACCGATCGTTCCCAGTGCTTCTATTAGGTTGATGCAAAATTGATGTAGGTTTTTTTGTTTTCCTTGTTTCAACACTATTTTTAACAACAAACTAAGACCATTTCATAAGGTATTATACATTGTTGGAAAGGTTATTACATGCGCTTTCTAAGTATGCATTAGGCTGTCCGGAAAGCTCTCAGCGTTTTGAGTGAACTACCATAACTTTCTCAAATCTTATCGGGTTTAGTCGAATCAGCACACTGTTACCAACGGGCCAACAGTCGACTTATTCCATCAGCGAAAAAATTATGTGGTGAGATTGAGATTTTTGTGATGAGATTCGACAAAATCCATGAAAGCTGTTTTGGCTTGGATTGGTGAAGGTCTTACAGCGAGAAAGTTCTGAAAGTGTTTGAAAGGGTGGTAGTCGGTTGGTGAGAGATCTGGAGAATATGGCGGGTGAGGCAGAACTTCAACCCTTAATTCGTTCAATTTTCGAGTAGCGATTTGTGAAGCGTGTGGGCGGGCGTTATCGTGCCAAAGAATCGGGCCTCTTCTGTTGACCAATGCTGGCTGAAGTTAACGCAGTTTTGGGTGCATTTCGTCGATTTTCTTCCAGTTGGTGTCTGCCGTGATCGCTTGGCCTATTGCCAAAAAGTTGTAATGGATCACACTAGCTGCCGACCACCACACAGTCACCATCACCTTTCTTTGTTGGAGGCTCGCCTTTGGAAAATGTCTATGGGATACATCGGAGTCCAACCACTGCCCGGAACGTTTCCTATTATCATACAGAGACCACTTTTCATTACAAGTAATGATTCGATCCCGAAACGGGTCAGTTTTGTTGCGTAAAAGTAGATAAGAACAAACCTCAAAAAGTGACTATTTTTGCCGCTCACTCAACTCTTGGAGCATCCACTTTTCGAGCTTTTTCACCTTCCCAAGGCGTTTCAAAGCATCTTCGAGGCTGAAATCTCCGGTACAAGATTTACTGAACCACTGGCATACAGTGCTTTCTCCAGAACTATTAAGCCTCCACACTTGGTTGATTTGTCGGGCTGTCTTGGCTGCGGATTGTCCCAATTTGAAGTTAAAATTAAATATCTTTCGGAATTACTCCTTCGACATCCTTCGAAAAGCCCTTCAAAAACAAAATTGTAATAAAACGTTGAAACATAATTTATTTAGACAGATAGAGCGAAAAATCCTGTACAGAAAGTAGCATTAATGCGCAATGCAAGTTGAATTTTTACTTAATAATAGACGATGAAAAACAAACAGTAACAAGAACAAACAGTAGTAACACAATAACACAAAACGCTGAGAACTTTCCGAACAACATAATATATGGAACTTGATTTAAGTCGGTTGTTTAAAAATAATTTGGTTTTTATTTTTAGATGTCCAAACGCGATTTTCGTAAAATTTTCCGGCTTTGGCTGATGTTGGGAAACTTCTTTTTGATTCATCCACTAGGCAAACGCGCCTATTATCATAAAGTATTCATCTCTCATCGGATGTCACAATCCGTTCGAGAAACGGATCGTTGACATTGGGCAAAAGATGGGCCGACGATATCTCAAGACGACGATTTTTCTGACTTTCGGTCAATTTAGTTTCTTGGTCTTCCCAGTTTGCTTCAAATGGCGAACAACTGTAGTGTGATCGACGTCGAGATCCTCGGCAATATCTCGCGTGGTTTGCGCGGATCAGCTTCGACAGACGCCTTCTATGGATCATTATCATCGGCTCTTATGTGGTTCGTCTTCGAAGCTGGTGTTGCCGGCACGAAACTTTTGGAACCATTTCGTACTGTACATTCGTTGATCCTTCCCTGGTCCCATACTTCGTTTATATTTTGAGCGGTCTGAGCGGAAGTCCGGCCCAGTTTCAACTCGCAGAAGTAAATTTGACGAAAATCGCGTTTAGACATCTGAAAATAAAGACCAAATTATATTTTTAAATAAGCGATTTGAATTAATTCCATATATATACATAGAAATCGCACATAATGAGTTTTCCAACAATGTATAACACCCTATGAAAAGTCTTATGGTTAGTTTACTGAAAAATAGTGTTAAAACTAATAAGACAGAAAACCTGCAATTCTTTGGCACCAATCTAATAATGCTAAGTTGAACAGAAAATTTTTTCACACGGGACCGCTACGGCAGGGACGAGCTGCCTAACAGTCATTGGCATACAAACAAAGAAACTTCACTTTCAAGCTACAATCAACAATATCGATCGATATTGACCTCTCGATCAAAACTTTTCACTCGCTATAAAGCACACGTTTTTTGCATTCCTCCGTCATTACTCAAGAAGGTTGTTGCATCATTAGCTATACTTGCCAGTTGGTTAGTACATTTTTGATTCCATTCGTGTTAAGAATATAATTTGTCAGCAACACCTCTTCATCTTGAAACAACTGGGCTGTTCGAAAATAAAAAGGGCCCATGCACTGTACTACCGAGGTCGAAAAAATAGTTATTCATACTTCGCTACGAATTGGGTTGCTCATCACGAATCTGACATCGGTTTCTGAATTTCCGGTTTCTTATGGCAGGTTAACTCTTTCACGACACGCGTATTTTTCCCGCGCGCCGAGTGAATACGGTTTTTGGCTTGCTTAATGGGGAAATCAAAAATGCTCACCTTTCCACTTACAAGGAGCTCGAAGAACGTAAATGACATTGACAACAAATTGTTGACAATGACAACAAATTGTTGCCATGCTTTTGTTCAAAAATGCGTCGGAAATGGCGATAAAAGCTCTCACTGACGATAAATCGCAAAACGCAATAACAATGGTGTGTGCGGGAATCGAACCCATGACCACTCTCTGTGAAGCGAGAACACTTCCGCTGCGCCGCCTAAGGTGGCCAGGCCGCTAACGACAATTCTGATTGCGCAACACTGCGTCCACGCTGCATCAACGCACGCGGCACACATTCCGCAGACTTTGGGCAGCTAGTGCTTGCTTATGAAATCCGTTTGGCAAATTTGGTCTAAATATTTGTAATCAGCGTTTTGATCTCTTTCACAAGACGTAGGTAGTTCCATGGGAAGCTGAAGGCATTCCGCGGTTAGTGGTTCCTCCTTTACGGGTCTCCCTTACTCTTCCAAATTGCCAAGCACGTTGGACGACGTCTTCGGCACGTCAGCTGAACTCCGACCAACTTTGGACGACGTTTTAGGCATGTCTGTTGAACACTCACCCACGTTGGACGACGTCTTAGTTAAAACAAAAATCTCACTATCCTTATTATGTGTGAAGTTTATTCGATTATTCGATTTATTCGGATATTCGATTATTCGTTCGTTCGAATAACTGAAAAATTGGGTTATTCGATTATTCGGAAATTCGAATAACCGAAAAACAGGGTTATTCGATTATTCGGAAATTCGAATAAGCGAAAAATGGGGTTTTCGATTATTCGGAAACTCAATAACTGAAAAATTGGGGTTATTCGATTATTCGTTCATTCGAATTTTTGAAAAATGGGGTTATTCGATTATTCGGAAATTCGAATAACCGAAAAAATGTGGTTATTCGATTATTCGTTCATTCCAAAATTTTTGGAAAAGCACAAGTATAGTGGTTAGGATCAGAATACTGGTTCCGGTAGCCCAAACGTTCCGGATTAGATTTTTTGTTAGGTTATTTTTCAGTTGTTTTCTTTTATGTGGCACCCATAGCGCCTTCCAAAAATGTACTGTGAGGTGATATGGCGCCACTGAGGTCGTGTGCATTGCCCTGCCTCCATCTCTAGTACATCCTCCTTGTTGGAGCTTCTCCCCCTGATGCTTAGCTGCAAATACTCTTTCCAGTCTTACTTTCCCTCTTAAATAGGATAGGCCTTATTACTCCTCTCTACCATGTCGAGTGATACGGCGTTTCTTCTTACACCTATCCAGCATGCAGCGACGTCGGAAGGCACTCGCGCCTACTTCAGCGAAATCTTCGGCGCGAAGCACTATTGTCAGTCCGCCTCATAAACATTTTCGTGCTTCTCAACTTATCTCAGCTGCCATCTTCGTTGACATGTCTTTGATTTCTGCATGCGCTGATCTCGCAGCAGCACTGTTCTGCAGCGCCGCAACGACGACCTATCCGCCACCTCTCCGTTCCTCGTCGCCTGCTCGTGCTAGAAGCCCACCGACTCCTGCAGACGTGAGGCTTTTATTTCTCAGTGTGGCGATGGCTTTGTGCATGAGTTCTCTATGATCGACGATTTCCTCGTGACTCTGTACTAACATAACGGCAGCTAACATTTTCTTCGCCCCAGGGGACTACAACTGTTCCCGGCTTGTGCCCAATGTCTCGACTCCTATACATAGATCGGCACGGGTCCGGCACTCTGAGAGCATCCCTCACTCCACTCCACACCAAGTGGGCGACACCTGTCTACGACCTTATCGGCGGTTGTCGGGTCACATGTTAGTTTTCCTTGATTATGACTTAGTACGTCCGGTTGCCTTAAAGTGTCGACGATCACTTAACATAAGTACGCGATCCAGGTGTCATCCCGTCAACCCCGCAGCATACACGAGAACATAGGAGTCTTTACGTGCAACCAACTTTGGGCTACTCTTATTGCCATAGATGGTATGATGCATTCTGCTTCCATCACCTTCATTCGCCACGCTCTCCGAGAAGAATACGAGCGCATTAATTCGCCCTCGCTCGCTCTCCAGGTTGCTCTCCGGGTTGAACCCACTTTTGTGATGAGGGCTCTCTTACACCGTCGGGATATCTCTGGCACATATCTAGGCAAAAGTTACGTTCATGTCCGTCGTTGCTTGGCACGTCCACGTCCGTGGTCCACTTCCTTCAATGGTACATACTTCAATGCTCCTCTCGTCGCGCTAAGACTAGTAAGCGGCTCGGTCTGGTATGCTTTCTGTCTCCGTTGATCGGAGTCCTACGTAGTCACGCATCGGCCATCGATTGTCCGAACTCATTACCGTTTCTGTTCTCCTCAAGGCATCCATCCCTTCGTTCCTTCCGAAGGATCACGGACCTGCTCGGGACATCTATCAAGCTTCCTCTTTCCCTCTGTTACAATTCTATAACCTTTCACTTCCCCTTATCATTTTTCACAATTTAGTTCTCACGAATTTCAGCGTCGTGACCGACGACGCAAGTCTTCGCGAGTAATTTACTGCACTGGACCACGAAAAGGTGATGGATCATTTCGTACGCCTGGACACAACTGCGCATGGAAGCATGGAATCTTTTCCTCCGTCTACACCTGCAGGTGGGCACTTAGCCCTTATTCCTTTTTTCCGTTTTCTATTTTTGATATATGATATTTGATATTTTTGATGTCACTATTTGCTGCCTCTCGGTTTCCTTTTCCATGGTATTTATATTTTGGCTTTATACATTCGGTTCAGTTTTCCGCAATTCTGAACTTCGGGCTCCTTTTTACGTCCCACGCCGGCGGCCCCAGATCGTCTCATAGGGATCTTTCTCCCGCTCTCCCGTAACCGCCTCGCGTCCCTATTGAGCTTGACATCTCCCAAGTGGACATCGACGTCAGAAGGGGTTGGCCCCTCGGGCTTTTCTCATCCCCATGCATGTTCTTTCACTGGCTGAATCGGAGCCTTTCTTAATTTGCCAAATCTCCATCAAAGCGAACGACGTCCAGATGTTAGCATTAATCGAGACTGAATCTGGTATTACCATTGCAGCTCGGTCCATCCTCCCACTTCTGCCATGCAAACACGAACTTTGAATGATGTATGGTTACGCCTCATGTTCTCGCCCCTCTCTTACCACCCAGCATTCTGCCGACCCTCGTCCGATTTCGCTACGCTTTAAGGGAAGTAAAGTCAAGCTACGCAACTACAAATCTTGCGCCTTGCAGCTGGGACTGGAGGCTCGGTCAGTTGTATGATCCAAGCAGCTTAGGTTCTGGAAAGGCTGTCATCGGTGCCTTCCTCGCCGCCCAATGCTCACCGCCATAATTTGGCAGTTGATGTTCGTCGACATCAAGATAGCATCCTAACCATCGTCATCGTCATCCCACTGTAAAGAGGATGAGTAGCGCTGGTGCAAGGAGATAATCCGTGAACTACTGACTTTGGACGCTCTAACGTCTGCCATCGTAGCCATTACGTCTGCAAGGAACAATTGCGGCTTCTTTACCACTATGCAGCCCCATACGGGATTACACTTGAAAGCATCCATTCGGTGCAGGGCCGAGAAATGGAGATCGCCATAGTCCTGGCCTCACCTTCAGACATTACCCTGCTATTGGCGGATTCTGGATGATCCCAAAAGTATGAATACCGCGATCGCTCGGTGCCAGCCGTCATGTACTGAATAGAACACAACCATAGTAGATCGGTTGTTTATAGTTACAAGCAACGTTTCGTGCAACTGGAAGGTTTGTTACATCGTTTACTTTACGCACGCGATTGAGATTTTATGCTTTTTTCCACGACACATAGCTTCAGAGCTTTACGCCTCAAAGATCAACTAACACAAAGTACGTCTTTGGTGAAAATTTTTGACCCGAACGTGAAGAACTGCGTTCATGGTGGGTGGTCGTGCCTCAGCCGCTTCCGTGTCATGTGAGTTCCTTTCATCAGTCCATGTGGCAAGGACTCCACCTCAACCCATCGTGGCTGGCTATACTTGAGACAAGAGAAAATGAGAGGTTATAATAGGGATGAGCGCATAATGAAAATTTGAAACCCGGATAACGGATAATTTTGCTCGAAAAATGGCCGAATAACGGAAAACGGATAACGGACAAACAACAAACATTAAAACTCGTTGTTTTTGACGACCACTCTTGCGATCATGAAGGGTCCTTTACATAGTCCAGCCATCACCACGTTCAAACCTAGGAGTCATGTAATTTGTTGTTCGTTATCCGGCCCAATATCGCCGGATAACGAACAACAAAACGGATAGGCCAAAACCCCCGGAATCCGGATAATGGATAACAGTTAATCCGCTCATCCCTGGGTTATAAAGACAATAAAGTGTGTCTCCCTAAGCTACCTCCAGGAATGATGTGTCCATAAGCAGTAATGCTTTGCTGAAGGAAGACAGATAATAAAGGAAGTCTGAAGATGGACGCTTGTGCACCCTAAATACTTGGAATCATCGATTCTATTCTCGTAGAAGATATCAGGTTCGGCAAATCTTAGTTGTGACTTACAGGAAGAAAGTCCTACTCTTTTGGAACATTCTCTTCTCTTTGAAATTCAGTTCCCTTCACTCCAAAGTGTTCGTGTTGGCCAGCGAGCATTGGAGACGCAGGCGACGAGCGTACTCTCCCACCCGAACGCTGGGTCAGCTCGTTCGGTCAGAGCGCAGCAGGAATGTCTCTTTCTCTGCGCTCTCTCCATCCCGCTGCTTTGGTTGACCTTTGCCCGTAGACGTCATGAGCACTGTAATGTAGTATTTCTGTCGCATTCCTAGATTCCATCAGAACATTCCATTTGCTAATCCGTCTTTATTTGAGGACCACAACTGCGCGTGTGAGGCAAGGAAGGAGAGGTCCGGCACGGCTCGCACTACGACCTCGGGCTCCGGTACACTTCACGGCTCGTGCCCTGCTACTTGACTCCAACCATGATGCCACCACCGGTTCCGCCATCTATGCCTATCCTGATTAGTTACGGAAAATCGTTATAATAGACTTCATTCGGTAATCGTGCCTTCTACACTAGGGGAAGGATAAGGGATAGGAAGATAAAATTTGAGCTGACCAGTCCCTTCTGGCCTGCGATGTCGTCGTTGGACAACATAGTGATCTGCACTTTCCGTACAGGTCTGGTATCCATTCCCAGACCTCAGAGGGATGGAAAACCTGCTTGTCCTCAGAAGGCGTTTAAGCCTCAGTCATTCCGACTGCGCTACATGCACCATTTTTGTTCAGATTCTCTTCAATCACTAATTTACAAGGTTTTCAAGTCTGCGTGATTTTCAAAAATCCAATAGAGCACAGTGCATCCGGTTTTCTGACTTTTACCTAGGGTAAGAATGCACTGAGATTGAATAAAAAATTGAAATTAAAATTTGCGGATGTGTACCACATGGTACGTTGACGGGCCGCTCATGCGAGTTGGTTCAAGCAAAGCAAAGAAGAGTTGATTTCTGTGCGGTGCAGGAGACGAGGTGGTCCTGCCGCAAGTGAAGGGACATAGGACGTGGCTTCAAGGCCGTTCTGTGTGGAAGTCCCAAGACCACCAGTGGTGTCGGAATAATCGTCTCCGAACGATTTCGTGACTCGATTGTAAGCGTTGAGCGCTTTGGCGATCGATTGATGAAGATCGTTGTCGCCGCTAAGGAGCGACTCTACCACTTCTTCTCTGCGTATGCTCCGCAGACTGGCTGCTCCGATCAAGTCAAGGATGAGTTTTGGAACCTGCTGGATGAGAAGACAGCAGAGGTACCGTCGAAAGATGTCATCATAGTCGCTGGTGACCTTAATGGGCACGTAGGTGCTACGAAAGACGAGTACAGCTGTCATGGTGGTTTCGGATACGGATCACGTAACGCCGATGGTGAGCGCATTCTTGAGTATGCGGAATCGCATAGTCTCACCATTGTAAACACCGTCTTCCGAAAACGCGACTCCCACCTCATCTCATATTATAGTGGGAGCTCCAAGTCTCAGATAGACTTTGTGCTTGTGAAGGATCGTGACCGGAGTCTTGTCACAGACGCGAAGATAGTGCCGTATGAGACGGTCGCCCCACAGCACCGACCGCTGATCTGCACTTTGAAGATCGCCCCTCCGAGGCTGAAGCAGGTCGAGCGATGCGGTGCAGCAAGAATCAAGTGGTGGCGAATGAGAGAGAAGGAAGCAGCTGTGATTTCTCGCATGCGGTTACCGACAGTCACGACTGTCGACGAAACTTGGAAGAAAACGACCGACGCGATTCGTCAAGCTGCACAGTCGGAACTCGGCATTACGAAGCCTGGGCGACGGAAGGTCGACGAGCAGGCATGACTGTGGACGCACGATGTGAAAGCGAAGGTCCGAAGGAAGGAGTGGATCTAACACGTGATTCTCAGCAAAAAGACAGCAAATAACTGACGAAGTACCAAGAGGCGAAGAAAGCTGCAAAGAAGGCCGTGGCTGTTGCAAAAGCCACTCATTATGGAGATGTCAACGAGAAGCTCGAGTCACGCGATAGCGAGCGGTATCTGTACCGGCTTGCTAAGAATCGCCATCGGCAGACCGAGGATATTGAGAAGTTTTTCGGCATCAATGATGAGAACGGCCATCTTCTTACGGACCGCAAGAAGGCATTGAAGCGATGGCGCGACTACTTTGAGGAAATCTCTACAGTAGAATTTCCTCATCCAGCCATCCCTTCCACGGCTCCAACCCACGGCCCCGTTCAGAAGATCACCGTGGAGGAGATTGAAGCGACTTTGAAGAAGATGAGGACAGCCAAAGAGACTGGGCCCGATGACGTGGCAGCTGATTTATGGAAGTCCAAGTACTGGTACCCTGCTGAGTGGTTGGCGAAGTTCTTTAATCAGGTTGTGGCGGAGAAGAAAGTGCCTGAGTGTTGGCGTCAAAGTACGACGATTCCAATTTGGAAGAAGAAGGGCACTCCTGCAGACTGCTCCAATTACCGTCCGATTCGCTTGCTTTCGCACAGCATGAAGATCTTTAGCGAGTTGTCGATGGACGAATTCGGGACATCGTCAGGCTTTCCAGCAATCAGTGCGGCTTCGTGGCTGGCTGTGGCACCGTTGATGCCATACATGCCGTCCGCCTCCTGATAGAGAAGCATCGCGAGAAACAGAAGCCAGTGCATATCGCCTTTCTCGACTTGGAGAAGGCCTTTGACGGCGTACCGCGTGAAGTGATATGGTACGCCCTGCGTCAACATAGAGTTCCTGAAGAGCTCATAGAGTGGGTGCGAATTCTCTACTCTTGTCCAAACAGTCGAGTTCAAGCTGCAGCTGGGACCTCGATGGAGTTTCCATCTCTGTCGGAGTACACCAGGGTTCTGCGCTTTCCCCACTCCTCTTTGTTGTCGTCATGGATGCCATCACACGAGATCTTCAGAAGCCCGTCCCTTGGACGTTGCATTATGCCGATGGCGTGATGCTCGCTAGCGAAGATAAAGGAGAACTCGAGCGAAAGTTGCAAGCTTGGTGTGATCGCTTGGAGCGGTTTGGACTCAGATTGAACGTGAAGAAGACCGAGTATTTAACGACGGACGTTACCGAGTCCAGCTCCATCAAGGTTAACGGCATCGAGCTTCCACGCACTGCGGTCTTTAAGTACCTGGGATCAGCAGTGGCGTCTGACGGCAAACTGATGGTCGAAGTGAATTCACGCGTGAGTGCAGCTTGGTCCAAGTGGCGCTCGTTGACTGGCGTGCTCTGCGACAAGAAGATACCAGAGCGCTTTAAGTCGAAGATTTACAGAGCCGTCGTGCGCCCGGTAGCGATGTACGGCGCTGAGTGTTGGCCTGCGACTAAGAAACTTGAAACGCGCCTCAGCGTCATGGAGACGAAGATGTTGCGCTGGACGGCAGGAGTTACGCGCATGGACCGCATCCGAAACGATGCTATTCGGCAGAAGTTCGGTGTCGCGCCGATAACTGACAAGATGCGCGAAGCTCGTTTACGATGGTACGGCCACGTTCTACGTGGAGAAGAAGACAGCGCCCGCAAGATAGGCCTTAACTTCGATGAAATAGGAAAGCGGCCTAGAGAGCGACCGAAGCAGCGCTGGGCTGATACGTTACATACGGACTTGAAAGTAGCTGGTGTCCACCCCGATCTAGCGCTGGATCGGGAAAGGTGGCGTCATGACACCAGAATAGCGGACCCCGCCACGAAGCGGGACAAACGCTGAAGAAGAAGAAGAAGAAGAAGAAGATGTATACCACATGCCAGTTGGTGCTTATTCCATTCTTTCCGTCCTTTCCTACTCTATGTCTGACTCTAAGAAAACGTATATTGAGGATGTAGTTGCTCTTGAATGACCTATTCGAATAGATACAACATTATAAAAATCGAATATTCAGTGGATGCCGTTCGAATGTTGGATGACCTTGACACTGCAGATACAGCGTAATAAGCAGTTCAGGACCTGTATCGTTTTGCAAAGCACCTTATATGTATAAGGCAGGATATTCTGAGTAAGAAGTTCAGAAATTGTATGTGTTACGACGTCCTCCTTTCATTCCTTATGCGAAGCAGTCTCCAGATCGCCCCCTAACTCCTCTTTCACAATACCACACGAAAGAAAAGGCTCGAGCGCATCAGAAGCCGAACCTCCAGGGGCTACACTCACAAAAGGGCTTACGCTTTCAATCGGATACGACAGTTTCGAAACGGATTGCACCTCGCGATCGACTACTGACTACGACTTATCATGCTTTTCGTCATCACCTTTGCCCCATTAAACCTAGATTCAATCTCTTGCTCTCTATACATAGAAGCTCCTTTCGGTGCACAATGGGAGACCTGATGGAAATCCAAAACACATTAAGGGTTTTGTGGAGGTAGGATTGAGCCTCGCGTTCCAAAATTTCCACCATCAATCCGAGGTCCTCTTCTTGGTGACACTAGACCCTATGGTAGCCTTTCTTAGCTTTTTTTTGCACATCAAGTGACGTCTAGATCCTAACGTGCAGAGGTCGCCTTACTTTCGTTGTGTGTTCACCGTCCCAGGGTTGGCAAATCAGGGTCACCATGCTGCATTTCCTACTAGCTGAGCAGTAAACCACACAGTTGCGGTCCCATAGGCGACGATCATATAGGCTGCTGCGGGTTGCAATGGTCTAATGATAATTTCCTTGGGATTCCTATGTCGTAGATCAGTCACAGCAGCTGGATTTTACAAGTGAAACTTCTGGACAGAGTCTCTTACTTCAGGAGACCAACTTCATTATGAAGTGGTTCTGAGAAACAAGGTAGAGCTGACTTTTCGAACCGTTCTTCTCTACATCCAGGTGAACATTTATGGACAGCGTGATCACTGAGAGCAGCTATCTCTCAGGACTCCTTTCGAGATGCACGGCTTTTTCTTTCCTGATACACACCCATGCAAAATGTTTCTTAGGTCCGTCTTCTTGTCCATTTGGATGGAGCAAATGTTTATGGAAAAGCGTGCTGTTTCTTTTATATCTCCCTGTGGCGAAGAGGTGAATCAGCCTTTACTAAGCTGCTTAACATTTCGACCCGCACGTTGCACGCCTTAAAACTGCTCAACGATTCGGACATTGCTACCTAGCCGATCAAACACCTTGCGGCTATTGTTCAGATGCATGACGGAAAGCCTGAATCCACTAAAAGGATGTTCAACAGCTGAACCACCTATCCTTGAGGGCTTGAGGGACTTTGGGACTCCCAACAGGGCGACCGGGGCAAGAGATTAGGCTGCCCAGGATTGCTCTGCTTTGCAATCCTATCCGGCGCCGAAGAACAAGAACAGAATCAAAAACATCTAATCGCGAAGTTTTTTATTGAGGAGACATGGAGAACTGGAGAGGGATTTTAGCTATCACTCGGTAACACAACTGCTCAGTTCAGATGATCTTAGGTATCGATAAGAAGAAGCCACATCACACAATGTTTCTCCGTAGTGCGCTTGATGTCTCTGGATTGGATGTCCCTATCCGAAAAGCCCTTGTCCACTTCTCCTCCTATGGCAGGTAGCATGAGCCGTCCCGTCGTCCATATATCAGCAGCGCAGTAAAAAAGTGACACCACTGTTCTTCAGGCTTTGATATAAAGGCGATGACGAGAATATTGCTGCCAGGCGTTGCGATTACAGCCAATTCCCAGTTTGCACAGCATATGCACTCCTGAGGTCCACCAACAGGTTTGCACGAAGCCCAGACTCCTTCACGATACTGGCTGAAGAGCAAGAAAATGACTTCCATTGTAAGGCACCGAAACGTTGAAACGCGGTGCAACGATCAGGAAGGTCAGACGGCACCATAACACGGGTGGTGCTGAAATGCATTGCGCAGAAATACTCACTGAGAAAGCCTGAAACAGAGGTTATAGTCCATGTTATTCTGTTCGTCGGAACATACGTCATTGCTAATCACGGATTAGGTCAGATTTTCTAACCTGCAGGGTTCTCAAAGAATTCAACTTGCTGCTTGGCAAGTACGACGATTTGGCGAGACTGTCTGTGCACGTGTGTAGAAGGTCTACTACATGTTGAATTCCGTGAAGCGCTCGAAGATATGCTACTACTCATGCATCGTTTACAGTGATTGATGATTGTTATGTTTTGTGCTAGAAATGTTTTTGTTAATTCCCAACTGTTAGCTCTTTTAAGTACGCGTTCGCTAGGCGGGGAGCTATGTTACTAATGAATAATAATTTTTGTTATGCCGGGGAGGTGGTATAACAAAAAAGGTTCGTCTGAGGAAAGGTGGCGAAATGAACCTAACATTTAGTTGACATTTATTCATATTATTCATTTAAGCTTTAACTTTTGTTTTATTCTATGCTATTTGACAAACTGACTAGTACCAATTCCGCGATCACCCTTCTCAGTTAGGTATCATTCTGACCTAGTGGGGTCCCGCACACTGCAATGTCATGATCTTGAAGATTTAGACAGTTAGCGTAGGGGAAAACGGCGCTTAAACAACACTCAACAACCTCATTAGGGATGCGCGGAAATTTATGCTCCTTTTTATGTTCCGTTCACGCTTCTTAGTTAATGCGGATGAAAGTTGAAGCAGACGACATCTTCCGGTTGCGAACATCTCCATCATGGTGGGCTTGGTCTCCGCCGAAGCAAGCAATCTCCTTTGGAGGTTCCAGGGGTCCAATGGTAAGCTAAAAATGTGGATGCTCATATGTGACACACGAGATTTCCCACTCCTAACAGAGATTATCGCTTTGAAATTGCGATTTCATCTGGTTCTTGGTTGGACTAAAGTTAAGTGTGGCCTTTAGAATTTCCAAAAGAGGGAACTTTGTTTTTTAAGGACGCGATATTTGGGGTGATAACTCCTAACGTATTTTATTCTTTCAGGAGTGCAGAAATGCGATTCTTTGGAAAGATTGCTCCATCGCGACCTCGTGAAAAATCCTACAGACCTGTGTAAATTTCCTTTGACGTCATGATATACCGTCCGTTGGGCATTGGCACCAAGGCACCAGTCACGTTCCCTTGCTTTCTGGATCCCGATGTTCGATTCGAATTCGAATGTTGTATTCTATTCGAATATTCCCATCAATATTCAAATGTGAATATTCGAGTCAATATCCAAATGCGAATATTGGAACCAATATTCGAATTAATACATTCGATTTGGAACATTTGAAATTTGTGAGCATTCGAAACCATTTGGATATTCAAAAAACTCGAGATAACAACTATATTCGAGACCTTCATGTCTAGACCGTTCATCGCCAACATTTCGCCATCATGTTACATATCTTGCTTCTTTAACTCAGGTTAGAAAGAAGGTTAACTTTCGTAGGTAGTGAGGTATGGCACACTACAGAGACTGTTAGAGCATTCCCTTAGAAGATAAGGACCATATTCAAAAGCACAGCCTAGTCCGTCACACCTCATACTGTTCCAAGAATTAAAAAACGTTCTACGCGTCACCCATCACAAAATCATCGATGATGCATTTTTCAAAAAAATGACTCATCAAATTGTGGCCACGAATCGTGCCTAGTTCTCCCAGCAACTCTTCACTGGTTCTCGTTGCAGCTTCAAAAACAAACAATTCGACGCTTTTAAAATGAAACATAATCACTAAAGGGGGGGGGGGGGTATTCCAGTTCGTATTAGACTCCAAGCAGTGCTGGCTGTACCCTTAGCTGCGCGCTCTGAAAAGCTGAATGATCTCTCATTCTCTGGAAGTTGGCGCCAGAAGCTAGCCGTTCGCCTTCGTTGCGTCCTCGCTCCCCTCGACTGACTCGAAGAGCGTCACAGCATTCGTTCAGGAGCTCCACTTCACTCCACTCCACAAGTCTGATCAAACGCGCTGATGGGTGTCCCGGGAGCCCCGATGTTTTTTTTTTGTTCTAGCGCTAGCCAGCGGAAGAGATAGTGCCTCGGATCCCTATAAGGCTCTCAGAATTTCTCCTTTTCTCACTTCTGTGAAATAGAGTTGAATATGGCGGTCGGCATCGAGCCAAAGTTCTCCATCTCCTTCGGCATCACATCGATTCTCTTGAGAACTCTATAAAAGCTCAATTTCAGCACTGTGCGTTGGCTGTGTGACGGTGGTATATTCGGTAGATCTATTTTTTCCTTTTATCTACAGCGCAGTGAATCCCACTGCCAATATCCCACATTAAATCTGGGGAGACCGGAAAGCTAATCAAAGCTTGAAGCATTACATTAACCGCGATAAATGGTCGAAATATGTTCATGTAATTGTGACACACCTTGTAAACCTTTCCCCTTGAATGCGCCCCCAAAACATGGATAGGAAGCGGAATGCATTGCTCGAGATCCACTAGCGCACGTATTTCTGCTTCATACAGGAGTAGAAATGCTACTCCGAACATCGTCATCAAGAGATCGAGGTGGCTTACCTGGTTCAAGTTGAAACCGCATCATCGGGGGTGAAGGCTGTTGGGTGCGTTCGCGACCTGCTGATCCAAGGCGAGCCGCCTGATGGCTGAAAGTGCAGTTATTTTCGCCGGTCAGCCAGTTCAGATAAGCGCCGAGCAAACGATGACTGTTCCAGGAGTCAGAGCTTTACGGCTACAAGCCGCGCACTGGCACTTGCAAATCTCTTTATCTTTTCACAGATGTTGGATAATTAGCGAATTCTGAACATAAACAAATGAATTTAAGGCCTATGTTATACTTCGGCGACGCGTCGCCGACGCTGCGACACGTCACCGACAGCCCGTCGACGTCGTCGATAGATGCTGGGGCGACGTCAGCGACGTCGTCAACAGGAGAGCATCGGAGCACATTTTTAGCATCGCAGCGCGTTTTCAATGTCATCATTAGGTAGCCAGACTGCGGATAAAAACGATACGTGATCACATCTACCTCGAATTTGTTTACATTGTTCTTGATATGTTTCGAGACTTAATGATGATTTTTGTTTTGTATGAACGGTAACCTGCTCAACCATTGTTAATCTGGCGAAGTTTCTCATACTACCCATATTTGCCTTTAGAAGGATGGATAAGTGTGATCTGAAGCAGTTTAGATGAGAGGGTCAGAGTATTCTCCTTTTATATTTCTTTTTCCCTCCATTGAGGGCTAACATAAAGCCACATGGTTTCCAGGCGTAAGTACTGCTCCAAAGCTGTTATCTTTTGTGTGGCGCTGGCCTTAAACGATGAACGAGAAAGAGTTAGGCGCACCTGCGTGAGACCCACTCACGCAGCTAGTGGGCCTTTTTCGTTAAATCACATTGAAATTAAATTTACGCGGAATTTTCGAGATTCAAAGGAAAATTTAACTCTTAATTAATATGAATTGTATCTCGAAAAAGATCTCCGTAGAGGTTTGTAGTATCATTTCAGAAGGCGAGCCAAAACTACTTATTTTCTACACAGTTTTATTGTGTGTTACTTGCTTTGAAAGAAAGCGAAAAAGCCTAGAAAATGCGAAAAGAACGGGTGAGAACGACAGAGAAGCGAAGAATGGTGACAAGGTGAAGGAAAGGTAATGCTAAGGCTCCCACTCTCTCCCCAAACACTTAGTGTTCTAGCGAATGGCACTATTGGTGTACGCAAGACGGTCGTCTTTTGCACTTCCCTATTATCCCGTGCTGAATCGCCGGCTGCTTAATTGACTGAGTGCGAATGATGGATGTTTCGGGAAGATACTTGCAACTGAGAACAAGCTTGTGCAAGCTGTTTGCTTATGCCACAGGCAGTTCAGCGTCTTACCATGCCGTGGGTGGCAGCTAGACGTTGGGTCCGATTTCGGTTAGGATAATTCGGATTCGTCATTTTTCAAGTCTGATTGAAGGGATTATACGAACAATGGAATTTTTGAAATGTCACGGATCTTGCGATTATTCAGGGAAAAGTAGTTTTAACAAGGACGGACTTTCGGTAGGGATCCAAATAACTTACTTCTCGACGGATCTCATATCTGATATCCGAATCGTATAGGATATCAGTTTTCTGATCAAAATCAGTTTATCCCTGCATGGATATGAAGGACACGAGACAGTGCTCAAACTGTGGAGCAGGCAGGATTCCAGAATAGAGTCAGCCACATAAATCACATCGAGACCGCCTCAACGATCATTGAGGTTTGCAAGAAATAGGTCAGCCCCTAGCTCTCATCTTCGCTGATGACTACCAGAAAGCATTCACAGCGTTGAGCCGAACGCCATTCTGTCTGCGCTCATCGACCAAGGACTGGACTTGCTGCTAGAACACTGGGCTATTGCTACTCTGAATGTGAGGACTGTTCATAGCTAGCAACGAGAGCGATTCAGGGCAAGCAGTGCAAACACCAGGAATGAGATAAACAACGAAGAACTTCGGTTTCCCGGAGCGGAAACGTAGAAAAACCTTGGAAAAACGTGTTGGCCACACAAGCATAGAGCGTCACCTTTCGTCTAGCAAGTAATGGCTGATTGTGCGTCCCGTACCTTTACAGTACCTAAAATTTGACAGAAAAGAGCAAATTCTGAAACTGCTCCGTTTGCAATTACCGATGGAAAATTTACTAGACTTTCCGGGCTCAATTTTCTATCTAGCGTCTGATCCACGATGTAGTGGCAGGAGTTGCTAACCTTCTAGCTGATGGAGATGGTTTTCAAAGAGCATTGGTTTCCTTGAAATCTCGCGCAAGAATAACCGAGATTATGGCGGCTTTCAAATCTGTGCTTGTGCAATCGCCTACTCCTCCCATCGCAATTCATCATGCCGCGGGTCGACACCTGCAGTTCAAAATCAGAGAATCACGCCAGTCTTTCACTCTCATTCCTTGGGAAATTCCATCATGGTAAAGCGCCCAACTTTCGAGCCAACTCTGAAATTTCTTCTACAAGGTTTAAGCCAAAAGGCTTTTCATGAAAGGAAAGGAAGGCTATTCCCACGAAGCACCCACACTCTTCGTTATTTAAAAGTAGGTGTTTTCTCTGCATAAGGTAGCATAAATCACCTAACCTTGTAACCTGCCTAGCATTGGCATTGCTAATGCTCATTTCGTGGTGAAAGATCGTAACTTTTATGTTGTTATACATAGAGATTTTCTCATCCATGACATCACGTTCGCTTGACTGGTGTCGTTATTCAAGAAGAGATAAATTTACGAGACAAAGAATAAGATGCCGTGGGCGTCTGGCTTTTTTGTTACCCTGCACTTTCCACCACCTAAGCTAAAACTTACGAGGAGAGCCTTCGAACTGGCGGTGAGTTTTTGCGATGCATTTTTTACAGGATGTAGGGATCCGTGTGGGGAGTCCAAAACCAAAGTTACTTTTTTCGGAATGCTCTTCTGTGGTCGAAAAAGAGGGGGACGCGAGAGCACGAAGTTCATGACGCCAATCAGCCCGATGTGGTCGGTTGGCATAATGGTAGTGTTGTAGCTTCACAGGAGCGTGACCGTGGGTTTGATTCACCATTGTGCTGTGTTTTTGCATTTTGTGATTTATCGTCCGTGGATCCCTTTACCCATATTTCCAACACATTTTTGAGCAAAAACACACAAACGTAACGCCTTTCCACTTTCAAAGAGTTCGATGAACGTAGACAACAAATGTCGTTTATGTTTATCGAGCTCTTTGAAAGTGGAAGGGCGAGAATTTTTGATTTCCAGATTAAGCAGGCCAAAAACTGATACCAGATTCGTAATCGGCATCCCAAATAACCCTCACGCACAAAGTTTGGATGAAATTGGTGCATCTGACCTCACCACCCTCACTCGAGCCAGCGCCTAGAGCGGGCTTTCCACCTCGGTCTTCATGGTCAAACAAAGGCGGTCATTGAGGTGTGAAGCCATGCGAGGCGGAAACCAATTGAATACGTTAAGCGGCGAAGAACTTCACAGAAAGTAAAACATCGGAGCTACTACGTTCTTTTTTGAACGAGTGGTAGAGAGAAGCGCAGATATTCAGCCTGTGAGCAGTGTATTTCGCTTGCATGCTTTTGCACAATCCTCCATCACTGTTGAAGAAGGTTGGTACGTCACTAGCTATTCTTAACAGTTGGTTACTACGTTTGTGAGTCCACCCGTGTAATGAATATAATAGAATTTGCTATCTACAACACCTCATCTTGAAGCAGCTTGACTGTTCAAAACCCAAAGGATCCCATGCACTGTAGTAGCGAGGACGAAACAAATAGTTATTCATACTTCGGTTACGGGTGTTGCTTGGGGTGCTGATCATGAATCTGACATCGGTTTCTGGACCTCCCGTTTTCTTATGACAGGTTAGAGAAAGTGTGAGTAAGTAAAGGTGGTGAGGTCAGATGCATCAATTTCGCCCAAACTTTGTGTGTGGTATTTTGGGTGCCAATCACGAATCTGGCATCAGTTTTTTACTTGCTTGACTGGAAGTCAAAAATTCTCACTTTTCCACTTTCAAAAAGCTCGAACTTGAACAACTTTTGTTGCCGTGTCTTTGTTAAAAAATGTGTTGGAAATTGAGGTGAAGGGTCCCACTGACGATAAATCGCAAAACGCAAAAACACCATTACGGGGGAATCGAACCCATGACCATGCACCTGTGAAGCTACAACACTACCATTACGGCAAAAGACCACATCGGGGTGGTTGGCGTCATGAACTTCGCGCTCACGCGTCCCCCTCTTTTTCGGCCACAGAAGAGCATTCCGAAAAAAAGTAATTATGGTTTTGGACTCCGCACACGGGACCCTACATCCCATAAAAATTGCATCGCAAACACTCACCGCCAGTTTGGAGGCTCTCCTTGTTAGCAAGTGATTCGAGAGGAGCCTGGAAAGAGCGTTACTATGGTACACGTGTTCTTCCTAGGACCCGAAAACTACTATGACATCAAAACTTCTCGGACTTGGATGTTGCTAACGAATCATAACAAGTTAGACGAATTGGACGAATTAGAATTACTGGCAGGTTAGATGAATCATGGCATATCAAATAGTAAAAACATCGCCGCTAAGGAAACACTCGTAAAAATTCGAGATTTCGCCGTGTGATAGCGCGGCCGGAAAAGGCGCCGAGTGCTTCGAGCACTCGAATGGGCTTGTTGGTTTGGGTACCACCCGCATCAACCAGGTCACCATCCCTCGGTGTCAATGAATGAAGATGACTGATTGGCCAGGGAAGGATAAAACGCTGACTTCTCCATCGGCAAGTCAATGGTTAGGCCAAGAACGAACTCATGCCTCCAAAATAAGCCTCCAAAATATCCAGTAAGAGAAGAACGCGTGGCATATCACACGCTAGGAAATATTGGAGCTATTCCCCACCCTTTTACTAACCAGGGAAGGGCCTCATCTCAGGCATAGGTCTGAACGGGGGTAATGGATAGTACTACGAGAATCTCCACCCTTCATATAGTAGAAAAAATGTTTCGTTTTTGCTGAGCCCTTAAACCAAAAGGGCTAGGGCCTTCGAATGTGGGGAAGGTGTAGGCCAGATGTTCGACTTCCGTGCTATGCACTCGTTTTGCATTTTTTCATAACAGCTGCCTCCTTCACTAGTTTGCTTTCTACACATCTCCTACACATTTATTGCACTCTAAATTGTCAAAAGGTCATATTCGTGATCAACACTCCATGACGTCGACAGCCCTAGTTATTCGCACCTGCTGTAACCTACCGTAATCAGCCGAAATTTAAAAAAAACGAATGTTAGATTCGTGATCAGCACCCCAAATAATCCCCCTGGGAGAAGTTTGGGCAAGACTTATGACGATTATGACTTTAACGCCCCTAATCATCCGTACCTGCTGTGAGGTCACTGTTTACCATTCGCTGAAAACCACAAAACGTTGTATAATACACAAAGTGAGAGGAGTGAGTGAAACGCAGCTCAAAGTAAACCCTTATTTGAGAATTTAAAGTGAAGTACGGGTGACTAGGGCCGTCGAGGTCATGGGGTGTCAGTCACGAGTCTGGGGTGTAGATCACGAATCTGACCCTTTTGACAATTTAGAGTGAAATAAATGCGTAGGAGATGTGTAGAAAGCAAACTGGTGGAGGAGACAGCGGTTATGAAAAAGTGAAATAAAAAATGAAAAAAGTATATAGCACGGGAGTCGAACATATGGCCTACACCTTTAACGCATTCACGAGAGAGTGTTTTCGCATCCATTGCGCGACGGCCGGCTTTTTTTTGGCGCGCGCGTGTGTCCACTCATTTCTGCGGACTCCCACGAAAGAAAAACAACAAAAAAGTCTTAGAAAACGTTATTGCCTACTTAAGGAAAGTCCAGAAGAGCTGCACAGGTTGCTATAAAAAACTGAGCAGAAACCTGGGAAGAGATATTGCCAAGAAGAAAGGAGAGTCCATACGCGATGTTTCAGTTGTGAGAAATATGTTTGTGTGAGGTGCTATCCAAAGACAGGAGGCGTTCCTGTTGAATGTTTGTTTATTGTCATAATCATTCAGAACCTAGGTTGTATCATTTAAGTGTTCAATTCATGTTTCATCTGAAGTTTGTGAATTAATTCTCGTCTAGAAGTATGTGCGCTTTCAGTAATGGGAAAAGTTCTTGTCTTGTTAGTTACGAGAAAGCCAATCATTTTTCTGCCTACGAAAACCCAACATTGATTTGCTACTATAATTTGCAAGGGGGCGCGTTTAGCGCAGCCCGAGGAGACGCCGACTCTCGCGTGCATTCGATACCAGGTTCCTGGTTCGGATTTCCCTCCCAGGCCAACCAAGCCTTCCATCCCTCCGGGGTCGGTGGATTGGTACCAGACGTGTCTGTGAAGGATAAAGCGCTGACTTGTTCATCGGCTGGCCACCGCAAGTCATTGTATGGCCAAATACGCATTCATGCCGCCTCCACGACATCCCGTAGTAGTAAAATGCGCTGGCGCATTCCCAAAAGCGGTTGCGTAACGCCGTCCATTATCCCTTTATCCTTTAATTTGCAAATTTGAGAAGAAAATGTTTCAGAAACATCACTAAAGAAAGTTATTCCCAAAACTCCTCTGTCCACTCAAACACCGAACGTGTTAAACCGGCCACGCACTCTGCTGAGCCACCGTCTCGCTTGTCGGAAAGCGTTTCGCCGCGTCCCATACATCAGCGCGCGCACGCATGCACGCGGGCACGTGCTGACGGTGCGCTACTGTACCCCCGCCTTCAAGAGAACGCAGCTCTTTTGGTTCAAGGACGCAGCAATAACGAAACATGTTTTTCTACTATGTGAAGGGTGGAGATTCTCGCAGTGCTACCCATTCCACGTTCAAAACTACGCCTGAGTCCCTTCCTTGGTAAGCAGTCGAGCTAAAAAAAATCAGCGCTATCTCGTTCGTAAGAAAGTAATCCTATCAATCAAGTAATCCTGAGCGTGAAGTTACACTGGTAAGTTTTTCTAGTTAACATTCTGTATGGGCACCGCAGTCGAAGAACCTGCTGACGAGTGCACTCCGATGTTAAAGGTTTTCGGATCGAGTTACCCAGGCCCGCAAAGGCCTCCCTCCTTCCCTAGTCGGTAGCTGGCGCCAGACTTGTCTATGAAGGATAAAACTACAACTGTTTCGTCGACTGGCCACCGCCAATTATCGTCTACGCGAAATACTCGTTCAAATCGCCTCCACGACATCCCGAGAGTGTAGAGGTGTTGTAGAGATGCGTGATGCATCAGGTAACGTCGCGCAATCAGGTGCAAGATTTATCGCTTACCGCCCTCTAATGGTGAAAATACTGTCAAACCTGATGCTGATGAATGTCATATCAGGGAGTTTGGCGGTATTTTCACCATTAGAGGGAGATAAGCGGTTGATGAATCTGGCCCCAGTTTGGTCACGTAATGTTCTGTAAGTAAACGCAGATTTAGACAGAACTGAAGCTTTGGCGAAAGGGATCGCATGACCGTGGAATTCTAATCTTCCAAATCGATGCACGATCTAGTAGACATCGCGGTTTTCAAAAGCGAGCCTAGAAAATTTTATCCCTTAAAGTGAACGTGAAGAACACTTCATGCATGTCGTGTAAGACTTTCTCAAAACTTCAACCAGTATGAATGTTTTTTGCAGCATATGCTTTATCAACAGACGCTTTAAGTGAAATGCCTGAAATTGAATCCAAATGTGATGCGTGACAAAATACGACACCTTGCTCCCGTGTTTGTACTATGAACCAGCTTCAGAGGAATACACCAGAAAAAAAAGCGCATTGCAAGGGGTTCAGCGTGTGATTTTTTTCTCTCCACCGTGATGTATTCTGAAACTGCGGACGAATCATCCGTCTGCTCCACCTCCTCTCCACGCCTCCCATTGCGGTGCCACACCTGCACCAGAATTCGCGGACTCCAGTGAATTCAACCAGTTCAACTGACGCAGCATCGTGTAAATGAGCCACCTGCACTCCGACTATTTACGCTAATTGGTTCGCTTTATGTTTTACACCCCTCAAATTTCCAAAAAAAAATCAATGCGCCTAAGCCAAGTGGCTAGAGCTTTCGGAGTCTTAATGAACCTTTTTGTGACCAAGTAAGGTTGGTTCTTGGCTAAGTGCCGAGTGGCCAGAAGGGCTACTTGATCACTCACCTCATATCACTGTGCTCGCGAAATTCTAGGCGCGTTACTCATATCGCCGGAGCTGAAACGTATATATGAAAGGGCGAACGAAGCAAAGCGCCGCAGCGACAGCGACATATACGACGAAGCATTGAAAGAACGTCTCGAGCGGTTGCTAGAGAAAGGGATTTCTGGTGAGACTAAGTAGCTTTGTTGAGACGAGGTGACATTACATGAACTGCTTTCAAAAGAGACCAGGGCAATGGCATGAGCTGTGAATGTCAAAAGTGCGCCTGAATTCAGAGAAAGAAGCCTTATGAGAGACTACATTCCTGGCCCGAAGTGCCCAGAACCTAGAAACCTGACCACAACAGTAACGCAGAAAAAGCTACACTTCAAGGGAGTCTGCATGGAGCGAACTCAAGAGCAAAGCAGAAGGACTGAACGTTGGGTAGTAGCCGGGCATTGTTCTTGTATAAGGGTGAACACTTTGTAGAAGTAAAGGTTACTCTCCCATCATGCTCATGCACGTCCAGTCAACTCCTTGCTTCGAAATCGTGCAGCTAAACAAGGTCGCAAGCGAAGGGTATGGGAACAATTTTCAAGCATACAAGTCACGAACTCCGAAAACTCGAAGGAGTCTGCGATTGCAAAAGGGTGGCAGTGTCCGTTCGTCCACGAGGGGCCATTGGAAACTGCTTGCCTTCGCAAGCTGGGCTGAACAAGGGCAACCGAGTGCAGGTGACAAACCCTAGCGAGAGGCCTTGCCCACCAACATCCTGTGTCACATCGTATGGTTGATTACTCTTCGTAGTGCTTAGATGACCTAGTGCGAAAGTCCCACGATAATGCGTCAGTTGAACTAGTTGAATTCACAGAAGCCCGCGGAGTCGGTACATGGGTGGCACCACTGGATGCATCGCGACGAGGGGGAGCAGACTGCTGAGTCGTTCGCAGTTTCAGAACACAGTCCCGCTCATTATGACGCGTTTGAAGGAACCGCGGAGAATCCGCGTTCCAACGGGAGTCACATCCTAACCGGCTTGCTATTTCACACCGTCTTACCCGCAGATTTATCTAAAATCGCATTCGATAACTAACTATGACTACAGCTGTGAACAGTTGTCATGTCCGACTTTCTATGAACCTCGGCATGATGGTGAATTCGTGGCTGCTCTTCCTTGAACCCTATTCAAGGTTGTAAACAGCGTTTATTAGGCCTACATTTTGGCGGGATCGCCTTCTTCAGAGCCGAAAGGAACTAAACCTAACTGTGACCACTCAACCCTGGTGAACACACTTTGGCTTATTTCCTGTATAACCAGGGAGCTTTATTTCTCCTATATAGACTGGGAGCTCAAGCCGTATATCCGTCTAGCATTTTAGTAATGGAAGGTCTCTTTTGGTACCCTCACCCTACTGTCCTGATCGCCTGGGGATCTTTGCTAGTGAGGTCGATTGGTGTCTCCTTCTCATCTTGTGCACGCCTAGTTGGTCTCAAAATTCAGTAGGGTTCAGGAGTCCTTTGGGCTAGTGGTCAAAATTAGGTTTATTTCCTTTCAGGACCTGACGAAGGCGATCCCACCGAAAAGTGAGCCTAACAAACGCTGATAACGGCCTGGAATACACTTCAGCAAAGAGCAGCTACGATTTTATTAAGAAAGTGTAACTTAACTTCAGACTTGAACCCGCACGCCCTGCCTTCCGGGCAGGATGTTAAACCGCCGTACGTTCCACCGACTATGAACGTACTATGAACGATGTTAAACCGCCGCACTATCGGCGGTGGTAGACCGCCACCCACATGCGCGAGATACACGTTGCAAATTTCTTATTGGCACTCCCCCCTCATTTGGGAGTGTTGAGTGCGATCAAACAGCGCAGGCCGAAGAGCAGAGGACGACGACACAAGTCCCACATGGCACGAGGGTTCTGATCGCAACAAAGCCTCCTCCAACAGTGCATGACCTCTATACCAGGTCCTTTAGGCTCAAAACAAATATGTAGAGCATTGTTCTGAATGATCTGAGTTTGTCTCCACATCCTCTCTCGTTCCTAATAGAGCAAATCTCCCAACATGCGGCAACTTCTAACGGCTATCGGGAGCCTTCCTTTGTGCTCGACATATCACCGACTATGAGCACTTTGTGGGCTGCGCACGCGTGAAAAATGTTGATATGCATCCAGTACATTTTTGCACAAGTGCAGCTCGTGACTATGAAGTAGGTCCGACCACAAACACAGTCAGTATCTATCTCGCCCTCACTTTCTGTGTGGGACCAGAATTGAACCCTGACCGCGTTACAACGGAAGTCATCTTCAAAGCAGAACTTTTCCAGAAGCGCGCTATGATAGGAATAGCATTCTACCCGACACGTTTTAAGTGGAACTAGTTTGTACTGGCGTAAAGGTAAGCTGACCGGTTCCCGAAAAAAACTACGTTTTCGAGAGCCATGCCTTAGGCCTATGTTATACTCCCGCGGGAGAATCCGCGGGACGTCCGCGGATGGAAAGTGCACCGCGGACGGCCGTCGCCGTCCCGGGGCGGCTAGCGTCGCATTGGAGCACGTTTCCCGCGCCGAACTCCGCGGGAGTATAACACCCCTCTCGTCGTCTGTCGGCGGCGATCCGCGGACGGCGGGCGTGGCGGGCCGCGACGAGTGGCCCGGCGCGGGGTCCCGACGCGATTTCCGCACATCCGCGGAAGCTCCCGCGGGAGTATAACATAAGCCTTATCCGGAGGCGTTATTGCGAAAGGGGACTGACTGCACATTAATGGTGGAGAGAAAAAATCATCATGCTGACGAACGCGAATGCCTTGTTGTTAACGGTCGATATTTCTCCTCGACTAGATTATTTTCAAGCATTTCAGCTCAGCTAAAAGCATCTTTGTTGTCTTATATTGAATGCCATCACATTACTTCCCGAAAAGCATTTCACAAGCCTCTTCAAAATTGGAGAAGGAAGCTTGCCTTTTAGCCCTCTTTCTTAATTTAGTCCTCTCAAAAAATCATTAGGCTATTGCCTTTAGGGTAAATTTGCAAACGCTGAATGCTTCATAACGCGCATTTCGGAGAAGGTACTAGGCACCAGCTATGACACTGACAGTCGCGTTCGCTACGAATCGCCGTTGTTGGTTCGTGTCGTGTGCAGGCGAATTAAGAAAACAAGCCTTCCATTTGGTCTTCCTGGTTTGGCACCAGACTATCTGGAAAGGATTAAACATATCTGGTCAATCGACTAACTACCGCAAATCATTATGTGGACCAAATACGCATTTAAATTACTTGTACGACATCCGTAAAAGAAGAATGCGTTGCGCATTCAACGGATGATTGACTACCGTCACCCCTTATTCTTGACATCTGTTTCGACTATAGAGTGACTTGCCGTAGCAAACCGATGGGCAAGTGAAAGGGCTGTCCTCTCTAGACAATGATTGGAGCAATTCACCGATCTCGGAGGGAAGGAAGTCTCGGTCAGCACGGCCCATACCCAAACCAACAAGCTCAATTCAGGATATAACAGCCTGCTCCTCCTCCTACTGCACTAACACTTCCCCACGACCGTAGATTTTTCCGTTGGTAAAGATGAAAGAAATTTAATCTGGATGGTCCCGATGGATACCGACATTACTGGAAAGATCTGCGAGAAGTCCCCGTCGTCGCAGCTTTGGAGATGGTTCATCAATTGCCGACTTCTGCAGCAATTGCCGACTTCTGCAGCAGCGGAATGCTGACACTTAGCCTTCCGTTGTGTCCCGTTGTGTTGCATGATCAGTCCCGAGTGTCAAGGTTCTATCCTATTGCCTTTCTTGGGAGGCAGAAGGCATCAGACACATGTTCTGCAACAGGGCAGCGCTGCAGTCCATGTGTCTAGATCGACCAAAGATTGGCTCCACCGTCACAACATTCAAGTAACGGACTGGGCGGCCTGTTCTCCTGACAGCAACTCAATGGAGAACATGTAGGGGATCATGGTTCGACGAGTCTACGTGAATAACCAACAGTTCAATGGCGTGGTGGCAATTTTGATCACATGAGACACCAACAAAGACGAAATCATCCACAATCTTGTCAGTGGCATGAATAATACGATGCATGATGCTATAAGAAATAATGGCGTTCCGATCGGCTTTTGAATTTAGTGAAAAGTTTGTTTTTCACAAGCGGATACATACTTTTGAAACGCTAATTTTCGACCAATTTTCTTCAAAAAAGTCAGATTCTCGTGTGAGAAAAGAAAAATCCTGAAAGCGAATGGTTACCTATTTTCGACTACGAGGGATCTAGTGGAGCTAGTGCGGACCTGAAGAAATAAAAGCGAAACGAGATATGGGCAAGTTCTGGAGTGGATACATACTACTGTTGAAACGCACTGTCCTACTGGTTGTTTCTTCGGCCGAGTCTCCAGCCACTGAGAAAGTCATCTACAATATACATACAAGCTGGGGTACTGCTAATATACGTATAGTGTTAAGGTTAGAGTGTAATCGCTAGTGTGAATTAACTTCTTTTGGGGAATGCGCAAATGGGAAAAATTCATTCGACTTCTAAATGGTATCGTACGTGAAATTGAATGCGCATCTGACCCGCTGTTGCTGATCCTTGGAACAAGCATTCTTTGTTGCGATCAAGGCTCCTGCATCAGGTGGGACTCACACTCCACACCCTCTGCTTTCTGGGCAGTATGCTACACTATCAAGCCACCAGTGCTGTACGATCCCGCTTCTGGTGCCAGCAGACGACCTGGAGAAAAACTGAGCTTGTTTGGCCTGAACCATGTACTTCGTTGTAAGAATCACACCTCCTACGGCCGGCTCCACTTTCAGGAAGTTTTACGTCAAGCTAAGCTGAACCCTCGTAACACAACGACAGAATAACCGTGAGGCTGACTGGTGAGTCGATATCCAACCGAGTGTAAAATGGTATAGCTTTCGCTTGTGAAGTCACATTCTGATAATCTCTGAATAGCTTTATTTTCAATGGGAGAGTGTTGCATGGACAAGTGGAATACGCCTCCTCAACCCATTATGCTTTAGTTAAACGGCCATTTAAGGTCAGACAGCACGACGTTTGCGTAAGACCTTTTACTAGCTCAGTGGAGAGCACAAAACGCTAATGCCAAGAAACTCCAGCTTCCCAGCCTGGGAAGAATTCAAAGAGCATGCAGCCAAGCATCGAGGTTTCGTTTATGTCTGAGAGCAATCGAGGAATGCTATGGAGGAATTGAGTTTTTTCATGTAGAGGCCTAGGAGTGAATGACGAGAGGAGGAAACGATGTAATCGGTGGTGATGGTGTGTCGTTCAGTTGCCGGGCGTGCGTCTTCCAGTATTTAGTGGCGATGACGAGGAAGGCGCGCGTCTTCATCGCCTATGAATAGCGGCGCTCAACGGTCCCATTGCAAGCTTTTCCTCTGCTTTTGTCGTTCACAACCACACACAAGCCGTACATAGACCCGATACGACCCCATCACAGAGAAATAGCCACCCACACACCAGTGTCTGGTGGGAGCACTTCTCGTTTGCTCAAAGAAGCTAAGCGATATCCCAGAATAGCGCTGGAACATGTTGTCCATTGAGGCAAAACAGAAGTACCCGCATTGAGATGTCGCTTACCATTACATAAAAATTTACATCTCGCTGAGGTTGGGGTCTCGGCAGGGGTTTAGTTGCCACCTGTATGAGCTGTGGTGAACATCAGTTCGGATTCGAAAATACTTCGTGTAACAACAGCGGCAGTTCTGGCAAAGAAAGAACCTGACTTGCCCCTGTCGTCAGAAAAAAAAACAGAGAACGGCACAAGTGGGCGCACTAATTCGGACTCTATGAGTATACCTTATAGCCAGGGATGTGCGGATTTTTTTTTGTTGAGAAAAGCGGAACATGGAATACGGAACGGAAGAGCTCAAAAACCTCATCTGGAATATTGTTCGCAAGTATGGAATCCCACTATTAAGAAACTTATCTTAAAACTTCAAAAAGTTCAAAGAAGCTTTGCCAGACTTGTTTATTCTCGGTTGCAATGATGTGTTTTTGTGAGAATATTGCCAAGTTAGGAAGAGCGGCTAAAACTATTAGGCTTGAAATTCTTTGCTACACAGAAGGGTTGCCGCTGATCTGCCGTCCTGTTTTAAAGTGCTTCGTGGCGAGCTTAAGCTTCGTGCTAGCAAGTATTGGATTTTTAGGCCTTGTAGACCGAGATCCAGCGGATTGAATCTCCACTATCCAATCATTCACAAGAAGAATTACGGTAAGCTTTTTAAATTCATTTTCTACAGAGGAGCGCGATGGATTAAACACTTACCTAAAGAACTCTTGAACTCAGAGAATAGTAGAATTTTCAAGCAAAAATTGGACAAAATCGACTTGTTGCAGGTCTTGGGAATTTCTTGCAGGTCTTAGGAAACTTTACTTAACGTTGTTACCTACGCAGTTCTTAGCTGCTAATGCGTGAATGAAGAGCTGTTGATAGAACGGTTTTTTTTGGTTTGCGTAACTCAAGTTTTTTAACACTTCGCATTTAGGTACTCCTATGATGGATGGCACAATCGGCTACATCATTTTCATATGTTTTAGCCTTTGTTGTTTAAAAACTTTATGTATCACATGTATTGTGCTCTCTACTTGTTCTGCTGAATTCTGTGTGATATTTGACTCACCGTTTATCCTTCTTGATATTCAAGTGGGCTGCTTCTGCTTTTGAATTCCTAGAAGACCCTGAGATATCTTTTTTAAAATCGATCTTCTCACCGGTAGTTTGCTGGATCTGTTGCTTAGAGCTATTTGTCGTATTGTGCTTCTCCTAGATGCCAGTTCCGTGGGGCGGCCAGCGTACCCATGTGCCGAAATGCTGGCACCTACCTCAAGGCGTCATAGTTGACTGACGCGGGCTGGCAGGATACGTTATTCGATCTAGCCGGCGCAAGCTCACCATTTCCTCCAACCCGTTTTGGTTTAAGTTACCCGTGTAACTGACGCAATTGCTCCAAGAAATACCATAATTGTTTTCAGCCATAAGTTCCTTTAAATAATTACTCACTCTATTGTTCGAGGAGCTGCCCATTTGGGTATACTTTATTTAGATGCCAGTTGGTTGTTTGTTAGTATAGTTTACTTTCAAGTTTACTTAATTTTAAGGACTAGTTCTTTATTTGATATGCGGAGGAATGTCGCTGCCGATCGAAGGGATTGATATTAGAGTGTTGCCTTTTTCACCACTTTCCTTCCTGTGCGTGGCTTGATTCTATTAGGTTGTCACATAAGTTCTGTCCGATTTTCGACGGCAACTTTGCGGTGTAGTATCTCAGCAGAAAATAAAGTTTATTAATCAAAGTAAGAACCATTACAATCAATGCACTTCTGCCAACGATATACAAGAGCGTTAATTCCATTTCGGAAGAAATCTGAATTTGTAGAAGCAAATGAAACACTCGAAGGCAATTTCGATATCTGCTACATTAGTAAAGTTTTTATCCTTGAGGAAACCATCGAGATGCTTGAAAAGATGAAAGTCCGTTGGAGCTAGGTCTGGTGAATAAGCGGGATGCCGGAGAACTTCATATCTCAACTGGTTTAATTTTTGGGTGGTCAGATGCGAGACATGTGGACGGGCGTTGTCGTGAAGAATGATCGGTCCTCTTCGATTCACCAGTGCAGGACGCATTTCAAGCAACTTTTGGTGAACCATGTCTAATTCACGACAGTACCCCTCTGCCGTGATGGTTTCACCAGGCTTCAAGAAGTCGTAGTGGATAATACCAGTTTCGGCCCACCAGACAGTGAGCATGACCTTCCTCGGATGGAGGCTAGGTTTGGGAAAGTGTTTCGGCGGTTCTTCCTTATCCAGCCATTGCGCTGATCTTCTTCGATTGTCGTACACGATCCATTTTTCGTTACAGGTAATGTCAAGAAATGGATCGTTTTCGTTCCTTATAGTAAGGGAAGAACAGATCTCCAGGCGACACCTCTGCTGCTCCTCAGTGAGTTCGTGGGGCACCCACTTATCCAGCTTTTTCACCTTTCCTATCGCCTCTAGGTGCCTCGAAATGGTTGTACGACTGACCTGAAGTTCTCTCCCCATCTCACACACAGTTACTCGTGAATCGGCCTCCACTCGTTCTTTCAAACGTCCGTCATCACATTTGGCTGGTCGTCCTGAGCGGTCCTTGTCTTCGAGGTCCACGTCTCCAACCCGGAACTTCTGGTACCATCTGCGCACGGTGCGTTCGTTAGCGGAGTCCTCTCCCCATGCCATCTTGATGTTTTGAGTTGCCTCGCTAACACTGCGGCGAAGCTTGAGCTCATGAAGCATTATTGCCCGCAAGTGCGTTTTTTCCATGGTTTCGTCCAGCACCTAAAACGAAGCAATGCTCACGACTTTTTAAAAGCAACACACCAAGTTTTATAGAGCGAAACAAGCGCTACAAAATAGTATACAACATATATACAATTACTTTCTCTATACATGAAAAAAACAATCACAAAGTAACGCCTGTCGGGATCGGACAGAACTTATGTGACAACCTAATAGTTTCCTTTTTTTTTCTTTTTTTTTCGTAGAGCTCGTCCTCTTGGGAGTATAAATAAATTAATAAAAATGAGCGAAAACCGGAATACGAAACACGGAACAGAAATGACCCAGAACTCATTACTTCATTTAATTTTTCACAAATATATATCGACAATAGTAGTAATAACTAAGTTGCCCTAACAAATTAACATTAACAAATTTAGGAAACAGGAAGGCACCACGCGACTGTTTTCCAGCAACATATAACAACATATGTATTCGTGTCATTACAAGGATAAATTTTCAAACACTATAAGTGTAATAAATTGAAGTTTATGCGACGTCCTTCTGTAAATCGAAGAAAGAATTCTAAACGCAATGAATCCAGCTGATAAGTATGATACCAAAGATTCTGCCATTTATACTACTCGGTCTTATTGAATGTCTCGGATCTATCCTAATTGGGAGGGGCAGCGCTAGAGTTACAGCTGCGTTCAGCATTTTAAGACACGGCAATCAGTCTCTGAGTTCGCGTGGGTACCACAGTATCATTTGACAGTAGTTGAAGCTGTGGAGCAAACTCAATGGGGGATAGAGAGACAAGGCGCCGCATGCCCCCTCCGACTAGGATAAATCCAATGCTCCCTATGGAGAGCATTGTTAACAACATAACAGTGCTTATAGAACTCTAACCTAGACTTCGTGTTCCAGGCGTAACTTAAAATTATTAGGGAAAGGACAAGCACACTCCGAATAAGAATAAGCCGAATAAGAAATTTGATACTTGATTCAAACATCCATAAAACCTTCTGCGGCTTTATACTATTCAGTACTACATCATTGCAAGGAAAAATCCAAATTGGTTATTACTCTGTTTTGACATAAGGATGCACCACTTTTTTGAAAGCAACACAATCACAAAAAGGAGTCGCGTAGTTAATCCCTCGCATTCGTACGGTTAGAGATCGTTCCAGCCCACAGACATGCGAGGCATTCTGGCACGGAAAGAGAGACGACCGCTAGGCGATCCACATCCTATTTGGTAACTAGTAGTACAGCCTAGTTATGAACGCCCTCGGAAAGAATTGGAGTAAGCCACGATGAAATATTTTTCGTGGGGATCTAGAACAGTGCTTAGCCTTATATGGAAAGAATAATCCACTAATGTTTCTGCCAGATTAACGCTGCACTTCATACTGCAGAACAGATGGATATAGAAAATGCGCCTAAGCGAAAATATTGACACATTTATTTATTTATTTATTTATTTAATTATTTATGCGCCCATGGAGGGCACGCTAAATTCCAGTGATTCGAGGCTAAACAACAAGAGAAAGAACGCAATAGGGCAAGGCGAACAAAAACGATTAAAAACTAGCTTAAAAAACATGACCAAACAAAATAAAAGACTGCAATTGTGGAATGCTGAAGAGTAATATTAGTCATACGCTTAAAAACAAGAACTAGTTGGGGGATGAAGGAAATCACTCGCCAAATGGACGGAAGCGGTTAACGTGTCCTAATACGAGCTACTCTTTAGTGCAAAACGAAGAAATTGCGCCATGCCTTCGTCCAAGACGTCGCGATTTTTATTTGATTGATAGCAAAATTTCTGCTTGCATGGACTTTCACACCTGTTACCGGTACAACAAACAACTGTAAAGAATAGAAATTTGAATGCTTCATGCAAATAGCATTTACACTATCAATGAAATAAAAATCGCAACGAGTTTTTCGAATGCATGGCGCAATCTGCACGGTTGTGAGTCCAACATTCCTATTAAATAATCTTGCGGATGCAGACGAACAGAAAAGTCACGACTTTTAGGGCCAGAGGTCTTCGCTGGGTGAAGAGCGGTCCTAATTTCACCGAGAGTATGGTCGATGTCTCTAACAACTGCGCTGCGCTCCATCATGCACGTACCGAGTCTCAGCCATTCGCTGGTACTGCCGAGTTGAGTAATAAAGTTCCTGCCCCCGCGGTGATACGCTAATTATCCTACTACCAGACGTTCAGCGGCCTCGCGGCCGCCAAACGTCTGATTGGGGACTTCGCCCCCAAACCCCGAGTATAGAACACCCGATCGGGTTCTTTTCTTCTTTAGGCCCTCTTATTTTCATTTCATTCTCCGAAGTACATACATGTTCTACTATGTCCTGAGGAACAGACTGTAAGAGTCTCAACCCAAAGTGCTTAATCTGCGGAAACATAAATGAAACCAATGGGTGTCGGTAGACCGCTCGATACCGTTAACTGCTCGACACCAATCATGTTCCTCCGATAACTTTAACCATTCACCTTACCCTCACTCTCAACCCCGCCAATACCCCTTACACTTGTGCCGAAGTGAAAAAATAAAGGCGTAGTGAGAGTCAAGTACGCGCACACTTGTCGAGCGAAGCCTTTAAAAAGTTTTCTCACGAATACTGTGCAAACTATGATCTGTGGAACGACTTCTGGATCTGGATGCACGTTCTACGTCTGGGCACGTGTTCTGAATCCGGACAAACGCTGATATCGTCTGTGATACATATGCTGATCCCCAACGCCCGTGTAACGACGTCAGCAGCACGTCTTCTGAAGCCTGATACCCATTGGACGATACTGATAAAAAAATCATGGTCCGCCCTTACTGGTCCCCTTCACTGGACCCCCTCCTTCAGTGATCCCATCTTCACTGGTCCCCTTTACCGTCTCGCCCCCCCCCCTTATACTGGTCCCCTCTTCATTAGGCCTCCCTCACCATTCGCCCCCACCCTCGTCACTTGTTCCACCTTTGCTGCTCTCCCCTTTTCTGGTCCCTTTTACTGATCCCCTCTTCACTGGTCCCTCTCCACCCGTTACCGGTCCCCCTCACCGGACCCTCCCCTGCAGTGGTCCCCCTTAGTGGTCCCCTATTCAGTGGTCCTCCTTCTTTCCACTCCCCTCCCCCCCCCCCATTGCTGGACCCTCCCCCTGCAGTGGTCCCCTCTTCACTGGTCCTCCTTTTTTCCACTCCCTCCCACCCATTGCTGGGCCCTCCCCCTGCAGTCGTCCCCTCTTCACTGGTTCTCCTTCTTTCCACTCCCCCCCCCGCATTACTGGACCCTCCTTTGCTGGTCCCCCGTTACCGATCCCCCTTCACTGGTCACCCATCGGTGACATGTCATCTGAACCGGGACACCCCTTGCACGATATCGATGAGACCCCTTCTTAACCCTCCCCATTACTGGACCCTCTCCTGCAGTGCTCCCCCTTAGTGGTTCCCTCTTCACTGGTTCTCCTTATTTGCACTCCCCCCCCCAATTACAGGACCCTCCTTTGCTGGTCCCCCGTTACCGATCCCCCTTCACTGGTCACCCATCGCTGACACGTCATCTGAACCGGGACATCCCTTGCACGATATCGATGAGACCCCTTCTTAACCCAAGCATCCATTCCGCGACATCGGTGACACCTCTTCTGAATCTAGACACCCACTGCGCGACATGGGTGACACAACTCCTGAATCCGGACGCCTGTCGAGCGACGGCAGTAACACGTCTTTTCAAACCGTTCGTCCTTTGCGCGACATCGGTGACACCTCTTCTGAATCTAGACACCCACTGCGCGACATGGGTGACACAACTCCTGAATCCGGACGCCTGTCGAGCGACGGCGGTAACACGTCTTTTCAAACCGATCGTCCTTTGCGCGACATCGGTGACACGTCCTATGAATCCGGATACCACTTGGGCGACATCTGTGACACCTCTTCTGAACCTAGACACCCACTGCGCGACATGGGTGACACAACTCCTGAACCCGGACGCCTGTCGAGCGACGTCGGTAACACGTCTTTTCAAACCGTTCGTCCTTTGCGCGACATCGATGAAACTTCGTCTGAATCCGTACACCACTTGGGCGACATCGGTGACACCTCTTCTGAATCTAGACACCCACTGCGCGACATGGGTGACACAACTCCTGAATCCGGACGCCTGTCGAGCGACGGCGGTAACACGTCTTTTCAAACCGTTCGTCCTTTGCGCGACATCGGTGACACGTCTTCTGACGCACACGACACGACGTGGGTCACACTTCGTCTCAACCCGGATGGCTGTCACTCGACGTCTATGAAAAGCTAGATGGACTGACGGAGACGGATGGACAGACGGACAGACGGACGGACAAACGGAAGGACAGACACAACCGCTTACTCTTTTATATATAGTAGGATAGGATAGGATATATAAGCGAGAACGGTCGTTTGTCTGTGTGTGTTTGTTTGTTTGCACAGAAGTGCTGGAGGAGTGTGTTGGGAGAAAGTGTGGGGATGGGGAGGGGAGTTGTAGTTGTGAGGTGTCACCTACCTCGTGTTGAGAGGGGTCAGAAGACGTGTCGCCAATGTCACGCAAAGAGCGTCCGAGTTCCGAACATGTGTCATCGACGTCGTGAAGGCGAGCGTCCGAGATCAGAAGTAGTGTCATCGACGTCGTTCAACAGGCGTCTGGGTTCAGAAAATGTCGCGCAAAGGACGTCCAGGTTGAGAAGAGGTGTCACCGATGTCGCGCAATGGGGGGGGGGGGGGTTCGGATTCAGACGACGAGTCACTGATGTCGCGAAATGGGTGTCTGGGTTAAGAAGACGTGTAACTGATGTCACTCAAATGACGTCCGATTTGAGAAGACATGTCACCAACGTCCTTCATCAGGTGCCTGGGTTCAGAAAAGGTGTCACCGATGTCGCGAAAGGCCTGGCCGGATTCAGACGGCGTATCACCAGTGAAGGTGGGAGCAGTAATGGGGGAGCGGTGAAGGATGGTGGTCCAGTGAAGAGGGGACTTGTAAATCGAGGTTCAGTGAAGGTGAGAGCCGTAGTAGGGACTGACGAACAGGAGGGACCAGTGAAGGGTGAACCGGAAAAGGGTTGACAATAAAGGGTGACCACTGAAGAGGGACCAGTAAAAGATGGGACGGACCAGGAATGGGGAGCGGTGAAGGGGTGGGGGTCCAGTGAAGCGGTCCAAGAAATGGGGTACCAGTGAAGGACCAGTCAAGGTGGGACCAGTAAGGGAGCCAATAAAGAGAACACCAGTTAAGGGAGTTCAGTAAAGGGTCCAGCAAGAGAACCATTAAAGAGGGGCCAGAATTAATAAATAGAACGAGTACTTCAGAGAAGGAATCGCGTACGTGCAATAGAGGGTGAGGTCCCATAGTAGCAGTTTTGAAGATCTTGCCCTACCGTATTCCGTTATACCATTCGATATAGCAAAACCAGTTTTTTTTGGCGGCGGGCAGGCCGTTGAACGTCTGGTTTATAGAGAAGCTGAGAAGGGAATTTTTAGGTCGAGAGTGCAAAAGTGAATGGTCACCCGAAACTTTCTGCAGGAACGTAAGTGCGAAGCGAAATTTTTAGGGTTTTCGAGTCTCGGTGGAGGTGATCATAGCTCTGTTGAGCACCGGCCATCTAACTAGGGAAGGTTTTCGACCTCCCATGGAACTTCAAGTTGAGACCAGGATCCTTATAAAGAGCTCGGAATGCTGATTAGGAATATGGGTGTCAAAATTGCAAAATGAAAGTCCTGAGCGAGTTATAACCTACCGAAATCGGGGGCCTCACTACAGGCTGGCTGTACGACGCACCGGGCGCGAAAGTGGTGAGTCATCGGGGCTCCGTAAAAGGCCCCCCAGAGTTCTGCGGCGTTGCCGCTGCCCTATCCTTCATCACAGGGCAGAGACGCAGAGCTCGCCGCCGGCGGCGTCCCTGCCCTATCCTTAACCATTGCGGCGAGCGGCGTTGCCGCAGAATTCTGTGGGGGACTTAAAAAGGGCCCACCAGCTGCGGCGGTGGCGCAGAGGTAGTGCTCACGCTCGTCGGTGTGACGTCGCTGGTTCGGTTCCCGTTGTCGCGGGTTTTTTTGCAAACCATAATTTATCTTCGAAATAACCTTTTATTCTGAATTATGACACATGTTTTATAAAATAGCCGGGAAAACTACCACACACGTTTTTGTAAAAATGCTTAAAGGCAAGAAGCCGTTATGGTTACATTTTTATTCACTATTTTGTACAAAGAGTCCAAATCATGTATTGAATAACTAGAGATGTTTCTAACAACCTCGGCATTCATGGAACAAAGAAAAAAGTGTGTGAAGTAAAAAGGTGAGTAGAATTTTTGATGAGGAAGAGGAAAATGTCGTTGATCTACTGATTTTTCTTCACTCACTATGTCCTTTTCACCGGCGAAGGTGGTGTCCATTCTTCTCGCTGAATTTGGGGTGCCAGAGTGCTACTTAATCAGACACGTGTCATAATTCAGAACAAAAGGTCATTTCGAAGATAAATTATGATTTGCAAAAAACGGGCAGCAACGGGAACCGAACCAACGACATCGCACGCGACGATCGTGATCACTACCCCTGCCCCACCGCCGCAACTGGTTGATCCTTTTTACGGTGCCCCGATGTCTCACCACTCTCGCGCGCGGAGCGTCGCTTAGCGAACCCGTAGTGAGGCCCCCGATTTCGGCAAGCCATAACTCGCTCAGGAATTCCATTTTGCAATTCTGGCACCTATATTCCTAATCAGCATTCCGAGCTCTTTCTAATGATCCTGGTCTCAACTTGAAGTTACATGGGAGGTCGAAACCCTTCCCTAGTAAGCGGAAATACAGAGTGTAGAACATCTAATAATACCGTAATCAAACTCAAGTAAATAATTAATTAAAAACAGAAGTGGAGATGTTAATAATGATTACTAACCACTAAATTTGTAATGCTTTTGCCATTAAAATCCGTCACAAATAATGTTCTACCATTGTACATTATGATTGTTATGACTTTTGAATGTCATACTCATATCCGATATCGCAAAACTTTTTGCTGTCACAAGGCGCTTTCTACATGCTTCCGGTGATCGGAAGACTCCTGCTTAAAAACCTTTCCAGTCGTTCCTTTTCAAAATCAAAACGCTCAAACATGCTGGTGCGACCTCTCCTTGTGAGGTTGCACGCTGTCTGACCCTACCAGCTGTCTTGGATACTGCGACCAACCGAACAGCGCCAGTGATATAATACGTATAAATACTAGTACCGTACGACGACTGATATTGTCGATCGGCGCTTCAAAAATTACTGACCCCCTCAAGTTAACAAACATCCCAGAAACATCCTAAGTGCTTTCTCATATAAAAGAATATGTCTCTGTTGATATTAGGAGGTTGGGAAGTTTATGGTCATTCAAGCGGTGTACACTTTTGTTAGGACACCACGCATAATCAAAGGTAAAAATTCAAATCAGCAACTTATTTTGACCTTCCGAAAACACGTGAAGTTTGAAAAGAAAAGAATTTGTTAAGAGACATAAACAAAAAAGAGAATATTAAAATTGGGCGGAAATAATACACTAAATCTACAAATAATTGTGGTTAACACTGGTAAAAAAAATTTATTTGTACTACAGTAAACGTTAGCTAGCTTTTACGAGTTACGGTATACGATTTACAATTTACAGCAATTATTTCGCAATAACGATTTACGATTTATGAAATTTTGGATTTCATTCACGCACAGCCCTGGTATGGATGATGAAACTGGAATGTGTGTGTCGTAGTATCGCATGTGTGGCACATCTAATACAAAGTGCAGAACAAGCCTAATAAACGTTTAGTGCTCGCTCAAGAGAGGATTTCAACGGGATGAATTGCTAGTGAAACCAAGTCCACCAGATGGAAGCGGCTGTCAGATGACGAGCACCACTCATTAGCCACATTTCCACGACCAAACTTTCTAGAAAGTGACGAGTTCTGGCTAAAGACACTTCCATGCGAGGCCCTCAACCCTTCGGGCAACCACTTTTCGTCGGAGGTACTGATGTTTATTGCTAGACCAGACCAGGAAAGAATGATGAATGGGTCTTGTGTCCATACTTCCATGGTTAAAGAAAACATATAAGATGGGCGGAACAAGGATAGTATGCATCAGACATATTGATTTACCAACACCCTGCTACATTCTCATAAAGCACTCAGGCGAAATATCTGCTTTAAAAACTAGAACTTAGCACAGCCAGCATAAATTTCAGCAAACTCCCTCACATTGAATAAAGGCTAAGAGAGCTGCTCCACAATAGTATGGAGATCCTAAGGCTCTACAGCAACGCCACACATTCTTCCAAACTTCAACGGGATCTCTACACCATTACATAAGGTCACACTGTTGGAGTTAGCGTTGGTAGGTGTATCTGGGAGCAATTCGGCTATGATGTGTCCACTTTCTAGTTACTTCGAGCTATGAACAGTTAATTTTCTCTTTTATCTACTTTGAGTGCTTCCTCCTTTTTGTGTACGATAGTATAATAGTAGAATAACGTTTGAGTGTTTTATAGTGTAACAGGGCAATGATACTACAAGATGCGTTGCGCCAGTTCCCAGGCTTCAAAATTGCTACGAAATTGACGCATTTGGGAAGTTTCGGGTCGTTACCCTAATTGGGGAAACAGGTTATTTACTAACCAAGGAAGGGTCCCAGGCGTGGGTATGAATGAGGGAAATGGATAGTACTGCAAGAATTTACACCCTTCATTTAGTAGAAAAATATGTTTCGTTTTTGCTGAGTCCTTGAACCCAAAGAGCAACGGGCCCTCGAAATTGGGGCGTACAGCATTGCACCGTCACCCGCACCAGGAGTGCACTTTTAACGGTTAACGATTTATCGAATTTAACGAATTAACGGCATTTTTCGTTAAAATCTGTCTTAACGACTTAACGGAAATTTTTAGAAATTTAACGGAATTTTTAACGGGCTTTTTTCTCAGTGAGTTTATCACATTTACCCTTAGTTTGAGCTAATGTTGCAGGTATCCTCCTTACGATAAGGACTGTTCCTGAAAAACGTTTTGAAATCAGTAAGAATATTTTAATGCTTTCATGAGTTTGTTTTGAATTGGAACTAGTGAGTTTGGGGAGCGTGTAGCGCAGACGGAAAAGGTGCCGGCTGTCCCGTGCAACAGATATCAGGTTACTGGTTCGAATTTCCCGCCCAGGCCAACCAAGCCTTCCATCCCTTCGGGGTCGGAGAATTGGCACCATGCTTATCTGGAAAGGGCAAATCGCTGACTTCTTCATCGGCTGGCCACCGCTAGTCATTGTGACTCCAATTACACAATTAAATCACCTCCTCAATACCCCGTAGAAGTAGAATGTGTGGCGCATCCCAAAACGGATTGAGTAACACCGTTCTTTATCTCTATCGTTCAGTGGAGTTTTGGAGTTAGAAATTTTTCTCCGAGCCCCCAGGCACGTCAACGAATCCACACAAAGATACTGCTCTAATCTCCTCGTAAGATATGTCTCTCCTCACCTGGCGCTGAATACATCGCTCGCCACCGGGAACAGCCGATACGGAGAGAATGTTTTCGGCCGATGGACGTATTTTAAACGATCTTAGAAAAACACTAGCAACAAAACATTTTGGAAAGCCATTTTCGCTGAACATTAACACGTTGACTACGTGCCACACTTCTTAGGCAGTGTGGGACCGTGTGACACGATTTCATGTCACGATCCTGACGTTGCAAAAGATGGATCAGTCCCGCGCACGGCACTCAAAAATCGTGTGTTCGGCAACGTATTAACATTCCACTGATTGGTTTTTAATTGTATTTTTATTACTTCTTTCTGCACTTATTGGGCTGATGCCGGCAGCGAGATTATACATATATGCTCGTAGAACAGTCACACGAAAGTTTCGCAAGGAACTAGGAAGGAGGGAATTCCGGGTTCTGCCTGATCGCACATTTTAAGATGCCTTGTCGGTAATCATCTTCAGTGGTAATTCCGTACCTGTTCTTATTCCACACCCTGAAGGCAATTTGTTGCTGAAGGCTTGTTTATTTTTCTGTGTTTTTTGATGTCAAATTGTTTATTTTGCATTGCAGTGTTACACTCAATTCCTTGGACTTTAGCTATTGACCTCTTGAATTTGAAACCTATAAGGTTTTCATTGTTTTTTATACTTGAAATAATGGCTTGCAGCTGATTGCATTTTTTAACGAAATTTAACGATTTACCGGAAATTTAACGAAAAATTTCCGTTAAAAAATTTCGTTAAAAAAATTAAAAAGTTAAAGTTAAAAACAGAATTTTGTGTGCACCCCTGACCCGCACCTACCATAACCTACCGTAATCGGCCGAAATTTGAAAAACGGATGTCAGATTTGTGATCAGCACCCGAAATAAGGCCCTGGGCTAGGTTTGAGCAAAAAAAATTTTCGACCTCCTGAGTTGTGAAAGTAGTGTCGTGAAAGGTGTGCCTTATGGCAGCCTAAATCAGTTTACTTCCTACACATCTCCTACACATTTATTTTTCTCTAAATTGTCAAATAAGGCCTTGCTATGAGCTGTGGTTCGCTCACTTTTCCCAGTTTTTGAATTATACAGCGTTTTGTGTTTTTCAGCGAATGTTAAACAATGACCTTACAACAGGTACGGGTTACAGCTGGTACTGGTGACTAGGGCTATCGAGGTCATAATCACCGACTTCGCCCAAACCTTGCCCAGGGAGGTTATTTGGGGTGCTGATCAAGAGTCTGACACCCATTTTTCAATTTTCGGCATTAGGGTAGGTTACGGTAGGTACGGGTGACTAGGGCCGTCGAAGTCATTATCACCGATTTCGCCCATACTTCTCCCAGGCGGGAGGGTTACTTGGGATGTGATCACGAATCTGACACCCGTTTTCCATGTTACGCTGGAGTATGTTAAGTTACATTAGGTAAAGGTGATTAATGGTAAGGTCATGGTCACCGTTTTTCCCAAACTTCGCATTGAGCACGAATCTGATCCTTATTTGACAATTTGGAGTGAAATAAATATGTAGGAGATGTGCAGGAAGCAAATTGGTAAAGAAAGCGGCACTCATGAAAAATGCGAAGACATTGCACAGTACGTGAGTCGAACATCTGACCCTGCACCTGTAAAGTAGCCCCGCACCCTTCTGAGCCACCTACTCGCATAAATTCTCGCCGCTTCCCATATAACAGGCGCGCACGCATGCACGAGGGCACGTGCTGATACTGCTGGGTGCGCTACTGTACCCCGCCTTCCAGAGCCCGTAGCTCTTTTGGTTCAAGGAACATGTTTTTCTACTTTTCTAATATGTGAAGCGTGGAGATTCTCGCAGTACTACCCATTTTCCCCTTTCAGACCTACGCCTGAGACCCTTCCCCGGTAAGAGGAGACGATCAAAAATCAAAACTCTACTGATCTTCTGACCTTCTATTAGAGTTGACCACACTCTTTAACTGCAGATGTCGACGTGTTGTTCGGTAGTTAATGTAGTTTTTTTCAAATTTTTCAAAGTGAAATTATTTATATTAACAGCAGACATGAAGATAATGAAAGCCAGGCAATCACTACTACATAAACATATAGAGTTCATGCCATCAATGAGAAAAAACGACATTAATTATCGAACAGCAGAATAGCTTGTGTCAGTGATGTTCTACATGCCATGAAAAGAACACCAGATGCGAGAGAAATTCAACTTCGGGCGTCATCTTAGGGGCACGGCCTCCGTAACGTCCAGGTAATACAAATCTAATGCAAAGACTTCACAGTCGCCGTAAGCCAACTGGTGTGAGATCTTTCTCTTGCCTCAATGACCACATAGGCCCATTACTGACAACGTCTAGCTTACCACGAACACCGCTCTAGATTTAATCACACTACCTGACTTAGGTGCAGGAGCTTGATAGCGCAGTCCTCCGGCTGTCGCCCGCACCCAGAATCGAGGTCCCTGGTTCGGCGGTCAACTCCCCTTCTCAGGCCCACGAAGGCGTGGCGCATCTCACCGGTGGTCTTATTGACGCCGTACTTCACCCTTTATCATTTATCTGCGTTTGATAGACGCTATCCAAAAAGGGCACCAATAGGCTTGCCATTAGTGAGAAGCAACTGAGAAATGAAATTGTCCACGGAGCTAATTTGAAAAAAAGTTCCTCACAGTTTTAGCGGGAAACTCGTAGTTTGTAATGGACGACGATTGCTGTCTTGATTTTCGGAACACACAACACTCTGGTTATTTGTTCTGAGACCTCTCAGAATTGAGCAGTGTTCCTAACCGCCCTTATATGTACGCTCACTAGCAAGCTGAGAGAAAGTTAGTTTGAGACCGTTGTTTTCAAGGTCTTTATTGCTCGACTTCTGTGATAGACGAAAAGAACGTGTTGCGACGGAAATAGCCATTCCACGTCACTGACGTGAGCCTTCTAAGCTTTCACGGACCCATTGCAGAAGACCAGCATCAACGGATTTAGGATGCATTACGAACGCCATCGCGGGCTCTTGGTCTTAGCATCTCTTCCATCGCCTTCTGTGCCTTGTGAACAGCCCCATGACTTGGGTCTGGCTTTCTACCACAGCGGATTAAGCTGGCCACAGCATGCTACAGAACTTTTTTGATTGCTACAATTGCTACAATTTGACCGCAAACCAACGGAGTCGCAGCCTAGGCTATTCCTGGAGCCGTGACTTTCGCAGGTAATGGTACCATCAAGACTGATGACGCGAATGAAATGACGGAAAATGAAATCACTACTTCTGCTGCTTCAAAATCTCATACTTTAGCGAACTGTGGAGGTGCTATATGCGGAATACGTTCTCAGAATAGGTTTGATTCTTCTGCGCCTTGAAAATTGTGTTCGGGCACTACTACGTTTGCGACTGCAGAGGTGAAGGAGGTGTCGATAAGAATCACCGATTTCGCCCAAACCTTGCCGGGTGAAGGGGTGGGGAAATTTAAAGCGCCGATCAAGTATTAGGCCTCGTGCATACTTCCCGTCGCCGCGATGGAATCGCGGCGATGAGTTTTGCAGAGCGACGCGAAAGAATTTGAATTTCTCAGCGCTCGTCGCATCGCTCATCGCTCTGCAAGGAAGCGCGACGGCGGTCCGTCCAGGACCAACGCTTAAGGCCTCGTGCATACTTCCCGTCGCCGCGATGGAATCGCGGCGATGAGTTTTGCAGAGCGACGCGAAAGAATTTGAATTTCTCAGCGCTCGTCGCATCGCTCATCGCTCTGCAAGGAAGCGCGACGGCGATCCGTCCAGGACCAACGCTAAACACCGCGCGCGGCGCGAAAAAGTATGCCATGCCCGCGATGGGCGCGGGAAGCCATCGCGCATGCCGACCGCCACTGTTGCGGCGGCCGCGTCGAAGTTCTCCTTGACTATTCGGCCGCGTGCGGCGGAATGGCCATGAACTGAGCGCCGCGATGGCATCGCGGCGATGGAAGTATGCCCCCGGCCTTAGGTTGTCCCATAAGTCCCCGTCGCTTTTTCCAACGATTCATTGGAGATTTCGCCGGCGGTCTCTTGCACAGCGTTGCATAGCTTTCGAAAGAGAATAATTTGCTCTATCAAAGCATGCATTTCTTTTTTCATCTTGAATTTTGTCAATTTTTAGGTCGTTAAAGTGAAAAATGAAAAAGTGAGTGACCATCTGCGCAGTTGTTCTCTCCACTCAGGTTTGGAGTTTTTTGCGTAGTTTTTTATAGCATTTGGAATACAATGTTCTGTACTACAAGAATATGTGTTGGTCCTATTTGTTCATTTGTCCTTCATTGACTTTTAGGTTATCAAATTGGGACGTCCGACTTTTCCGTCGGAACTTTCATCGAAATTCCTTCTTTGCGGTAGGACTTTTTTGCTCAGTGTTGTATGTCGTACAAGGAGAAAGAGTTGTTGATGAAGATGATTTTTCTCTTTTTGGAATTTTGTTGATATCCGACGGAAATTAGCATTAGCCAATAAATGCAACACAAATGCTTATTGAGCAAAACATCCTCTTCTGGACGAAATATAACGCCAAGCAAAAAAAGTCAGAGCATTCAGACCAGGAGCTGTCGGTATCACTTTTTCACTTTTTCACTTTTCACTTTAACGACCTAAAAATTGACAAAATTCAGGATGAAAAAAGAAATGCAATACATGCTCTCGTAGAGCAAATTATTCTTTTTCGAAAGCTGTGCAGCGCTATACAAGAGACCGCCGGCGAAATCCGCAATGTATCGTTGGAAAAAACGGCGGGGACTTATGGGACAACTCCAGGGATGAAGGGACGTCGTCCTTCTTCTCTGACCAACCCATCGACTTGAGCACGGAAGGAGAGCAATTCACAACAAGAGAAAACCCGACTTGGAACCACACTGATTTGGAAAGAGAGATTCCATGATTCATCGATTCGCGGCTGTCAGAGTTTTACTTATCTGTAACAGATGGTCCAGTGAAGCATTCGTTATATTTAGTGTGTGTTTAGGATCATGGTGGTAATGATTTTGTCTGATAACTGTTCACAATTAAATTAGCATTTCTTAACACATCTGCTTAAGCCTCCCAATCTGATTAAAAGTGGTTGGACAGAGGTTATATGCTGTTATGGGATGTTTTGTCGCCATTAAAACTATTGCACCAAACGCGACTCGAATCAGCACACTCCATGGGAGATTTTGATGCGCTCGAAGCTTTTGTGCCAGCAGAACTCGAAAGCGCCCCCCTTGTAAGAATTTCGAACCAACGTAATATTATAGTAAGCTGTCCGATCCTGATTTGTCATAAAGCAGTGCCATTATCGTTTCATTAAAAAATCCCTTTTTTAGAGGAAAGGGAAAGAGCATAATCCCATCGCGAGCAGCCACATCATGAATCACGCAGACGTCAGGCGATAGGCGTCAGATCGTGGGCTGTCTAGCATGACGTTGCTCCTTGCGCGTGCAGGAAACACGGGAGGTATACTCCCACCGCGGCGCGGCTCGTCATTCCGCCGAGCGCCGCATGTGCAAAAGTTGCCCACATCCTATATGATGTGATTATGATGTCTGATATATTTGTCTTTATTTGATGTGTTTTTAAAATATTCGTTGAAGCCTGAAGCCACAGGAAGAGAGGCTATGTGTCGTTATGGATGTTTTGTTGCGATCAAAACTCTTGCGCCAGGCTGGACTCGTACACACCTGCTTCATCCTCTACCTTGATGCTACCGCGTTGCGCATCTCGCAAGATGGGTACGAGATTGCTGCACACCTTCTTCTTATGCCTGTAGGAACGCGTGAAGGAGCGAATTCTCCCAAAACGCAGGCAACATAATCGCTGGTGAGAACATAGCTTGGAAGAAAAGTCGGCAGTATTGTCCTCAGTGTCGAAAAAATCGCCTAAGGGGTTATTTGAGGCACCAACTACCCTGAAGTAATTATGGGAAGTGGAATCATGGCAATCGATTTCGTCCAAACTTCGCCAGAGAGAATATTTAAGGTCACTAATATACCATTCGTTTTAAAATTGCGTCGACGGCCTGAGCTGCACCATCTGCGCTTCGTTGACGACATCGTGCTCATGCTCAATCAGGCGGAGCGAATGCTGGCCGACTTCGATCGTGTATATGGGAACGTTGGACTGAAGCTGAATCTCACGAACACAATGTTCATGAGGAACAGACGAGTTTCTGATGCCCCATTCTCGCTCAACGGAACGAATATCTCCGAATGCTCCAGCTATGTGTATCTGGGTCGCGAAGTCAACATGGCCAACGACCAAGCACCACAGCTGAGCAGGAGGAAACGAGCAGCTTGGGGAGCTTTCAAGAGCGTCGAAGAAGTCGTGAAGAAGACGAATAACTGCCGACTCCGTGCCCACCTATTCGACTCTATCGTTCTTCCTGCCCTAACATACGCCTCAGAGACCTGGGCTATACGAAAGCAGGACGAACACTCGATTAGCGTCGCGCAGCGTGGAATCGAGAGGACGATGCTCGGAGTGACACGACTCACGCAAGTGAGAGAAGGCCTCCGGAGTTCCGAGCTTGGCCGACGTTCGAAGATCAGAGACGCTGCCGCATGGGCCAAGTCGTCGAAAATTAGGTGGGCCGGCCACGTAATGCGATTCGCAGACACCCGCTGGACGAGAGCCATTACCGACTGGATTCCGCGGGATGTCAAGAGAACACCAGGACGCCCACCAAGGCGTTGGTCGGACTTCTTCGTGAAAGCCCTGAACGACCGATATGACACTCTTCGTTTCCCTCGAGCGAGGAGGATCCATTGGAGCACTCTGGCACGCGACAAGGATGAATGGAGACGCTGATGGCGCCCATTCGAACAAGTCGATGATCAACGGGACGACAGGTGATACAGGTGATACGGACTCCTTAGCACGTGTCCCATACTGTAATCTGTCTGAACCAAAAAATTCAACGCGGCTTCGTTTTCGAAATTCGTTTCTTTGTTGAATTTGAACCGATGCAGGCACGAGGCTCGAGTTTTTACAAATATTGAGACGCTGCAGCGCTTCCACTTTATAAACTGGAAGACTGTGGAGACATAATTTCCAAGCTGATTCAGCAGATATGTCGTGATCGATGAGCGAGTGGAGCGAGTTGGAATCGGACTTGTTCGGGAACGACGAAACACGGACTTGTCCATCGGGCGGCCACCGCATGCCACTGTGTCGGCCAAGTACGGATTCAAATTGACTCCAATTGACATATCGTAGAAGTAGAATGCATGACACATCCCAAAGGGGATTGATTACCGCCCTCCTTTATCTTTTTATCATCTTGTGCTACTGTATGCATTTTATTGACACCAGTTGAAATCGTCGTTTCAAATGCAAAGAGAATTATCAACAAACCTATGGAAATGCATCGCTCCAAAACGAACTCGTCAAAATTCCATTGGCTTGACCCGTGTTGAGTACCTAGTGCTCTGAAATGTGAAAGATTGCATAAACAAAATCCAGAATCTCATCCAAATTCGACACCACGGAACAAAAATAAGTGAAGCGTTGAGGCAAAATCGAGGCGGTCATAATTACGAAATTACAGCTAGATCCATTTAAGGAATGGCAGAATGGTAGCAGAACTGTGACAGATCCGTGTGCATCTTCAATCATAGGAAAAAGTGGACTTTGGCTCAACGCAAACTTGAGAACTGAATTGTATTCGTAACTTCAAGTATCTATGGTTGTGCGTACAAGCCATACCTGCTAAAACCTTGAAAAGTTGTGTAAAAAAGCAACAAAGTTTTCAGAACAGCGAAATGGCAATTTTCACCACTTTAAATGTTTGGAATGGGAAGGTTTGCTTTTAACTGCAAGCAACCTTCAGCTTATTCCCCTAGTTGCTTAGGTCAACGACCGAATCACCTGCCGTAAATATGAAAGCAGTACACACTGGATCCTAAGGAATCATTTATAGAAAGCAGCAAGGTCTACGATAAAATCCCTCTAATGAGGAGCTACGGCAAATCTGTATCGGTGTTGTAATGGACTGCACATATCTCACTTTGTACCTCGCGCACAATAAAGAACCAGTTGTTCAGTGTAGTCGAAATTGGTGCAAACCAATAAGGATCGCCTTCAGCTGAGCTATTCATTGCACAAAAGACACTTCAACTGCGCTTGTTTTTCAGTTATTTGCCATCAAATGTGCATGCGAAGAATAAAGCGCAGACCTTCCCATTCGGTGGTCACTACAAATCGTTGATAGGTGAAGCACGCATTCAAGCTGTCGACGACATCAGGCAGAGGAAGGGTGTATGGCGCAACCCTTCCCTTTATTTAGTTGTTTCTTTGACTAAAACGTCCACGTCCACACACTTGGTGGGAGAAGCAAATACAAAACAAAGGCCCTGTTGGACTACGGCTACAAGGAAACATAGTAAACGAGCGGCAATGATTTAGCATTGCGGGTTCGATTGCGAGATAAATTGGACTCCCCCACACGCCTGCTCGTAAACCGATCTCTCTTGTGATCTGACAATCGCTGCACAGTATAGCACGACTTTCTCATCCCTTTTGTTGGCCATGCTTCACCCAAGAATGTTACAGACCCTCCGACCAAAGTGTTCATCAGGAAACCACTGAATAAGAAGTGAGGCAATAGTGTCATAAATGACAAGAAGACTGTGTAGTGGTGCGCTGCTGCTTTGATGAGTGGGTAGAAGTTGATAGCAGCGCTAATCGCAATCACCTTAAACAAGGGGTCGTTATCCACCGTCAGAATTTCTAAAAAGCTGCCGCTCAGGAGTGGCATACAAACAACAAACAATAGATGCACGAGGCAGAGATGCACGAGGCGTTCTATGATCAACCAATCTGCCGTTGCTCTCCAGTTCATCAGCAATGCATGCAGATGAGCCGCATGTGAGTCTGACTGACCTTCTTTTAAGGCAGGAAATCATGAATTTTCCATCAGGCACAATGAAGCGCGTGTGCGCCGTGGATCAGCAGCTGGGGTTCACTAACAGTCTATGACATTGAGGTAAGAAAGAAAAGCAACTCAAATGCTTTAACGAAGATAAAGGCAGTGCTAACAGGTCGGTAATTTCTAAGGTCATTAAGCGGCACTTTCTTTGCCATAGGTGTAATTAGAGCAGCAGCACGGAGGTACTTCTGATCTCATACAACTCGAACTAAAAATGTGCTTTAGGGGAGGCTAATGAAATGCAGAATTCGGCACTATGGTAGATGGGGGTCACCTTATAAAGAGTGTCACTAAAACGAAAAAAGAACACACTCATACACTGATAGTAAAAAAACAATGCTATTGCTTTGTCCTGTGGGCTCGTCCGCTGACGCGGAGCAGAGCACAGATTTAGGCAGGGAGGAGACTCCAGGATGTGGCTCGAGTGACGCACGCGTGTTAATATTGCCTACATCCTAGAGTCCCTTCCTTCGCCCAGAACGGAGGCAAATAAAACGCCGATTTGTAGTCGAGAAGAGGAGATAAGGCTACATTTACATTCGCTGTATGTAGCTGCTCGCCACGCCTGCCCGCCACGGCATGCTAAGGTGACCATCGTCGAACTACCACAGCGCCTAGAATTATTTTAATGTATCAGAGTGGAACTGGTGTCGTAGAAGACGGTGAAGGGCAGCTGTCAAGAAACTTAGGGATTTCTTCCTTATTGAACCACAACGTGGCTTCAATCCCACGATCAGATGGAGAATTTGCGGTCTCAGGCTCAAAAAGCGCAGCGGCACTGCCCGGTTTATTAGAGACATGGGAAGCCTTACCTAGTTAGTCAAAAGATCTGCTTTAAACTCCTCCTGAACTACCAGAGAGCCGTCATCCGACACTAGGCAGGGTATCGACTATGACTGTTTCCTTGAGTTGACACAGATCTTTGCCAAATCCTCGGATTCAGTGATTTTCATTCTGCGATCATCAAACACCTTTCTAAAGCTTTTTCCCGTTCTGTGGTAAACTGCCCAATAGTTCTGCAAATTCTTGACAAGGTTGTTACGTACTGCTCTATGCCGTGTGTTTGAGCGTCGTCTCCTCATTTTAGTCAAGTACGAAGGTAAATTCATTTGTCCTAGCCCTACCCTAAGCCACGAGACGAATTTTTAATAGGATGATGTCGAACTGCCAGACAGACCTCATCCATCTCTACGGTATCAGCCAAGGCGAAACTGCTTATCAAGCCGATGTTAGCCAAATAGGCTTCAAATGCCGTATAATCTGCACGGCTCAAATCGAGTTTCCGCCGTTCCACATTTGGCCGCATGACAGCATCTATTTTGATACATATTGTGGCATGGTCCCGTTGGAGGAGCAATGTAGAAGGAATTTAGTAGATGAGGATTACTGTAAAATATCAATTCTAAGAAAGAGCTACCTTTCATGGGACAATTAATCACCTGTATCACCTGTCGTCCCGTTGATCATCGACTTGCTCGAGCGGGCGCCAGCAGCGTCTCCATTCGTCCCTGTCGCGTGCCAGAGTGCTCCAATGGATCCTCCTCGCTCGAGGGACCCGAACAGCGTCATTGAGGTGGTTCAGGGCTTTCACGAAGAAGTCCGACCAACGCATTGGTGGGCGTCCCGGTGTTCTCTTGACATCCCTCGGAATCCAGTCGGTGACGGCCCTCGTCCAGCGGGTGTCTGCGAGGTGCATTACGTGGCCGGACCACCTAATTTTCGATAACTTGGCCCACGGAAGATGAAACACATATACAGTACCGGACATGCCTTTTGGTCATTAGCCGAAAAGAACGCGCCGGTCAACATCCTGTGTCCTATGTCCTTACTGACTGGTACTCATGAAGAGGCCGCTTTGGAGCTTTCCAAAGCAGCCTTTTTGAATAACTTCTTTAGAAATCAAAAACTAGTAAAAATAAACAAATATTTGAACTCAGCAGCTCGAAATCTATCTTCTGGTGTATAAATCTCAGTAGAGTTGAACAATGCATATATGCCCGACAGAATGTTAAGCTTGCATTTGGAGTGCGCCGTGAACAATGCATACAGGATCGGACCTGTCAATCGAGTGGGCACGACAGCTCGCAAATTCCACGAGCGGGAGTGTTCGGAGCGCAATAACTCTGTGGATATCGAACCGTTCCGGCTGCGGCTCGCTGTTTTGTAGGCAGTAGAATGGCTTAGTAGTCCGCAAAAGTACACCGTCGTAGCTTCTAAACGGCTGAAACTATTGCGGCGCGAAAATGCCTTGTGTGACACGATTTTTTCCAAATTCAGTCAACTACTGTGGGAAAACGCGATGAGCTGACGGTCTACAAATGCACAGTCAAACAGACCACTTAAGGTACTTTACGAAGAAGTGCTCACAACTTCCCAGCTGCCTAACCTGCCTTAGGCCTCTGTTATACTCCCGCGGGAGCATCCGCGGAAGGGCGGAAATCGCGCCGAGACTCCTCAGCTGGCCAATCGCCGCGCCTCGCCACGCCCGCCTCCGCCGTGCACCATTGGTCCGCGGACGTTCCGCGGATGCTCCCGCGGGAGTATAACAGAGGCCTTAGTCCCAGTCGCCATTTTAGAGCGGAGGAGGGCAGCGGTGAAGGTTCTTCCGCCCAACTCAACAACATTTGAGTTTTCAACATTCGTAATGGTACCTTCTATTCAGCTCGGAAAGCTCCATCGAATGGTGTTGCTCTCGATCAATTCTGGAAACACAGATTTTTTGACAATTTCCCATCACGGGCATGGGCGCCCTAAGCCGAACCTACGCACGCGTTACAGTGGATTTTGAAATTTGGGCGCGCCTACGATTTACAATCGCATCGGTGAAGGATGTGGAGTGGTTAGTGGAGGTTTTCTGTCTTCCCGTTCTTCCCTTTAGTTCTTGTGCTTCTCATGTCCAGTCCGTTCTAGGGCATCGACGGAAGTCATCGTCGATTAGGTTATGTTCGTGCTCAGGGAAGCCGTCAGAGCGGCCTTTCGGCGAGACACCTATTCGGAGGCCTGCGGCCGAGAGGCACCTCTGAGGGCTGGTCCAGAAGAAAATCCAAAACTTACCGAAATCGGCGGAATTCTCAAGAACGGACGTCGGATTCGTAATCAGCGCCTTAAATAACTCCTAGATGATTTTGGACGAGAGAATTTGGCCAATTTCGAAAATATCGATTTTCGATGACGTCGTCGTCCGTGCAGGCTCGGCCTAGGGCGCCCATGCCCTCCGTTGCTCTAAAATGGCGACTGGGACTAGGGCAGGTTAGGCAGCTGGAAAGCTGTGAACACTTCTTCGTAAAGTACCTCAAGTGGTCTGTTTGGTTATGCATTTGTAGGCCGTCAGTTCATCGCGTCTTCCCACAGTGGTCGACTGAGTTTGGAAAAAATCGTGTTGCACAATGCTAACTTGAATTTTCGCACCGCAATAATTTCTCCCGTTTAAAAGCAACAACGGTGTGCTTTTGCGGACTACTGAAGCATTCCACTGCCTACAACATCCATGAGCCGCAGCCTGAACGGTTCGATCTCCACAGAGTTATTGCGCTCCGAACACGTCCGCTCGTGGAATTTGCGAGCTGTCGCGCCCACTCGATTGATAGGTTCGATTCTGTATGCATTGTTCACTGCGCATTCAAAATGCAAGCCGAACATTCTTAGGGCAATTTCTGATTAGGACGACTGGGAATTTCCGATAAAACTTCCCAGACGCTCGCTCTACAGGTTGTCGCGCACACTCGATGATTCTGTCGGGCCTATATGCATTGTTCAACTCTACTGAGATTTATATACCAAAAGATAGAGCTTGAGCTGCTGAGTTCAAATATATGTATATTTTTACTATTACTTGACTTCTAAAGAAGTTATTTAAAAAGGCCGCTTTGGAACCGTTGACCGGCGCGTTCTTTTCGGCCGATGACCAAAAGACATGTCCGGTAATGTAGTGGTAAATTTGCTCGACTTAATTTAAGAACATGCTAATTTTTATTAAGGATGATGAGCAAAAAAAGAAAACGTCCGACACGAAGACCAAGAAATGGATAATTAGGCAGCAGAATCGCCTACATGGATCCTCACGGAGAAATGGCACTTGTAGGTGCTTCATCAACTGCACTTTTGAGAGTATTAACAAGAACTGATCAAGAATAATGTGGACTTCCATAAATTACGGAAGTCCTTCGAATTAGCAGATAACCTGGCTTAGACCTCCTTGAGCAAAGAGTACAAAGAGATGAGAATATATGTGTTCTTTACAATTGTATTTGTTGCATCGTTTACAAGTGTGAAACTCCATGCAAACAGAAATTTTGCTGACAATCAAATAAAAGTCCCGGCGTATTGGACGAAGGCGGGCATGTCGTAGTCTCTTCCTTTGACACAAGTTCCTGCTAATTTCATGTAACAGGCACTAAAACAATATTGCTGCTCAAAAATATGAAATTTATAAAATGTAAAATAAAAATGTCAAACAATGTGTTCACTTATTGGGTAAGTATAGGGTGCGTAAAAAGTATTGACGCACCTACATTTTGTTTCAGCTCCAGCTTTCTCTTTCTACCTCTCTAGGTTTTTGTGTGTTATTTTTATTTCCTGTATTGTGCTCAAAAAACACTCACGAAAAAACTGCTGAAACATGACCATCGTCGCTACGGTGGCCCTTTTTTGTCTGTTACCCAAAGAGCTGAATATTTCCTTAACAAGAGAATTAGGCGCTGTTCGAAACGGTTGGTGAGGAAAGAGGTCAGCAACCTAAACATCAGCCGCGGCTCTGTTATAACAGATAATGATTACAATATGTTCAAGCACGATAACGTTCGAATCCAAAATTATCAATCTCTGTCCGATAACGGCAAAAAGGTAACGCGCGCAGGTGTGGACAGCTTCTCAGACGAATACAGCTTAAACATGAATCCGCTGGATTACTCTTTTTAGGCGATTTTGGAGAATGAGGTCTGTGCTACTTTCAACAGAAGTGACCAGTCGCAGAAGGCTACCCTGTTAAAAGCACGGGACGAAATGCAAGCAAGTGTTTGCGGCGCGTGCTCATGAATTTTTCCGTCGTTTTCGCTCCTGTATTCACAGTAAAGGAGCCAATGTCAATTACGAATTACTCTATCGTGTTCGCAAGATCATTTTCCATATTTCTCAAGTGAATATTTGAAAACTTACTGCGCAATACTATTTCCACAACCGTCATTTACTGCTTCAATACTTTTTACGCACCCTGTAAATTAAAACTTCAAAGAAACATATACTAAAATTTTGTTTGAACGAAAAATTATTCTAGTCTTCTTGGAAAGTCTAGTTTAATGTGTAATTAGCAACTTCTGGTTTCGAAAATGTGCAACTTGATTTCAAAAGCGTCAGTCTTGTTTAAAATAGTACCGAACTTAGCGGGAAAAGTGTCGAATTTGACGTCAAAATGGCATACACAAAAGAGCTACTGCAGATGAAACAAGCTACCTATCTACTAATAGTTGAAGAAGGCACTGATACAGGAAAGAAAAAACAACGGCTGACTCGCAACATCGCTCACAAACTGGACCAACTACGCATTCCTCTCCCATTTCACTTCGAAATGTAAGCCGAGAACAGCTCTTCACCAGCGGGTATTTCTCTCACTGACACCAGAACAACTACCCTAAGAGGAGCAGTGCGATGCGGCGAGTAGACCACAAATGGAAGAAATTTCCGCAACCGTCGCGGCCACTGGTGGATGTCCAGGTCGAGGTACTGCACGTTGTGCATTCCTGGAGCAGGTTCGTTGTTGATGTACTGTCCAACATTCAGGTAATTGAACGGCTCCTCCTGCAAGTACACGCCGCATTGTTCCACGGACTCCGAAGCTCCGTGAGGGATACACACGTACCTCAAGCCAGGTGAGATCGCTAACGTCTGGCGAAAGATCTCTGTATGAGCACGAGCGGTGTATTCGGCGAGAAAGACGGACATCGTTGCCGTCGACGATTACCCCATCCTGACATCGAAGAACGAAGTGATTTCCGATCGACTGGAGCAGCACAGAGTCCCAAGGGTCGTAGATCGTGCCAGGGTACAGAGCGACGACGCGGCGCCCATCAATCTTTCCTGAATTCATTAATTCGTGAAATTTACAGACCATGTAGGGATAGCAAGGAGGTGGAAATAAACATTCGATCTAAAAAAGGACCGTGGCCTTCATTTAAGTCTTATGTATAACTCGCATATCCAAATCGTGAATGCGGTGTTTAATTTTTCATCAAAATCTGATCCTTTTTTCAATTGTTCTGTTCTTATATTTGTTCTTAAAAAAAATGTTCTATCCTCCATCCTCATATCTGAGTGCAGTGGCCGAAATGATCTGGTGCACATCCTACCTATGCAGGATGAAGGGAAAATGTCAATGTTCATCAGCACTTTTCTCCGATGCTCCACAAATCCGGCTTCTACGATAAATCGTGAAGACAGTTTGAGCGCCCGTTTGGCCCACACAGTGACTTCCGTAGGCCTGTTGATGGGCAGGTTGATACTTTATCTTTCGCAGGCATGTATGGTGCCAATTCGCCGATCCCGGAGGGACGGACGGTTCGGTTGACAGAGCTGCAACGCGAAGCAGGGATTAAGTAGCGACAGCAGCGGGGTCAGAGGATGCACCCATTACGCATTTACTATTCGCTAGACTACTACCTACTCTTGCTACCTGTTATATGGTTCTACAAAGAATATCCAAAGTTGGAGTTCTCAGAGCCCAACATCTCAGCAGTGGCCCCGTTTTTCTTTGAATAATTATGTACAGCATTCCGGAATATTGACCTTAGAATTCCAAGTGTTGCACATATTGAAGGAAAGAACACCCACAAAGCATAAACTGCACGAATTTGCAAAAATCTACTCGTGGAATGGTCCGTCATGGCGTATCCGGAGATAAAGTGAAAATCGCAAAGTGACACAAACCTTTTTCGACGAAGACACCTTGACCACATTTCGCTATTGTGCTCGGTCGGCGGGTAAGTCGGTAGCCGAGATGTCTCTCCAGAATCGCCCAAGCGCGGCCTCGCTCCTCATGAGACACAGAGCTGGCGAAGCTGATGTCGTGAAATTCCTTCTCCAGCACTTCAAAGGTGGACCGCAAATGTCCGTCTGTAAGGCAGTGAATCACGAGCAGAAGTAGTTGCTTCTCACTCGACATTTTTCAGCACTTCAAACCATGACTCTCTGAAAAGCACTCCCTTCCGAAGTACCAAAAATTGACTAGAAGATACAGCACTGAAGGACACGCCGTACGAGTGCCTCACCGATTTCTTCTTTGGACACATCTATTGTGGCAGGAATGGCGCTCCTGTCCTTCCTCGCGAGCCTCGCATATGCCATCGGCGCGAACCGCCACCTGTAATCCGCCCAGTGCGCCTGCAGGCGACGAACGAAACTTGTCATTGCACATCCTTCCTGGTAGCCATCTGCAATGCTGAAATGGAGCAAACTTAAGAGCATTAATCGACTCCCGTTTATGATAAGCCACACACTCTATAATATATAGAGTCCACAGGAAAAGAATGCTAGAATGACGATGTTTCATAGTTCAGAAAAAAGCTCCATCATGAGAAGATCTGCATCAACCGTACCCTACATACTTCCCACGTTCTGCGCATCACAGGGATGATAGTTCCATCAAATCGTTTTGGAAAACGTGTAAACGTTCCCGAATGTTCAACTACAATTGTAAGCCATTTTTGACTCGCGATACAGCCTTGCCGAGAACTACTTCTTTAAAGATAAAGGACCGCGTCCATCAACCAATTTCTGGATGCGCCATGCAGACCGCTTCAATGAGTTGTGGTGGAGACAATATTTTAATGCGCATCTGACCTATACATTAGCTTACGTTGGCCAGCTAATGGACAAGTCAGTGTTTTTCCCTCCCAGGCGAATCCTGTACTATAATATAAGTATTACCATACTGCCAACGATTCCTGCAAAGTAGGCAGGACTCGAAGCCGAACTCCAATTTTGGTGAAAGAAGTATTCGCGTCACAACGCACAGCCTACCGTCCACATCAGCGATCCAAAACTGAGAGGTGGGGCAATACGGAAACGGATACCCTCGCGGGAGAGGAGTGGCTGCGAGCATGTCTCAACTCCTTCCTCGCTGGTATTAACAACCCAACCGAATAATTTCAAAATAGGATGCGAAAAACATATAATACTCTTGAAGACCCAATGAGTCATTCCCTAAAAGTGGCTACAGGGCTTGAGACCAACGTTACTATTATATCTTTATCCGGCTAATGTTTCGGCGCGACAGTCTTCGTCAGAGAATGGAAAAACAAGAGAACTTCTTCGCTCAAGGACGCCCACACCTTCAGCGACCCTCTCTCTACACTATCTGGCATCAGGCCGCAAAGATCAGCAAGCTCCTTGGTTGCCATCACGCGTTCCTCTCTCCTATTCACTACGGGATCCTTGAGGCAATTCGCAGCGCTTCATGCGTCTTGCGTACCGTGATGTCGACCTCGCGCGCTAGGACTGTCACCGCTAGTCCAAAGATTGCGCCAGCATCACTTCGCAGCCTGTATTGCCCATCGGTGTCGAATGCTTGCAGCTGTTAAGAATCCAAGTGCTCCTTCATCCTTACCGAGAGCAGTCTGCTTCTCTCCCAATGTAGTTTTTCTCCTTGCATTGAGAACAAGCTATGAGATGCATCATCCACGAGGCCACGCAATCTCCTTCTTTACCAAACACCACATATGGAGGAGCAGCAACAAGTGCAATCACACAGGCAGTTCCGCACGAGTTTCGCCCTGGGATTTCCAGGTTGTATCTCACTTAGCACGATCAGGTCGTATAGATCAGCTCCATGAATACAGCTTCGTACTTGAGCACTCGAAGCGTCCGAGATAAACGGGACTGAGCAAACAATCTTGGCGCGCTCCTGATTTCTACGCTTTCGCGCTTCCGCAGGCCGATGATATGCCACACGCAGACTTTCACTTTCGATTTAGCCGCCGAAACTGTCTGACAAACTCCTCACAATCAGACCGATTATGGACGCTAATGTCCTGCAAATGGATTCTGGGTAGTGGACTGAGATATCAAAATCAGCAAACCTCCCGAAAAACCTGACAGCGCGATTGAAGCGTGACCAGCCCACCAGCCCAGTCTTGTATGTCCACATCAAGACTCATGCACTGGCTTCAGATGATGGTCTTCAAGATCATTAGCAGTTTAAAGTTGGACCAATTATATGCAGCGTGGGTGGTATAACGTAATTCTTGGATCTTGTGCAGTTTCTCAGATTTGTACCGGCACACCTTCCCAGTACTTGTGCCGTTCTAGCAAAACTCGGGAGACAAATGCGAAAGGTAACGGAGCCATTTGATATTACATCGCTATACACAAACGTCTCCAGAGAAAACGTAACGCAAGCCGTTTGCGAAATGCTTGATGAGTATCATGATCAGATTTCACGGTGTGGGCTCAGTATAGCTCAAGTAATGACACGCGTGGATGAGTGTCTTCAGTGTGGCATCTTCGAGTAGTCCAACTACTACTACAGGCAGATAAGAGGGCCTGCAATCGGTCAACGCTTCGCACCTGTGCTGGCTACATTTTGTATGTCAAGAATGGAGACCTGCTTTAGAATGCAGTCTAACGGACGGAATTTGGATCAGGCTGTGCTCATACCCGTGTTGCCATCAGAGGCGACTGCTGGTCCAAAATAGCTGATAGATTTAACTTGCGAGAGCTCAGTTCCATTGATCCCAATGTGTCGATGCCCATTTCCGTCCGCCGCCAAGTATTCGGTCTTTCTGCGTTCAGCTCGAGTCCGAACGTTGTTGAGCGAAAGCCGATGTCCGTGCTTGTCGCGCGAGTTCAGTTATAGCTTCCCATGCAATCGCTGCACCATCAGCGTACAGCACTGTCCAAGGATCCGTCATTAGGTGATCGTTTTATTCATGACGATCAAGAAGAGAACACAAACGGCACAGACTGCTGGTGCGCTCCGACAGAGCGAACGAACAGCTCGATGTTCGAATATTCTCTCGGTATGCGAAAGTAGACGAGATGAGCGGCAAGTAGTGCAGTCCCAGGACAATTTTTCTTCTTCCCAATCGGGATAGTCGTGCTCTGCCAACCCCAGGCCAAGCACCATATGCATGAAGGTCAAATATTTATGGATCTCGTCCAGGACACATACCAACGACAAAAGGTCTGATGGTTCATTTCAATGCAAAGACACGCATGGTCTTAAAGCAGTACCTTGCGAAAACACAGCAGTCATACTGGAGCACAAAAATCATCTAAACACTACTATGGCGCTTTTCAATACATTCAGCACAAAAAAATCCAGATAATCGATCAAAACAGTAAAGGCAGCCGTAACGTGATATGGTTGATGACTCGGAATGTGGAACGAAACGCAAGCTTAGCACAACGTAGTTTAAAATTCAGGCTATAAGCGTCTATGCGGAAAATCAAGCTCACTTTAGCTCGAATCCAAGTTTCTTGAGCGCATTCTTCTGGACTGACGAGTTAATTATTCTTAGTGATGTGCTCGTACATTATTTTCATGCCTCTCAAGCGCGCTACCAGACGCAGAACCAACCGTCCGCTGATCTGCCAGCACCGCGAATTGCGGCCAAGTCACGTCGAAGGACTCGTCTTGATGCGCATCGCCAGCAGAGAGTCGTCTCGGCCCCTCCACTGAGAGCTTTCTCCGTTTCTCTCCATGCACACTTTGCAGAAGATGTCCACTATGGGAGTGGTGGTTTCAGACGACAGCTTAAACGAGCTGCCGCTGGACTCGATATCGGTTCCGCAGCCAGGACAATGGCGCAGTAGTTGAAGCAGCTGCCGCCCCTCGACTATGAACGTCCGCTCAGGCCATGGCGTCGGCGGGATGTCTTTGAGCGGCTGCGACTTCCTCGGAAGGCGAGGAGTGTAGCAGTACTAAAGGCTGACACTTTAGTTCTGTCTACATATACCTCCGCTACTCCTCTGTTCCGCTGAAAACCCTCACCTTTTTCGGCTCTGGTGGTGGAGGTGGACCATAATCGCTATTCGGCGGCTGTGAGAAGAGCAAGAGCGAGCGTACGGCATCATCGGAAATCGGATCCGCATCCGTCTGCATGTCCTGCTGAAGAATTCTGCCATTAACAACTCCAAGTACTCGCTGTACTAACTAAAACCTCTTATGACACCATAGCTAATGATTTTAGAAAGCAGGAAGCTAAGCGCTGTGCACATCTCGGAAATACTCTGCGGAATATTCAACGGGAACCAAAGCTTTGCGGCGGGATCCGCTTCTCTGGTATGGTTTTGCTACTTTTCGCGACTAATGCTCAATCGAGGTGAACGCCACCTTTATTCAAGTTGGCGTGCACCTATCATGCCAACGCTGCCGAACCCTTTATTCATGGACACGCTGCGAATACGCTCTATACGCCTAGCCGTCCAACGCAGCATTTCGTTTCATCACCCTGATAAGGGACGCCCATGAACTTCCGTCAAAGATTCTCAACCAGGCCTGTATATTGTTGTTCGATGTTGTAGGGCATTGACGAGGAGCTCAGAAGTGTTCTTCGTTTTTGCTATTGGCCACTGTGTGGACCGAAAACGACGAAAAACTGTCCAAGACAACCCCATGTGATTGCTGGGAGAGCGTTCACCAGAAGCGCCGAGTTGGCCGAGTGAGTAGGGTTCAGGACTCGTGAGCACGAGGTCGGGGGTTTAGAACCAGGCCTATGCAAACTGCTGCAGTGGCTTCGCATCTTCTGCCACTATCATGAAAGCGTAAGTTTTTTCTTCATTTTCAACATTGCCCACTCTGCGCTCCTCGTCTCACGCCCCACAACATCATATTGGTCTCGTTTAGAAACTTTGGGGGAAGTTCGTGAGCTTCTTTTGTGAGGTGTGTCCCAATCTTCTTGACTGCCGGCTAACACTCGGCACCGTACATCGCTACTGCTCGAACGACGGCTCCGTAGGTCTTCGATTTAAGGCGTTCTGGCATCGTCCTGTAACATAAAACGCAAGATCGCAATTTAAACCACGCCACGCCCAGGCGTGCCTTAACTTGGGGAGCCAGCTGTCAGATGCAACTGTAGATTCGAGATACCTGAAGTTTGTGCTCTTTCGAGCGCAGTGCCATTTATCTCAAGCGAGCTGGTCCCATTTACATTTGAAGCGAAGCGCTCCGATTTTTTGTGTAGGTTAAGCCCCAACACCGCCAGGCGATCGCACCAGTGTTGACTTATTGCACAAGTTCGGCTTCATCTTGAGTTGGAAGGCAGATCGGTCGACTACATGTGTAAATAATATAACACTCAAATGACTCATTCAAATAAGCGCTCGAATGATTTTCTTTCGAATTCGAATATTCACAAAAGCCAAATTACTCGACTATTTTCAGATTCGACATTTCTGAGCACTCGAAACCACTCGAGAATTCGAAAGTTTTGCGAGAGCATAACCATAGTACGTAATTTAACCAACTGTTGGGGAAAAACAGAAAACAAAAAAGCAGCCCCCAAGAAGGTATGGAACAGTTAAGAAGAGGACCAACTGCAGTCCCCAGGAGCGAACGACATCAAGTGAAGCGTACACAAAATCGTTGCTGCGATCAACCGTAGGTGGTGGCCACCATTAACTTGAAGGGCCTACGGTAAACTAAACTGGCGGCTGTGCGATACTACAATGCGATAAGCAACAAGAGTTCAAAAGCTAAAACCGACCACGTCGATTGATTCGTCATTAGAGGCGCACAACTTCTGCAGCACAGTCAACAGGTTTTTCTCTGGGCTTGTTCGTCCACAATCCACCGTCTTGGCCAGGGCGGTCGGTTGTGATCCTGGAGCGTCCTACAAGAGAATATATTTACAAAGATCATTCAAAACTAGGTAAAACCTACACTAAAATAAACCCAAAAAAATATCTCGCCGCTTACGTCAGGAGATTCCGAACCACACAATTCAGCCACCGGCACTACCGAACTCGCTCCTTCCTTTATGTCCCTCTTGTCGACGCAGTACGCAATGGTGTCATTCAAGAAGAACGCCACACTCTTTGCAGTTAGCTTCGCCTCGGCCTGAAATGGCGACCTTGGACGACGACTGCAAATAGGACCTGACCATCGATGGAACGAGCTGGTTCACCTCAAACGAGAGACTGGTCTCGTTCAGCTGCTCCACTATCCCTTCGTCTACCATTGCTTCGTTTACGTGGAACGCGTTGAAGTCGATCTTCACTCTCGCGCCCCTGGGACTCGCTGCCATCTTGGAAAACAGCGCCGTCGCCTGCAAGAACTGAAATAGGTGCAAGAAAAGATCTGCCAGTTTTCGTGTGTTTGGGATACCAAAGCGCACTGTTCCTCGACGTCTAATTGTCCACTGAACATGTTCTGCCTTTTAGATAGCAGAAATGTCGCCACTCCAAATATGTGCATTTCCGAAGAATTCACAACATCAGTGCAATACTACATCAACATCTGAAGCGTACATATTACGGCTTCCTGCACACTTAACTCCACGAACCCAGCAACTATAAAGTTGTTCGGAAAGTTCCCAGTGTTTTCAGCTTCACTTCGAACTACCGTAGCTTTCCCAAATCCTATCGGATTTAGTAGAAATAAGCACCGTTCGAATCAGCACACTTTTGCTAACGGGCCACCACTCGACTTATTATATCAGCAAACAAATTAGGTGGTCGAGATTGGACAAAGTCCACGGAAGCTCTTTGGCTTAGTCCTGATTGGTGAAGGTTTTACCAGCGAGAAAATTCTGAAAGTGTTTGAAAAGGTGGTAGTCGATTGGAGAGAGGTCTGGAGGATATGGCGGGAGAGGCAGAGCTTCAACCCTTAATTCGTTTAGATTTCCAATAATGATTTGTGAAACGTGTGGGCGGGCGTTATCATGCAAAAGAATCGGGCCTCTTCTATTGAACACTGCTGGCTGAAGTTGACGCAATTTTCGCTGCGTTTCGTCGACTTCCTTACAGTAGGACTCTGCTGTCACCGTTTAGCCTCGTTACAAGAACACACCAACTGCCGACCACCACACAGTACCTTATTTGGTGGAGGTTTGTCTTTAGAAAACGCCTAGTTCGTCGGCGTCCAGCTACTGTAAGGAACGTTTCCTGTTATCACACAGAATCCGCTTTCATCACAAGTGATGATTCGATCCAAAAACGTTTCAGTTTTGTCGCGTAAAAGTAGAGAAGAACAAATCTCGAAATTTTTGGAGCTCACTCAACTCGTGGGGCACCCACTTTTCAAGGTCTTCCACCTTCTCAAGGCGTTTCAAAGCATCCGCAACAGCAGCTCTACTGATGTCTAGCTCTTGCGCGATCCCGCGAACTGTTTGAGATGGTTCAGCTTCCTCTAGTTCCTTAAACTCATCTCCGGGGGTCGGATTCATCAACGGCAAAGGAGAAATTACAGCCGAAATTTCTGAAAAGAAAAACGCGAATCAACGCGTTTTTCAGCAGGCGATACGGCGAAATGTTGGCGTTATCAGAAATTTCGGTTGTAATTTCTTCGTCGAATCTCTGTAAGTCCCCAGGACTGCTCGAGGTCGACCGCTACGGGGGTCGTCTTCGAGACTGAAATCTCCGGTCCGAAATCTACGGAACCACTGGCGCACAGTGCTTTTTCCAACACTATTAGGCCCCCACGCTTGATTAATTTGTCGAGCTGCCTCGGCTGTGGATTGTCCCAATTTAAAGTCAAAATAAAATATCGTCCGGAATTTCTCCTTCGACATACCTCAGTAGACCCTTCAAGAACAGAAATATAAAACAACGTTGAAACATGAATTTTTAGTCAGGTAGAGCGAAAAATTCTGTACAGAAAGAAGCATTAATGCACAATGCAAGTTGAACTTTTACTTAATAACAGACGAATGAAAAAGAGTAACACGAAACGATGAGAACTTTCTGGACTTTATATGTACAGTAGTTGCAAGGAGAAGAAACAGCGATGAGGACGGCTCTGTTTGCTTCTACATTCAAGCGATTCCGGGCGGTTTATGATGGGCAAAATCATAATTATGGGGGATGCGCAGACTAATGACAGCTATGGAATAGGTCGCTAAAGACAGACGCTTTCAACACTGCCGTTGTTGCTGGTCGCAAAATGAAACCTGGACCAATAAAACGGTCGACATGACATGATTGACGCCATCTCGATAGTTATTGAGCTTGTTTTCACTGTAAGTATCGGAAAGGCAGTGAGACGAAATCGCCAAGTTAGAAATTGGTCTCCATCAAAAACATTGTTTTCCGTCACTTGAAATCATAGGAGACGAATCGAACTTGCTGTTTCACATGATTATCTACTTTACGAAGGCATTAAGACGTTTGAAAAACCATACAGTGGGCTCGGATTGTTAGATATATCGCATAGGAATGACTTCAATCTAGTGTTGCTTTAACTTTTACTTCACGATAATTGAAAAATACGTAGTCCGATGCACGAATTACGCAAGAAGAACTGGACTACTGCCATTCACATGCTTCAAACTCAAGAGCGTCGCCTTAGCATGAGCCTTTTCTATTCATCCTATGGGGTTGACTGGTAGTGATTTGAGTTGGTTTAAACGACAAACACACAGATCAGTCCGGCTTTGAATCTTCAGACCACCACGGATGAATTCCAGCCGGCCATCAAAGGCTACCAAGAGACCTCTAAGGTGGATGTTACGTTCGATCAAACGGCGCATGGTGTAACGGCGAAAAGCATTCCTGCCCGGTTAGTAGGTAGTGCGGGTTCGAGTCCCGCCTGGGATTGAAGCTTTTATCGCAAAAAAACATCGTTACGACAGATTTTTCCGCCGATTGAGCCCTACGTTACTTCGTATCTGTCCTGCAAAACATTTGCAAACCCAACAGCTCTTCACTACGCTCGAATAGACACATGATACTTCCTGACCGTCGCCGTGGTGCGTGCCAGTATGTGCCTCCTGAGAAGTGGAGCCGGCCCGGTGATGCGGGCTCAGGAAGTTTCGAGATCTCTTTATCTCTTGGAGGACATCGTATGGTTATAATGTGCGGGTGGCTGGGCCAAACCCTAAAGGCTCCCCGCTCTGCTGCTTTAACGGTGCCTTCCTCAATGTTCTCCATTTTATAGTTTCAAAGCGACTTATAGCAAATTTGCTTTTATTCTTCGGATGTATTTTTTCAATAGCAGCGCACAGAGAATCAGAACAGCAATGAAGTACAGCGTTGGAATGAAGTAGGATGGTGCTTTAAACCCTCTTTTGACCAGTGGTCGGATGCTTTTTGTTTTTTTTTTAATGTTTTATGCCCAGGTTCGTTCTGTTGTTGCGTTGTTCTGGTTTGCGTTTATGTTTATGTTAGGTTTCATGCGAGGTCGGCTAACGTTTTGTTAGTTATCGTGATGCTGTTCTTACGTTTGTGTTTTCTTATACTGTTCTGTTCTTTGTTTTTTCTTCTTATGTTTTTACTCTGTTATGCAAATTCCGTGGTTGAATTAATTCCCGTACGAGCACGTCACCACGGATCTCCCTCGATAGAGAGCCTTCGGGCTCTCTTGTTAAGAGGGATCACGGGCCGCTTGTCGCAGGGCCACGTGGCGCGTCCCCGGGTGGTGGATAGGGGAATTAAACGCGAACCAAATGCGACCGTGTACTGCCCAGAGACGCAGGTGGGGTGCAGGGGATGGACTCCTTGCTCCTGCTGTGTCGGGTCGACGCGTTCCTTGTGCGTGGGAGCGGCATGTTCGTGCACAGTGTGCGTGGATGTGTCCGTGACTGTGCGGATTGTAACAGTGTCGGCTCGGCCAAAAGCTTGCACTCGGTAGACTGGGAGTACATGTAAGGCGATTCGAAGCCGCCTTAAGTCTCGCCCCGTCCCTTCGGGCAGTCTGGCTGGCTGCCCGGAGTACCCCGCCCGCACGACAGAGCCTGACTAGCTACCCGTGTTGTATTCCAGTCAAACACAGCAGCACTAAAGGGCCTCATTCCCCTGACCCCGAAAGAGCCCCCATTTCTGCAGCGATGGGAAGGACGAGTACGGAGAGGCTGCTAAAATCTCAGGGCCTAACCAGGCTGCGCAAACTGAGAAGGACTAGGATGACGATCTGTACTTACAACGCCCGCACGCTTGCGTCGGAAGTATCCGTCGAGGACCTGATGATGCATGCCAGGAAGATCAAGTACGACGTCATCGGACTGACCGAGACGAGAAGACACCACCCTCTACACGCCGCCTACGACTCCGGAGAAGAACTGTTCCTCGGAGCATGCGACAGCAGGGGAGTAGGCGGCGTTGGTGTCCTCGTCAACACGCACTTGGCCATGATCATCGATTCGTACGAGTCTCTGACAAGCCGAATCGGACGTCTGCGACTGAAGCGATGTGGCTCCGTGCCAGCCTTGACTGTGTTCGTCGCGTATGCCCCAACATCCGACTACGACGACGAAGACGTCGAGGCCTTCTACGTGGAGCTGGAGAAGTTCTATAAGGAAGACCACACCTTCTACAAGGTGATCGTCGGCGACTTCAACGCCAAGATCGGGCCACGAAGGTCGCCGGAAGAACTTCACATCGGAACCCACGGTTTGGAGTGGAACGAGCAAGGTGAAAGGCTGTCTGAGTTTATCATGTCGACCAAGACCATCCATGGAAACTCGCAGTTCCAGAAGCCTCCCTCCCTACGATGGACCTGGGAATCCCCCGGTGGCCAGTTCCACAACGAGATCGACCACATCATCTTCAATCGCAAGTATTGCCTGACCGATGTCTCCGTTGTCCCCAAGTTCTACACGGGATCGGACCACCGCCTCCTTCGCGCGAGGTTCCGCTCTTCGCGTCAAGGAGAGAAGGCCGCGAAGTTCAAGAGGAGGAATCCCAGAACGACCATCAACTGGGATCTCTACACCTCTCTTGTCGGCCTTTGGGAAGATGCCGTCATGGACAACGTCGACGAGGAATACGATCGCTTCGTGCACCATCTCCACGATAGTGCTAAGGGAGCCGAGAGCTTAAAGACCACCAAGAGACGCCTGTCTCCGGAAACTCTCGAGCTGATACGCCAGCGTGGAGCAGCACGAGCGTCAGGCAACTACCAACTGACGTCCGAGCTTGCAAAGCTATGCAGAGCGGCGATAAAGGAAGATCTCAAAGAGAGAAGGGCGAAAGTGTTGGCTGAAGCAGCAGAGGCAGGGCTGAGCATCCGCAATGCCCGCCGGAACTTTGCCAACTTCAAGACCAAGATGACCGCTCTCCGATGTCCTGACGGAACCATCACCTCTTCCAGAAGGATCATGGAGAAAGTCATCCACGACTTCTACTCCGATCTCTTCGATAGCCACGTCCACCTGCCCCCATGCCATCTTCCGCAGGATGGATACGTCGTCCCCTCTGTTCTCTCTTCCGAAATCCGACACGCCATCTCGTCGGTGAAGAAACGTACAGCACCCGGTTCTGACAGGATCAGAGCTGAACACCTGAAGAACCTCCCGCCAGCGCTCATCAACACCTTGTCGCGGCTCTTCACACGCTACCTGTCCGAATGCAAGGTTCCATCTCAGTGGAAGACCAGCAAGACCGTTTTGCTGTACAAGAAGGGAGACGTGCACGACATTGGCAACTATCGCCCGATCTGCCTGTTGTCCGTAGTCTACAAGCTGTTCACTCGAGTCATCCTGAATAGGATTAGTAGAACGCTGGACGAAGGACAGCCATGCGAACAAGCAGGATTTCGGAGAGGATTCAGCACGATCGACCACATCCACACCATTACGAAGCTCATCGAAGTGTCGCGAGAGTACAAGCTGCCGCTGTGCCTTACGTTCATCGACCTGAAGAAGGCATTCGACTCCGTCGAGACTGAAGCGGTCATGGAAGCCCTGCTCACCCAGGGCGTTCCTACTCAGTACATCAGGGTCCTTCGAGAGCTGTACAGTGGATTCACGACCAAGATCTCACCATTCTACGACGACGTCGTCATTGACGTGAAGAGAGGGGTTCGACAAGGGGATACCATATCCCCGAAGCTCTTCAGCGCTACCCTCGAAAACGTCATGCGCGAACTAGAATGGGAAGACATGGGAGTGAAGGTCGACGGCCGGCAACTGCACCATCTTCGCTTCGCTGACGACATCGTGCTCATAACCCCGAGCATCAGTCAGGCGGAACGAATGCTGGCCGACTTCGATCGTGTATGTGGAAGCGTTGGACTGCAGCTGAATCTTACGAAGACGATGTTCATGAAGAACGGATGGGTTTCTGATGCCCCATTCTCACTCAACGGAACGAACATCTCCGAATGCTCCAGCTACGTGTATCTGGGTCGCGAAGTCAACATGGCCAACGACCTAGCACCAGAGCTGAGCAGGAGGAAACGAGCGGCTTGGGGAGCTTTCAAGAGCGTCGAAGAAGTCGCGAAGAAGACGAAGAACGTCCGACTCCGTGCCCACCTATTCGACTCCACTGTTCTTCCTGCCCTAACATACGCCTCAGAGACCTGGGCTATACGAAAACAGGATGAACACGCGATCAGCGTCGCGCACGTGGAATCGAGAGGACGATGCTCGGAGTGACACGACTCACGCAAGTGAGAGAAGGCCTCCGGAGTTCCGAGCTTCGCCGACGTTCGAAGATCAGAGACGCTGTCGCATGGGCCAAGTCGTCGAAAATTAGGTGGGCCGGCCACGTAATGCGATTCGCAGACACCCGCTGGACGAGAGTCGTCACAGATTGGATTCCGCGGGATGTCAAAAGAACACCAGGACGCCCACCAACGCGTTGGTCGGACTTCTTCGTGAAAGCCCTGAACGACCGATATGACGCTCTTCGTGTCCCCCGAGCGAGGAGGATCCATTGGACCACTCTGGCACGCGACAGGGACGAATGGAGACGCTGCTGGCGCCCGCTCGAGCAAGTCGATGATCAACGGGACGACAGGTGATACAGGTGATACGAGCACGTCATTCGGGACGTAATAATTAAATAAATCTCTACAGATTCGTAGATAGATAGTCCTTGTGAATGACGCTTGTACACGGTGAACATTGCCCCTTCTGTGAGGAAATTCGCCATTCCAAGAAAAACCAGTTCGAATGCAATCCATGGGCTGTACAACGTGACACCCGACTGTGGTGTACCAACCTGCAGCGAAATTATTAGTTTGTAAGAAAAGCCCTGCCAGTTTTCGCCAATCATAATATGAAAGCGTAGTGGGGTTTAGTCCCTAATCTCCCACTTATCTGTTCATGTCTCAGCGATGGGGATCACAGGTCTAGATTTTCGCTCCACTCCACCAAGCACCTTAGCCACCCTAGCACTTTCGACTCACTCCCAGAATCACTGCGGAGAGCCTCAATGAAAGCGATGCATTCACGCATCAGACCCACCGCAAGGGCTAATCGCCCACGAGCAGTAGGGGCGAATGAGACCCGCTCAGTGGGGTTGTCGCCGACCGGTCACTTACAGTTCACAATGATACGAACTACAACAGGCACTTCTAGGGTTTTGAATACGACGGAGGGTCGAAGTGCCAGGCCGCGACAATGAAGATCCACCTAAAAACCTCGTCTGGCTCAGCATACTGACAACGCAGTAACTTGTCATGCCGAGGTTTCAAGAAGAGAGGAGGTGGAAACTGCTTCAAGTGATTAAATGGTGTGAACGAGACCATATATTGTTCAAATATTCCAGTATACACCACAAGCAGCACCCTAGTATGAACTCTACAATAGCGGGGTCAAATGCACGGTTGAAAGAGAGTGCGTGATAAGCTGGCCGATGCGAAATGCATGATCCTCCACTCTAACATAACTTCTCGGCCGTTTCAGTCAAAAACATCTCTCCTAATCGCAAAATAACGCGGCTGCGCTACTTTCAGATTCATTTCAGTACAATGGTTCTACCCATACGTTTTCTAAAATATCCCAGATGGCGAAGTCGCTGCTGAAACAAAGGCTTTAGGGCGGGACATAAGGCGTAAGAATGATAGATCATTTAGCTGCAAAATTTGATGTAAACAGTAATTAAACTACCAACTAGTTAGGCATCGCGACACTGTACTGAACTGAACAAGTGCATGACGCGATCTCAAAATCAAACGTACCGCCAGGCCTTCTCTAATTGGCGCCTTCGAAAATAAACCACGGACTTTGCTACCTTGCGAAATGGGTAAGAATTTGATGAATATCCAAACAGTGGCAGCAGTTCTTTGGAATAGTGTACTATGCTTTTGGACAATGAATTCACTTTTAAGGAGAATTTAGACATGGGAAGGAACCAAGAGGGAGGAAAACTGAGCCACCCACCGCTTCTAGGTAGTGCTCCTTGCACATCACCTTCCGATTCACCTTGCAGGTCTTGTAGATGTTCTTGGCGTTGTTCACCTCGGCGTCGCTGAAGCGAATCAGAGCCGCCAGCAGAATCGTCACGTGGTGGCGGTGGAATGGCGGTCTGCGTCCGAAGGGGTACTCGCGGAATTGCCCGCAGACTATGCACATGTAGCGCTTGATATTGCCGGTCCTTCCGACTTGCTGGAAAAAAAGAAACTTTCTTCCAACATTGGAGGGAGACACAAGACACAAGGCGCTTGGAGAAGAGCAGGACAGTGCTACTATCACGGCTGACTTCGCCTACCTGTCGGGCCTTGTGCTGCGCTCGCTGAATCACTCTTCGCGCGTTGTCTCTGCCGTACTCGCTTGGATTTGTGATCTGATGCACCATCGTCTTCCTCTCCTCGGCTGAGAAGCCACCTGAATAGTGTTCCAATTGAGCTCAATTCCAGAAATCCCGTAGGGATCTTTGGCGGCTACAGCTCTTAAAGTGCAATCGGTCTCCATTAATAATCAACTGCTAGTGACTATACTATTAGGGTGTCCAGAACATATCCAGCTCCGATTTCCTTGCCTATTTCTCTGTACCATGGCCGAACTCTCGACCCATCTGGACGTATGCACTCAGCTGCTCTCCCGAAGTCGCACATTCAACTGTCTGGACACCATCGTCACAGGAGATAAAGAAGGTGTCCTTCACGTCAGCCACGCTCATAAACGTGCGTGGTGCCAACGCGATGAAGTGCCGAAATCGTTCGTAAAAGGTGAAATTCATGGGAGTAAAGTCGTGCTGAGCGTCTGGTGGGAAGTTGATGGGATCTGTCATGTCGAGCTGCTGCCTGACAACACTACGGTCACTGCCGAGATCTACTCTACCCAACTGCGGAGACTGGCCCAAAAGATGCGCAAGAAACAGCCCAGGCTCGACAAAGTTCGCCTCCTGCACGACAACGCGCGCCCACACATCGCGAAGACGACTTCTCAGAAAATTCTGGAACTCGGATGGAAAAGGGAAGTTCTGATGCATCCACCGTACAGCCCAGATCTGGCCCCAAGTGACTACCACCTTTTTCGAACAGCATCATCTGGAAGGGAAGCGTTATAATGGTTGTGATCACTCGAAAATGACCTCCGAGTTTTTTCGCCTCCAAGTCGCCGAATTTCTACGCCAGAGGAATTCGTGGTCCTATGGAAAGTTGGCGGAGGGTAGCCGATGTTGATGAAAATTATTTGGTTCATTAATAAAATGCCGATAAAGAATTGCGTTATTTCGAAAAAACTGCCGTACTTCTGCAGATCTTTCTCGACACCATAATATATAAACGAGTGCCGTGCTGCTATTCTACCTTCGCCGTGACCACGACAGCTCAGTTTCATGAGAATAAGCAATCAATGGCAATGCATCGACGCTTATGAGTTCGACTACACCAATGTGTCCATTGAGTTTAAGCAGGATATCTTAAAACGGGTAAGTTAAATAAGTCAGACCCCGGAGTTCCTTCCCTTGCCTATTTCTGTGCTCACCTCTGCGTCTGTTAAGTGTCATTTTAACGTCGCGCAACGTGCCTGGGGATTCAGAAGACATGCCGAAGACGTCGCTCAACGTGTTTGGGGATTTAGAAGACGTGCCGAAGACGTCGTCCACTAAGAGGGACCATTGAAGGAGACCAGTAGCAGTAAAGGAGAGTTGTTACGGTAAAGTGTCACAGATCAATCAGACAATGAATGACGATCGATATTATCGATTTTCTCTCAGATTCAACCGACCAGAGTGGGGGTTAATTGATTACGATCGTCGACGGAAGGCCTTCACAGCAGGAAAGAAGTTTCGATCGGGAGGCCAATATCTGTCGATTTCATCGATGGTACTAACTATCTGGTACTTCATTGATGGTACTACTAGCTGGTGCCCGCTCCATTATGAGACCATGGGAACAGAACTCTCAAATAAACACGCTTTCTGTGCTCTCCTCCGCTGACGCGGAGGAGAGCACAGAATTAGGCAACGGAAGGGGATCCGGGGTGTGGCTGATCTAAATTACTCGTTTTAAGATACTTTGCCGGTGTACAGTGGGCACCATCCCGCTTAGTACCTCATCGATTTCATCACCGGTGATTTCGGTTTGGGAGACACACGGATATAATGGCCGACGGAAGTGCTTCACAACAGGTGGACTTTAGAAGACAGGTAAAATACAACAGAACATGCTGATCAGAGGCTGAACACAAGGAGTGAAACTCCACTGAAATTTGTTCTACTCTGGTAACAAGGTGTCCCAACCAACAAAATAGCGCGCCTATCCGTGAACGTATCCAAGACCTGTAGTGTGTGAGTATGAAAGTTACAGTTTTACCTTGTACTTGACGGACTGGTACGCGCACCGGGATCGCAGATATCCCAGAATACTCACATAAACACGATTTCTGATAATGATATGATATGATAATGATATTTATTACGTCGTATAAGACAGCCGCACAACAAAGAATTTTCCCGTGTTTTAGACAAGGGAAGGCAATTCTGAGCCTGGCTAATAATATAGGTCTTGTATACAATAATTAATACAATACAATAAAAAAATAATATATAATAAAAAATAATTAATACATAATTCATGTAACTCGTATCGTTGTCATTCACGAGGAGGGGAACCAAAGCCTAGGAATGCCTTCGACAGGGCGGTGTATGTCCGCCGGTCTTTCTTTAAGCGTAACCATGGGCGATTGCTGGCGCTCTCATACTCATAAGCTTGGAAGCAGATCGCCTAAGTTTACGATATCTTGAGCGAACAACGCGCCAGGGCATAGAAGGGTATCGTCTCACCTGTGTCGGAATACAGAAAACGTGTCACAGAACTCGTGCCACGTGTGTCGAGGTGATGATTATGACGAGATATTGTGACCGTGCGTCGATACTCAGCATATGAGTCACAGAGGTTATGCAACATACGTCCGAATCCAGAAGACGTGTCGCAGACCAGACTTTGTGCGGAGCAGGCGATGGATTCTCAGACCTTTTAAAGGCTTCGTGCAACGAACATGCGAGTGTTTGAGTCTCACTCCGCTTCTCGGCGGGTGCATTGTTAAAGGCTCCCAAACACTTCTGCAGCAACGCCGCTCGCGCTATGGTTAAGGATAGGGCAGGGCGCCGCCGGCGGCGAGCTCTGCGCCCCTGCCCTATCCTTAACCATAGCGCGAGCGGCGTTGCTGCAGAAGGGAAGGTAGGAAGAAAAGAATGACTACAGGAATCGGACGAGTATTATTGCCGTCTGAAAGTCAGCGGTAGCGAGCCGTCGACCAATACAGATTGATTGTCTTTCTGTTTCTGCGGATTAAGCACTTCGGATTGGGACTCTCGCAATCTTTTTCTCGCCTCATGCAGAACGGGTAATTTGGAGAACAAATCGCGTACATGCGATAGAGGGTGGACGTTTCATAGGAAATGTTCCACAGATTCTGTTCTATCATCGCCCGCTATGCTGTTCTATATAGTAAAACAGTTTCTTAGTATAATGAAAGTAAGAAGACATAGAGAAGAAGAGAAACCCGTCGGCATGTTATATCCTGGGGGTTTGGGCGAACCCAACCAGACCTTTGAAGGCCGCAAGGCCGCTGAACGTCTGGTATAAATATGACCTTCCTGTTTTAAGATATCCTGCCGGTGCAATGTGGACAACAGCTCTCTTAGTACTTTTTATTTTTCTTAATCCCCAAGCATGTCTCTTAAACAACCTTATTTTCCCACTTTCTTGAAAAGCTTTCATAGGACAAGTCTCACAGTGTACAAGAGGAGGCTTTAAAAAAACATCTGAGTGTTCAAAGGGATCTAACTGTCCAAATGTGCCAACTAAGAAATTGTTAGCAGCCACTTCCTTTGAGAGAGATATGCCAAGTGTAACAGTTTCCACTGTGATCTAAAACGTTAACACTATACAAAGTTAAGAGTATTTGGAGATGAAAGTCAAAAACTGCGGAAACTTTCGATCCGACCTTATAGATTCGATACTATAATACAACCTTCAACGACGCTCAAAATATGTGACCAATTGTGGTTTGTTACCCACGTCAATCCTGTTCATGTGTAACGATGTTTCAACGCTAAAAAAGGTGCCCTGCTGAAGTGTCAAATAACTAACTAATTCACGTGTGTTACACCGCTAACACCAAGGTACGCTAACATCTCGCTTCGAAAGGCAGTGTATTCCCACTACCGGTGTGTGTAGCCTAACTATTGAGTGAACAGAAAACGATCAGCGAGCTCACCGATTTCCTCGGATGAGATCTTCGACAGCAACTCGTTCAGCTCGTGAGCCGCCGACCGGTTGTCGGGAGCCCGCTCACGCAACTCATTGCACTTTCCTATGATCAGACGGCGAGCTGTTGCTTTCGTCGTCAGACGAGGTTCGCAGTAGTGCGGCCGCCTCGGATTACACGGATCGGAGACGAAGTAGCCGTCGAGGATTCGGCAAGAGGGAATCGGCTTCGAGTACGTCTGCCGGTCGCGTCTTTTCAAGGCCTTGCAGCCGCAGCACATGTACAGCAGCGAGAGACCGTCGGACATCTGCAGCTGGTAGAACCACTCGTAGCAGAGGTCGTGGTCGTCGGGGAAGACGTACACTGCGATGTCCCGACCGCGCTGCTGCGACGGAACAAACTGCGCCCGCACGGGCTTGAAGGGTGGCCGCTGTGCCACCTCCATCTGCCAGAACGAGCACGATTTAGAGCTTGAAGTCGACCAATGTGGAAGCGGAGGAAGGTGCCGTGGGGGAAGCTTGCAGCGATGTCCTGCAATGCAGCGATTAACATGAAGGCATCTTAAGCATTCTGAAACAACGACACTCTGACAGAAGAGAGAAAGTGAGCAGTGAAGACAGTCCAATCCTACGTCACTGGGAAGAATGCATAAGCGAAAGTTCACGAACTACGTTTATGAAAAGTTGGAATTGTGCTGCTTGATGAAATGATGGCTTGCGATGTTGTCCACAAAGAAAGCCCAGTTTTTACTTGAATTCTCAACTGTTCGTGGCTTCCACTCATCCAATCATGGAGAAATCCTCGCTCACCGACCTGTAATCGTAACAGTAACAACTTATTTGGATCCTCGAAATATAGACTGAATACGAATTTCGCCGGTGTGGTATGAGAGTATATAGAATTCACGCTATTATAAATGTTCAACATAAAGGATTGCAGAAGAAAGGTATTTAGGAACCTCAGGTGATTGGAGTACCTAGAGTGGCAATTTCCTTCACGATGAAGATGCATCTTGAGACGAAGAGTATATATCAATGCCTGGTACAAAGGCGCAACATCTTGCCCACCTGCCGACGAATCCGTGCAACTACATTTTAACTTGCTTTTGGCAGTTTTCCTTCATCAGTACTAGTCGTACTGCCAAGGTAACTGCGGCGCGGATTAAAAAAAGCGGATTTGTCGGTTACAACCTGTATGTCTTAGAATACTACGATAAAGGACGGCGTTACTTAATCCCTTTTAGGATGCGCCACGCACTGTACTTCTACGGGAAGTCATAGAGGCGAATTGAATGCGTGTTAGGTCATATAATGAATTGCGGTGGCCAGCCTATGAACAAGTCACCGCTTTATCTCTCCCAAATAGGTTTGATACCTATTCACCGACCCCGGGGATGGAATGCTTGGATGGCCTGGACGGGAAAGCCGAACCAGGAACCTGGTATCGGTTGCAAGCGACAGCCGGCACCTCTTCTGACTGCACTACACGTGCCCATTATCTCTTACCGCCATATATTTCGACTTACATAGCACATCATATGGCATTAATCATATTACGATCGCACGCAGTAATCACACTTTAACAGCATTCAGTTTGTCGAGTTCCTACACCAATAAAAGCAAATTCTCAAGGGTTCTTAGATACCTCATAGTTGGCTGCTCTAAGCCAGAGAAGCTAAAAATAGCAGGAGGTACTCGCTAGCACTGCTCGAGCCTAGCTCAACTGGGAGGACCATAGTGGGAAAATGGGTTTGTAGACTGAAAGCGCTCGACTGGGACAAACATGACTTGCGCACCGGTTAGTCACCGCAAGCCATTGAATAGACCAAAAACGCATTCAAGTTGTCTCCACAACATCCCGTAAAAGAAGAAGACGTGGCGCCTCCCAAGAGGGTTTAATTAACGCCGTTCTTTAACCCCTTATCCTGACTCAGCAATTGGCGTAACAAACATAACTTTAGGCTGGGTAACTAAAACATCTGTGCTTAAAGGTGCGCAGTGCCATCATCAAACTCGGTAAACACGCTGTCAGAGTTACCACATTCTGATAGCGCTTGTGACTAAAGCCGCAGCACAACTGGTACAAGTGTGTTTTTAAAACGCCTGACAAGGCCATCACAAGGCGTTGAGTTGACGATAAACTGATAAGCCGGTTCACTTCAATTTGTAGAAGATACAAGCGAAGAAGTTGTTCGGTAGCGCTGCTGAAGCGCTTGGAAAAAGTTTGCTTTTTAAAAGCAGCATACGCAAGTATTTGTGCAAAATCTCGGAAAACTCTTGTGGAGATGGTTCGGCCAATCTTCAGATTTTTTAAGGGGATTAAAACCAAAGAGATTATATACAAAAAGGCACTATGACGAAGGCGGTGCTTCTGTCAATCCTTACGAAGAACACTTCATCAAGCAAATGCTATCTAACCCCTCATCAACTTCGTGGCCTTTCAGGAATACTACTTTGGTATGTTAAATTGATACTAATGGGAACAACGCTAGTCCTCCATGAGCAACAAGCTGACGAACCACCTTCGCAGTTGACGCATCCACTAATAGCCCTCATGACAAGACAGCAAAGCAATAGCGGCGCCGCTCGAATTTTGACTTTTACTTTTTACCTTCTGTGATGATTTAATATTGGCGGCCTACGCGCGAGTTTGCCTCTCCCTCCTAGGCTCAGATTTGGTCGCAGTTTGATGTCAAAAAATTGTCATCCAATGGACTAATGCAGCGGCTGCGCAAGCTCGTACTCCTCCTGCTTGAGACGACTGCACGCGTTTCTGAGCGTCAGGAAGCAGATATGTCATCGATGTGTCGCAACGAACCTCTGGATTCAGAACACGTGTCACCAACGTCGCTGGATGGGCGTCCGAATTCAAAAGACGTGTCATTAATGTAGTGCAATGAGCGTCCTGATTTAGAAGGCGTACCACCGATGTCGTGGAACGAGTGCTGTTGAGCAGGAGAACAGTTACCGAGCACCCTGAGCGAAAGAAATACTGAGCAGCACAAACCAATGACGCTACTGAACCGTGAGAAGAGGATGATGAATGTGGGTAAGTAGTGAACGGCTCTATGTTGTAAACGTACGCAGCAGAACCTAAATATTAGCAGATTTTATGTTTTGCAAAAGTTGTTCTCCGTAGGCTAGTGAAACTACAATGTTGTCTCTTCCTGGGACCTCCGCGTCTTTAATTCAATTAATTCGCACGGTTAGTTCCTGTCGTTTTGCCAATAGTGTGCCAACAGGAGGTTTTGGGGTGCACCTTATTTCGGCCTTACGTTTCGACTAATTCGTCGTCTTCAGGGGACTGAATGTGGTGCAAAATTTTTGATACGCAACCCACACCTCCAAACGCCTTAACTGCTCTAGCGTTTTGACATTAAGCCGCGACTAAATAAAAAAGCCTAGGAGGGAGAGACAAACTCACGAGTAGTCCCACTATACTGAATCCTCTCAAAGAGCGTTTTAAAAAATGACGAACCGGTTCCGGCATATCTTGTTTGTGACCTTCAGAAAATCGTACTCTACTATAGCATGATCTCCTTTCTGAAACTCAGCGTCTCCGCAGATCCCACTCTCCCGCCTCGCTGCATCACTCCACCGTAGCGCTAGAGTCCAGACAACGGAGCACAGCACTAGACGGTCTCTACCGCAGGCGAGATAGGACAGCTCGAGGACTGCTCTTCGTAAAGCGTTATCTCGCATACGAGGAATGTCGGCTAGGCGATCTGTCTTTTCAGAAACGTCAAGGCGATGAGATAATGTCCTGGCTTAGCCTTTTGACTTTCTAAAAGAATATCACGCCCAGGGCATTGGTAATGGTACTCACAGCCAGCCAGTGTTCCTGCCCATAGGTGAGATCCTATGCCTCCCGCGTTGCGTGGTTGGGACGAGCCAGAACGTTACAGTGATGTGCTTGATTGAGGTTACACGCAAAGTACTGTGTGGCTTGGAATAGGTTATATGGCCTTCCTTGTGTAGACCAATGAGATTTCAAGCCCCTTATTTCTGAAAACATGGCTTCAGAACGCTTCGGAGATCGATTACTGCAGTACTGTGTGAACTCAGATGTGTTTTATTTCAAACGAGTGTCTTTTTCAGAAGTTTTAAACTACGGCTAATTGCTTCTTGCTGTATGCAAATGAGTATATCCCATCACTATTGCTTGAAAAAAAAACAGACGTAAGGCTCCCAGAAAAAGGTGTCACGGTATAGGGCGACCGCCTCTGTAATCCACGCCCCTACATAGGTTGGAAGGTTGGCAGTCTCCCTAACTGCATTCTTGCTAGATGGTTGTTGTATATAATATAGACTAATAATAAAGGTTTGTAAATCCTCACTCCCAGGCAGGAGCATGACATGGAGGTCACGGGGAGATCCTTTTGGACTTTTGCTCAAAATTTCTAAAAGAAGTTAGCAGTAGGGGAGACTCCGTTTTGACGGCCATCAAAACGTATTTATATCTCGAGATATACACACCACACCGCATGCACATTGCACATTTCTCACGAAGCATGCTGGCATGATTTTTTTTTTGTACTGAGCACGATTTTTATCATTTCCACTTTTTCGTTTGTCTTCATCGTGGCGCATGAATGAGGCAGGGCATGTAACTAAACAGCTATTTTCAAAGGATTACTATTACTATTTTCAAAGGATTTGAGTCCGTTTACTCTATGCTATTTTTAAACCCTAATTATCGATTGCGAAAAGTACGATTTTCGCTACTCGCGTTAGCGATTTTAAGCGAACATCGTATTTTCCGACCTGGCGTCTCCAAGAGCACTAAGTGTGCGAAAAGTACGTTCTTCACATGAGTCGCTGCCGAGTGCAAACTACCTCCCTTGTGAACCTCGCACTTTTCCGATTTTTCCTTTTGCGCACGTCCTAGATGATTTCTTTGCATTCATGTTTTTGTTATTACGTTAATAGCTTAATCAAATCTTTCACTATTAGTTTATCAAAACGACTAAATTATAGCTCATGTTGTTAATCTTCGATTTTTTACCTATCAATTCACTATTCATTTGCTACAGTTCACTCTGCCATTCATGCCACCGCTAGCTTAACTTTTGATCATTGGGCGGAAAAAGCGAAAAAACCGCCTTTTCCGCCGCTTTTCTGTAGCGCTCTTCAAATTGAGCGCATTGTAAATTGAAACACATATTCGTGATCAGCACCGAGCCCTCTCCCCGATGAGCTGAAAAGCGCTTAGTGAGCGCCTGAAATATAGTTCAGTGACCTAATTTCTGCCCGGCGCGGCTGACCCCTGTGCTCGCGGGAGATAATTACACCCACAGCTCAAAAGTGGCTAATGAAGGAAGAGATTCGGCCTTTTAAAACCAAGTTTCTACATTATATACATAGTCACACATAGTTCTCTAAATTCTCTAGTATTCCACGATCACAATGATCTACTTTCTTAAAGGATCCGACAATTTAAGTGTTGTTATTTTCAGAAAATGTCTCCGCTTTGGAGGGCTCTAATTTCGGCATATCAAGCTTGTATGTGCTTATACTCGTTTGTTACGTTGGAGACGAGAGTGGAAATCAAGCTGCGAAGTTGGAACCTTTAGGGTTGAAATCGTTAGCACTTGTACGCTGCCAAAGCTGCCCATATGACACTTCTTCGCAGTTAGCCGTACACGTTTCGTATCATTAAAGTGAGCACAAAATGGTTTCTTTGAAGACAGGAACGTAGATATTTGGAGGCCTATGAAAACACCTTATAGTCTTTTATAGGTGGGATTTCGACTGGCCTGGAGGACATTTTGGCCACCCAGTTACAGAGCAAACTCACCTCAAATGCTAACTGAGTGTCATTTTTAAAAAATGTCCAAAAAGTAAAAAATTGTCTACGAGGCCATTCCCTAGTTAATTCTGACTCGAAGGGTAGTCGATTTCAAAATTTCGTTTATTTTTACCGGTTTATCACGAGTCAAATGTACCATAGCCCTGGTCGGGACCCAGATTAGTTCCGGATCCAGTCCACTCTCCTGCCTCTGTGACCCCTCGCGCCATCTTAGGGCGCATTAAATCGCCTAACTAGAGTTTTCACACTTCCGGTGCCGCGGCGCCATATTGATCCGGCCAAACGAGAGTGGGGTAGAATACGCGGCGTACGCCAAACAAGGTTTGGACAACTACGACCTCTCCCTTATACTTATACGATTGTGTTTTTCATTTCGCATTTACGCCTTAACATTGTTTAGATGCGTGGCGCATCCCAGAAAGACTGCCCGAACTCGCTTCATTTTCACAACGCCTTCAACACTCACCCTTCAAACTCGTTCATTTCTGCTTGACTGTTGACCTCCATTCAATTTTTGCTATAGTTTTACTTTCTTTAACTTATTTTTCCTCGAGGGAAATCTAATTTTTATGTGACTTATGCTATGACTTGTGGTGGCCAGTCCATCCATGAGTGTCTGGTCCTTACCAGAGAAGCCTGATACCAACTCATCCTTTTCGTAGAGATGGAAGGCCTGGTTGGCCTTGGCGAGAAATCCGAACCATGAGCTTCGATTCAGGGTGCACCTGGAAGCCAGCGCGCAGCATGCAGCAACGAATGCAGCAACGGTAACAAGATTGTGACAGGCATTCAGCCCATGCGCAATCATTTCCGAAATGCAAGGTTTCGTTCTAGGGCATGGCGCAATCGCCCGACAGGTTATAGAGTGAGACTGTCCAGTACCTTCTTCAAAGTGAAAGTTAGATGAGGGAATCTGCCTATGAAATATAAGAAAACGCGATTGCATAGTTTGCCAATCCAACGCAATACAACAACAATCTAGAACAAATTCAATAGCCACCGCTTCCGCTGATGAAAAATTTCTGGGAGCAGAGCCATTCTAGAAAGGTCAACATATGTAGTAGCGTGCTTATGTCAACTTCTGAGAAACCGGACAGCAGACAAGAAAGGTTGGCTGCGCATAGCAACACTTTTTTCGTCTTCAACGATTTTCTAAACATGCCCCTCCTCACACTCTAGGTTTCTGCAAAGAGAAAGGAGGAGGATAAGTGCGTATAAAACCGTCTGAAAGGCACAGTAATATAAGGCCATCATCTTTCTTATACAAAACATAGAAAATGTAGAAGTTCGATAAAGCAAATAAATGTGTAAAGTGTTAATTTTCTAAATTATAAAATAAATATTACACAGTGTAAAAAATGTTAGAAGGTTCGAAAAAACCAAACCCCGATTTTAATAGGCATAACGCATAAACCGGTACGATGATTCTAATCGCAAAAGGAAGAAAAGGAAAAGACAAACTGAGATTTCTCGTTCATCTGCATAATACCTGCAAAGGACCAGCAATGAAATTTGCCCGTCGTTAGCTTTTGGTTGTCGTTTATTGACCTTCTTTGAGGAGACATCCTTCTCTACACTCTTCTTCCTCCTCTTCTTCTTCACCGTCTGTCCCACTTCGTAGCGGGGTCCGGTATTCTAGTGTCATGACGCCACCCTTCCCGATCCAGCACTAGATCAGGGTGCACACCAGCAACCTTCAAGTCCACATGCAACGGATCATCCCTTCTCTACATGGTGCAAGAAAAAATGGAGTATGATGTCGCTTTTGAAACAAACTAGGGAAGAATCCGTAAGAGGTACTGCTACGCGCCCTGTAAAGCGACTCATACGGCCTAAACGCCCTCGTGAAGTTAGGAGCGAGTCCTTTTGGTGCACTCTTTCCGTTTTTACACGACTGAGATTTCGTTGCAGTATTTCATGACGGTCGGGAAAGTTACCGTATTCAGCTATAAGTACAGATGCATAGACAGAAGCATTAAACTTTCCCATGGGCTTTGTAACGTTGTAGTACGGTAACATTCCCAACCCTCAACAGAAAATCCCATCTTCTAAAGACTCACCACTTGAAGTCGTCATCAAGAAGCACATCGACGTTTCTCACTCTTCTACGGACGACTCCACTACCTCTGACTGGCCGTTCTCCACATATCGAGCTCGACGCTCCTTGGGCTCCAAGCCTACGGCACCTGCGGACCCATCGACTGCTATAGATGTTAGAGGAAATAAAGAGCTAATGCACCATGACTTCGGGACGCAACCATTGACTAATTATGGGGCACCTTTTACTGGCTTACACACTGTGTTACTGTAGGTTCATGTGTCGTGGGTGTCGTGTAGCGAGTGGATCATACGTCCCGTAACGATGTTTTGTTGCGGCCAAAACCCTAGCCACAGGCGGGATTCGAACACCCGTCTCCTGCTGACCGTGCGGGAATGCTCTACGTTATTAGAACACCGGCAATGTGCTACGAAAGCAATGTCTACACCTCATAGGATTTATCAGCACTCTCTTTTTACTCGCAGCAAAACTCGTTATGAGAGTTATAACGTCGACTCTAGACACTTGAGGCTCAAATAAAATGAAATGGATCGGATCACCGTTTCGGAGTCTCGGTTCATAACGAGTAACCTAAAAATATAGTTCTTTCTACGCCTTTTGAATCAGACCACGAGAAGGAACATTTGCGGTGCTTCACTAAACACAGTAGGGAACAGGTAATCAAAGTGGATCGTGCAGTAGCAGACCATTCACCACGAATGGCCGGGCAGGGACAGGCGACAGCAGCAGCAGAAGTGATCTGGGCAGATCGCCTCCACACCAGCCCTCCGAAAGGGTATACGTGTTTTGCTGCTAGCTTAAGCGGAGATTGCACACCATGTTCAGATTCACCACTTCCCGCTGATTGTGAGGTCTGTCTAACTACGATAACGCATAAGTAGAATGCGTGAATTATCCTGTAATATTGCTCATCTCTGAATATTCCTTACAGCTAATTTGTATTCTACAACAGATTCCGCGCACCATAGTCAGTCACAATTGATTCTTTCTACAATTTTTTCATTACAGAAATCGTCAATCAGTCACATTCCAGCATTCTGGGACATTGTAACTCGAGGTAAAGTTCGTATTGAATAAACTAGACCTCGCATGCGAAATAAGGATTTCCTTCACATTCACGAGTCTTAAGAGCAGGGTTTTGTCGTGTTCCATGAACTTTCAATTGCTAAAGGATGTTGAAAGCTTTGCCTTCCTGGCTCCTGCTTACACAGTCTGAATTTGTTAGGGAGAGGGTGGGTCGATCTCATGGATATTCGAGAAATTTTTGAGCTCTTCTAGCAGGCCATGGTTTATAGACTTTTCATAGTACACAATGTTCGCCATCGTAGCTCTCTTTTGATCTCCAGCGAGCTGCACCCTTTATTGTCAATATCTTCGCCTTGGGCCACGTCGTACCCTTTGCCTTGTGCAACGTCTAGTCCTAAAGCCAAAAATAAACCAAAACGTTTATGAAGCCAACCTCTGACCCTGGTTTGTAAACGTTTAGCTTCACACCTAGTATGGGCTACACAAAGGCTTGAGTGCTGGAGTATAAAAGACTCTTAGGGTTGAGTGGGCTCAAAAACTCTTTTTGTTGGGAGGAAGGAATGGCATGGCCGACATCGATCCATACCTCTTATGAGCGTTGGAACTAGTTTCTTTTTTACCAACTAGTTTCTTGAGACCCATCCTAGAGTTATTAGGAAATGGAATGGTCGCAGCTGTCAGGACCTTGTTTGGTGTACGCCGCGTATTTCACCCCACCCTCGTTTGGACGGATCAATATGGCGCCGTGGCACCGGAAGTGTGAAAACTCCAGTTGGGCGATTTACGGCGCCCTAAGATGGCGCGAGGGGTCACAGAGGCAGGAGAGTGGACTGGATCCGGAACTAATCTGGGTCCCGACCAGGGCTATGGTACATTTGACTCGTGATAAACCGGTAAAAATAAACGAAATTTTGAAATCGACTACCCTTCGAGTCAGAATTAACTAGGGAATGGTCTCGTAGACAATTTTTCAGTTATTGGACATTTTTTTAAATGACACTCAGTTAGCATTTGAGGTGAATTTGCTCTGTAACTGCGTGGCCAAAATGTTCTCCAGGGCAGTCGAAATCCTACCTATGGGAGACTATAAGGTGTTTTCATAGGCCTCCAAATACCTATGTTTCTTTCTTCAAAGAAACCATTTTGTGCCCACTTTAATGATGCGAAAAGTGTGCGGCTAACTACGAAAAAGTGTCATATGGGCAACTATGGCAGCGTACAAGTGCTAACGATTTCAACCCTAAAGGTTCCAACTTCGCAGCTTGATTTCCACTCTCGTCTCCAACGTAACAAACGAGTATAAGCACATACAAGCTTGATATGCCGAAATTAGAGCCCTCCAAAGCGGAGACATTTTCTGAAAATAACAACACTTAAATTGTCGGATCCTTTAAGAAAGTAGATCATTGTGATCGTGAAATACTAGGGAATCTAGAGAACTATGTGTGACTATGTGTATAATGTAGAAACTAGGCTTTAAAAGGCCGAATCTCTTAGCCATTAGCCTCATTAGCCACTTGGGAGCAGTGGATGTAATTATCTCCCGCGAGCACAGGGGTCAGCCGCGCCGGGCAGAAATTAGGTCACTGAACTACATTTCAGGCGCTCACTAAGCGCTTTTCAGCTCATCGGGAAGAGGGCTCGGTGCTGATCACGAATATGTGTTTCAATTTACAATGCGCTCAATTTGAAGAGCGCTACAGAAAAGCGGCGGAAAATGCGGGTTTTTTTTCGCTTTTTCCGCCCAATGACCAAAAGTTAAGGCCGGTATTTTGTATCTGTACATAGGACGTCCAAAAAAACCGAAAAATAACCAAAAAATTATTTTTTAGACTAATTTTTACCCGATGTTAATAGAACTTCGCCCATTGGCAACACTACCGTATACTAGGTAATAGATATTACAAAGGAGCCGAAACGTGGCTTCGAGCATACACTGGAGGGCGTCGACTAGAGCTCACGTAAGTACCCACTTTAAAAGCGTCGTCAACGAGGCTATGATAATCCCACTCATAGGGAAAAGAGAGCAGTAACCCATACTGAGGTCATCTAACAGTAATAGGTCATATCACGAACCTAGTCCTCAATCCTATAACGATAACGATTACTTCAATAACGGAGGAATTCGAAGCCCACGTGGATATCACGGACGCGATTCTCAAATCCCTAGAAATAACGCTTCTCACAATTACGTGTGAAATTATGATGACCAACATGATAACGGTCGATATTCGGAGTATTCTAATGAATTTCCGCACAACTGAGAAGTCAATGTGACGGCATAAAAATCTTTTGCATTCAAGATAACGCCCTATATTATAACGAAGGGGAACATATTCGGTTAGGTAAAGTAGACGAAAGTCACCAAAAAGACATTTTGTAGCAGAATCACGAAAACCCCTTGTTGGAGGTTACTTGAGCAGAAAAAATACCTTGCAGTAAGATTCACGTACGATTTTGCTGGAAGAAAATGAATAACGAAATAGCAAGTTTTGTTCTAAGCCGCGTCATTTACCAAAAGGTAAAGTCATAGCGATTTCGAAATATTTTTGACATTTTACAGAATATAACGATGTCCATAGAACTGATAAGGACATAGGGAAATTCGGACTATGATTACGACAGTGAATACACTCCCGCAAAAACTCATTTCGAGGTAACTTTAAACATTTTCACCAGAAGGTCGGAAAAATAACGATTGGTAGAATAACGATTTAACATAAACCAAATTCATAACGATATCTAATCAATATTTGAAGGAGCTATGCGGAGATACCAGTGCTCGAACTGGTCCCTTGGAAGAAGAGGTACCAGAACTCAGACAAGCACTCTTGACTTGTCAGGAGCAAGATGATGCGATGGCAATGATAGCGAACAAGGACTTAAACCTGGTCGCCAATGTGGGTCACGCCGACAAAACGTGCTCCAGAGATGCTATGGTCGACGGCTCTAGAGATGCGGTGGCTCCAAGCAAGGCCGGTGCCAGTATGCGGGCAGCGATTCGAGCATTGCCTCGAAAGCACATGATCCGGAGGCCCTATGACCTGGCCCTAGGCTTATGCACAAATTTCGCCCTGTGCGTACTGGAAGGAATCCTCTCTACGTCCATCGACCCACCATTTTAATTCATCATTGGAGTGAATATTTATTTTTTGTTGTTATTAAAAAATTATTGTGTTGTATATTTTTGTCGAGGTCTACAAATTCGAAAGGAAGGACATGTCACCGTATAGGGCGACCACCTCCGTAAGCCACGCCCCTACATAGGTTGGAAGGTTGGCAGTCTCCCTAACTGCATTCTTGCTAGTTGGTTGTTGTATATAATATAGACTAATAATAAAGGTTTGTAAATCCTCACTCCCAGGCAGGAGTATGACAAAGGAAAGCTTATAGATCAAAGGCGGTGAAGACGCTGAAGTTGGTCGTCAATCCCCGATCGACCTTCAGGATTGTCATAACATAATCCAATCAAACAAATTTTCAACCTATAACAATCTAACTAGATACAGGAAAGCTGATATTAATCAACAGAATTCCAAAAGCTAAACTACATCGGCAATCTTCTTCTTCTGCACCTCCTCTCTCCGTGCCAAATTGGCGGCCTAAAAATTTCAAACAGAAACCCTTACAGTCTCAAGTATCTATGCTCTGCCTAAGGAAGGCGAATAATAGAAAAGCTATGAGGATGAGCCACTTAGGTTTGTTGCTTCCTGCCTTCCACTGCCATGTACTTCCTAGAAAACCCTGGCATTATGCAAGCAGGAGCAAAATCTTGTCTCCTATACTTTCTTTTTACAAATTTAGTTTTGCTAGACCGGCGTACTTTTACTAACTGATGTCTATCATGCCACCCAAAACAGCACCTTCCAGACGTCTGTTTCGTGACCCTTAGGAACGTCCGTAAGCTACGAGAGTTGCATCCCTTTCTCCTTCTTGAAATTCAGTCGCCTCGCGCTGCACAATTTCGGACTTCGCGACTGCTAGTGGTTATTGAGGAGCAGGCGACGAGTGAGTGCTCCCACCCGCGCGCTGAGTCAGCTCATTCGGCCGGCAGCTGTCGGACCGCAGTCGGAGTGTCTCTTTCTCTGCGCTCTCGCCTTTCCGCTCGCCTGGTTGACCAGTGCCCCTAGACGGGTGCGCGTCAGGGATGAGCGGATAACGAAATTTTGAAAACCGGACAACGGATAACGGATAACGAACAAGCAACAAAAACTAGAGCTCGTTTTAAATTGCACTAATTTCAACAACAGACCCGGACTTGAAGCACTGTTAATCATAAGCAATTTCTAGACATTTCAGTGGTGTTTTTAAACGTTTTGCAGTCGCCACATTAACGGCGCTCTATGGGGTTTTCTGCCCATCCGTAGGAAGACAAATGCACGGCGACATACCCGCCTTTCACCTGTTTCCAAGGAGTCGGTTGGATTGTCTTGTTTAGCAGCCTTACTCTGCGCTTAACTTTTTTTTTCTCAATTAGAGCAGTTGAAAAATAGAATAGTCCTTGGAAGAGCAATTATTCCGATGTCTCTGGAAAGAAGAAGGCAGGAGACATCCAGCCAAACAAACTTTACATAACGATCTTGATCCTCACATGCTATGAACCGTTATTGTTGTTCCTGCCCGACAGCATCCAAAGATCCAAGGTACTTCAACGTGGAATTATCTGGGATGGATAAAATAACTTTTGGGTAGTAACTGCAAGCAATTGTGTACGGCAAACAAACACTCAAAGAGTTATGACATCCAGATCTTCTAGATCTGAGGAAGAATATCCGACCCATCCCTTCGGAGCAGAGGAAGAATATCCGACCCAGCATCAAAACGGAGGTGTTGCCTATGTTGCAGATAAGCCTTACGAAAAAACTCACACAATAAAAATCTACATGTTTTCAGCACCCACAATGATAACATTGTTTAGTTTATTGCTCTCCTAAAATTTTTAATGGAGAAGTTGCTTACTCATGTATTTGGATTAATCCTGTTTCTTCTGCTAGTATTCATTGCTGTACTGCAGTTTTTTTTTGTTGTTGATAATTCACCACAGCATACGGCTGAAGAAATACCATTACCGCCCGCAATCAAATCGATCATACTGCAATCGTGTAACCACAAATGATGCGATGGAAAGATCGGCGGTAAAAAATTCTTCCCAGGATGCGGCTCTCCACTTTTGACGATTGCTAGTAGCAGTTTGTATGCCTTCTTTGTCAGCACATGACTTGAGATGAATGAATTATGCTGTGCTAAGTAGGAGCGGGCCTTCTGTAAGGCTGGAAGTTAGATATCTTTAAAACTATATAACCTGTTCCTAAGTGAGGAAATGCCTCAACTAACGCCTCTGGTCTTGAAGGACTTCTGTTATTTCTGACGACCACTCTTACAATCGTCAAGGATCCATACAGTACACAGTCCACCCATCACCACGTCCAAAGCTAAGATTCGGCCAACTTGCTGTTCGTTATCCGGCCCAAAATCGCCGGATAACGAACAACAAAACGGATAGGCCAAAACCCCCCGGAAACCGAATAACGGATAACGGAGAACGGTTAATCCGCTCATCCCTGGTGCGCGTACTGCCAGCAACAGGGCTGGCGGTACACACGAATCCGCAGCTGGGTTCGGCGCCCTTCGAGCTCAGAACCAGGCTAGGAAAGGGACTCCAGGGTGGGTGCGATTGATTCGCACATAGGCGGACGCTCTGAGTCATCGCCCGCTGCCAATGGCGGGGCGACAACTCAAGGTGTCCGCCGTCCCTCCTAGCGAGATACAACACGATATATAGAAATCCGTGGTGAGAAATCGTTCTTTCAGCTGTTTTATGTTTCGAGGAAGGGTATGCATGGTCTCTAAGCGTCTGTGAACAGTCTTGCCGGCCCCTTCGCTCAGCTTTTATTCTGTTCAAGACTCTCCGCTCTTGCAACCAGGACTTAGAAGAAGTAGAGTAGGATCATGATCTCCCTGCCACGATTTAGGTAGGAAAACGTGCTCTCTCATCCCAGAGCTGAGTCGCTTGTTCGGTCGCTGCGCAGCAGGAGTCTCCTTCTCTGCGCTCTCGCCATTTCGCCGCCTTGGGTGACCTTTGCCCGTAGGCGTCGCCTGTGAGGTTGGGACGCAGAGAAATCGATGCCCTTGGTTGTCCTGTGCCCCGAAGCTAGATGGGATGAGCGGGATCCACTGAACTCGACACTACGGAATTGAACCAGGCGCGGAACGGCAGAACTCGTCGGGCTGAGTCCAGTTGCGTCGCTCCTGTGCGGTTTCGTCAATTGTCTGAACACAACCCTAGACGAGGGAAGCTTCAGAGTGCGGCACTCGCCACTAAAGTATGTAGGGAAGCACGGAGGAGTTTCCGAAGGCTCTAGAACCTCATTCTAACACATCTCGAATCGCGGCGAAGTAGAGGCCCCCACAGAGTTCTGCGGCTGCGCCGCGGCCCTATGCTTAACCACAGGGCAGAGACGCAGAGCTCGCCGCGGGCGGCGTTCCTGCCCTATCCTTAACCATAGCGACGAGCGGCGTTGCCGCAGAACTCTGTGGGGCCTTAATGGAAAGCCACGGCGGGACTGAGCATTTCACCAAACACGCCGTCGAAAGCGACGACGGTATGACGTAGTTTTAAGGTGCATACTTCCAACGCTGCCAAACTATGGGCTGTTCATACTTCGCGACGAGAGCGACTCGTCGCCAGCGCAAAACATGCAAATCGATTAAAACTGAGCGATCACCGCCGAAATCTGTACATATTCGAGCGCTCTCGTCGCCTGCTCATATTTCCGGGCGCTGCCGTTGCTCTTGTCGCTGCGCTTGCGTCGCTCTTGTCGCTGCCGTCGCGAAGTATGAACAATGCCGCAGCGCTCAGCTGATCACATCCCGCCGCGCGTGGCAGAATAATCAGCGGCAACTGCGCCGCCGCAGTCGCAGTGGCGATCGATATGCGCGATCTCCTCCCGGGTACTCCGCCGGCATGGCATACTTTTCCGCGCCGCTGTTTAGCGCGCGCCTTGCGCAGCGATGAGGATGGGCACTAATCGGTATCACCGACTGCCGCGTCGCGTCGTATCTACTGCCGCGCGCGACGTCACAGCACCCCTTAAGGACCTCCGCACACTTGCGGCAGCCGCGTACGCATCTTCCACTGCCGCGTGCTAGAATTCACGCGGCACTCATCCTGCTCGCTCAATCGCCAATGCGGCAACATGGCAGCCTTAGGCCCCGTGCATACTTCCTGTCGCCGCGATTCCATCGCGGCGATGAGTTTTGCAGAGCGACGCGAAAGAATTTGAATTTCTCTGTGCTCGACGCATCGCCCATCGCTCTGCAATGGGGCGCGACGGCGATCCGTCCAGGACCAAACGCTAAACACCGCGCGCGGCTCGAAAAAAGTATGCCATGCCCGCGATGGGCGCGGGAAGCCATCGCGCATGCCGACCGTTACTGTTGCGGCAGCCGCGGCGAGGTTTCCTTTGACTATTCGACCGCGTGCGGCGGACTGGTCATGAACTGAGCGCCGCGATGGCATCGCGGCGATGGAAGTATGCCCCCGGCCTTAGGCCCCGTTTATACTTCATCGCGTCGCGCCGCGACGAAGTATAAACGGGGCCTATAAGTGGCGTCGCGTCGCGCCGCGACGAAGTATAAACGGTGCCTTAAAGGATTTCTGCCGCTGCCTCGTTTGCGGCACCACGTCTGCCGAGTAGGCGGCACATCAGCGGCAGCCCGGGTGAGCTAGTTTTGCCTCGCGCGGCGATTCTGTGTCTCTGCCCCATGCTTAAAGATAGGGCTGCCGCGTTGCCGCAACGCCGCGATGGAAGTCTGCCCCCGGCCGGCCGGCAGAGTTAGCGATTTAGCACCGCTTCGGAGAGAGCAATTCTTACGGGTATGGACTTCGTCTTCAGCAGGTATCTGTAGGAATTCCATTGAGAAAGGGACAAGCGCCAGGAACCGAATCATTCAGGAATTGGCGGGCACCAAAATACCAGCATGAGGGCGAAAATAAAAGAAAACTGCGATTTCCTTAAAAACGCTAAGATGGGTGCAAGTTCGGTTCTTTAAATGTTTAACCGTCGTGAAAGGCATCAGCTTCTCTTGTCGCTTGAATTAGAGAAGTGTCTATGGCTCATACGTTACATTAGTTTTGAGGAACTATTTGACATAAACGTGTACAGATTGCTTCATTAATGGCGAAATCCCAAATAAGTGGAGTTTTGCGGTAGATAATTCAGAGAATTTCTTGGTCCTGGTCTGCTTTAACAAACCAATTCTTAAGGACCGTTTATACTACCACATCGAGCGACGCGACGCCACGCATTGTGCCCCCATTGGCCTTAAAGCAGCAATCCCGATTGCATATGTTGCTCCCGTAACGTAGTTACGAACCTGCGAGTGCAGCTGAAAACAAGATAGCCTAGTTCTCCGAATAACGGTACAAAACTGGGTCTTTTGCGTTCCTAAATAACGTTTTAAAGATTTGTAGCCAATTTTTATGGTAAGATTTTCATGTTCTTTAACGATATTCTTTGTGCTGGTGCCACCCACAGCATTTTAACTCTAAGGAGCACAACAACAGAACAAGAAGAGCAACAGAAATCTTCTCTGAAATCGATCAACAAATACTATAATCGTTTACTGACGAATTCAGCCTTTTCCGTTTCCTCCTTTAGCTCCAAAAAATCCGAAACATTAATGATGGATGTGCGTCCTGCTTTTAGTCCCCTTTTAATCAGCCCCTATCTCTCACTTGATAGAACCAAAGGATCATAGATCTGCTCGGCGTCACCTCACCAGACAGAAGACCTCATAGGTGTATGAGCGTTCTGTTATATTTACCTCCACTGACCACTTCATCACATGAACTTCAATCCGAACAGATGTTTATATCCCACCATATATGCCATAATACTCGCAGAAGCAAGCACTGGAAGTCAAAGCTGAAAATATGCGCGTTCCTGGTTTTCGTGTTCAGCAATCACTTTATAGTACTTTCTGCGGTCATTCCTACCAACGTCACTACTTGTCGGGTCCATGTCCTGCTTCTACTACCTGATGAGAAACCTGCATGTCTACACTTGACCGAGTCACGGAACGCATCAGGTCGGCGAAGCTGGCGCGGGACCGCGTCGCAGACGATGATATCGAACAGTGTCCATGCAGCGATGGGCGGTCACGCTTTCACGTCGGTCCGCAAGGTCGAGTTGACACGGGCGGTATTCATACTTCAGACGCCAGACGTGGGGCGTTGCACAGACAATCGATATTGATAGTTTAAATATCATCGCACCTCTTCGCAATTGAAGTATAAGGGCTGCCATCCGGAGCCAAGTGTGAACTCGTGAAGCACCAACTCCATCGTAGTTTCAAGGATACTCCTTGGGTTTCACGATTTGGCAAAAAGAAACACATTTTTATACTAAATGAGGGGTGGGGGTTCTCCCTATATGACTCGCTCCTCCCGTTGAGGCATACAAAAAACATACTTTGCCATCTTCGATTAACCAATATAAAAAGCTCGTTGGTAGTTACCTTAAGACTCGCTAATTCGCCCTTTCTTGTATTTTTGTGTTTATTACCAATGTGTTGTCTTGCTGGTCTTTATTTCGTCGGGTGTTGTCATACACGTATAAATAAATAAATAAATAAATAAGCGTATGTTATACCACCGCTCACCCCGAGCGATGCCCAATGATAAGCTCCCATATCGATCGTGCGGCGAGGTGAATCGATATGGGGCTCATCATTAGGCATCGCCCGGGTGAGCGATGGTATAACATAGGTCATACGCTTCAGACCCTTCTCTTGAGAAAAAAGAAAAGAAGAGAAAAAACTTCACAAAAAAAAAACAGAAATCAGACATTAATCCCATCGGTATAATCACGTACGCGCTTCATAAGCAACACAATACCTCGAGAAATTTTGGGCGATAGAACCCGTGCTCTGGACGGAAGCAGAGGGGATTAGGTGTAAGCGCAATTCCACTCCGGTTGAGTAACTGTCTCTACGTTGTCAGTAGCGCCCGCAGAGATAAGAATACGAACAATAGCAACTGTACGAAGAAAACGTCGCTAATTTACGTCGGGCGAGAACGGACTTCCCAGGCGGCCGTACTGCACAGTGTGATCTCCTAGCGGTGATCCGCCGGAGCAGGGATGCGCAAAAGAGCAAGGCACAGACGCTGAGAATTCGGGCCCCAAAGAATTAAATCCGGAGGTCGAGAGTCGGCCGAAGACTTGACAGCCGTCGCCCGGCCACGGGCACCTCGCAAGGATCGATACCCCGTCCGTCCCCGCCCTCCGTCTCTGCCCCGCACTGGCTCGTCATCCGCGCCCGGTCAGGTTGCGCGGCCACTCGCCCCCGCGAGCGCGGTTCCGAACGTGATAGGTTAGACTCCAGACGGAAGAGTCCGGCCTTTTCTGTGCTCTCCTCCGCTGTCGCGTCGCTGTCGCGGAGGAGATCACAGATTGGGCTAGGGAAGGGATTTTGGGGTGTGGCGAGTCACCAGACGCGAAACAAAACAAGGCTCGTGCGGCGAGACTGCGGTTGCGGGGGCGAGATGCCCGGAGACCTCGCCCGTGGCCTCGGGGACCGCCATCGGCCCGTGTTGCCTCGCCAGCCGGCGTTTTCTACGGCATGGTGCGACCCAGTTTGGGAGACCATCAGGGTGTGCGTAAATGAAATCCGAAATCTCGTAAATCGTAAACCTTAAGACGTAAATCCACCGTAAGGACGACGGTATCATGTTTCTTCAGTTTTTACAAGAATGTTTTTTGAACACAATACAGACAACAAAAATAACACACAAGAACTTTGAAAAGTAGAGAGAGAAAGCAGGAGCTGAAACACAAAGAAGGTGCGGTGCGTCAATACTTTTTACGCACCCTGTACATTCACATTTTTGTCCTGGAATTCGACTATCCTATCTTTTGTCACAGCTAAATTAAGCAAATACCACTCGTTGTGAGTCCGATGTCAACGCTAATTTCTTAAAGGGCAAGTGCTACAAAAAGCGTAAAGCAAGACGATACTTGGCCCTACATACTAGCCACGCTGAACCAAAATTAAGGGGAGTGCGCAAGAAGAATTGGCAATCTTCAACGTTCTGGACAAGTTTTGGTAATGAGAACTGCAGCTAAAAGATGTACTACAATTTGTATTCACCTAAACATAAAGTGCCCCCGAAAATGTTGTCACTACCTTATAGCTCACAAAAAAAAACAGAAAGATGGGATTTTTCTCATGACTGCCTACAAGACGTTAAACCATATAAAGGCCCCCACAGAGTTCTGCGGCAACGCCCTCGCCGCTATGGTTAAGGATAGGGCAGGGACGCCGCCGGCGGCGAGCTCTGCGTCTCTGCCCTATGGTTAAGCATAGGGCCGCGGCGCTGCCGCAGAACTCTGTGGGGGCCTTAAGGCTTTGACACTAAGCGACTAGGGGTGGGGAGGGGGGAGGTGGTCACTATGTAGGAGAACCCTACACAACGTTTTCTGTTGTACGAAACTAAAAATTTCATGCAATAGTGGTGTGTTCTACACCTGTGGTGAACTGAACTAGGCCATTTCTGATGTAATTTCAATTCAATATGCATTCCTACCAAAGCGGATAACCACGCAGTACAAGGTGACGGTGACCCCCCGAGCCGTTTTTCGCAGAGGCTTTGATGAAAAAAATAATAACTAACTAGATTTGCAACTTTTCGATCGAAAAGTGCTAGCTCAAACCGCCTCATTGCATTGAATCGCATCAGAGAATGATGCATTATTATGCAGCAATTCGATAACAATTTTTGCACCCTTTTCTCAACCGGTCACATCCTCGACGGTATGCAAGCCACACGAGAATTTTCGGATGATTGTGGAGTAATGCCTTTCAATCGAAACTAGATTTCGTCGCGTACCAGAGCTGCCTTTGCGCAGCTACTCGAGGCATTTTCACATTTCCACGGATTCATCACAAGATAGCGATCGTCGACCCAAGATGCACCATGCGATTCTCATTTTTCTGCATTCGACCTTAGCGGAGTTTGCATGCCGTTTCAGCGTTCCGATGAATTTTCTCGCACCTCTCGAGGACATGTTAGTCCAGCATCCGATGGAAGCATGGATGTGACAACAAATTACTTACAGGGTGAACCAAAATAACGTGGACAAGATTTTTTATCATAATTATAAAACAACCAACAATTCAAGAAAACGACGTCTAAATTACAACAATACAAACATTAGAGTTCATCATCTTCAAGTGTTTTCGAAGTGGCCTCCCTTGGAGCGGATGCAGAGGGCCAAACGTTTCGCGAATTTTTCGGCGATGGGCCACAGGTCATCAGGAGACAACCATTCCCACTCCTGGCGCGAGGATTCCTTCATGGACTCGAGACTGCGGTGGCGTTTGACGCCGACCCTAGCCTCTAAAATGCCCACACACTGTAGTCCATCGGATTCAAATCCGGAGAATACGGCGGCCACACCGAAGGGGTGATGAAGTCGGGAAAATTGACCTTGCACCACGCCTGCGCACTCTTCACCGTCCACTGGGCATCACCGAAGTGCTGGTGGGCCCAAGGAAGAACTACGGACTCAAGAATGTCTCGCTGGTACACATCTTCGTCGATTTTCACTCCTTTATCCACTAAACCAGGGGTCTTGCCGCTGGCACAGATTCCGCCCCAAACCATGACATATTGTGGGTTTTGGACGATAGCAGAGGTGCTTGGAGCCTCTGTGGACCACATCCTACCATTTTGCCGATTGTGCGCCTGCTCCACGGTGAACAGCTTCTCATCCGTGAACAGAATCTGTTCCCAGGTACGACCTGCAGCCCATCGTCGAAAAATTCGCGAGACGTTTGGCCCTCTGCATCCTCTCCAAGGGAGGCCACTACGAAACCACTTGAACGTGATGTGCCTTAATGTTCGTATTGTTGTAATTTAGTTGACGTTTTCTCGAATTGTTGGTTGTTTTATAATTATGATAAAAAAATCTTGTCTGCGTTATTTCGGTTCACCTTGAAGAAATGGTTGAAAGAGACCTTCTTTGGCCCAGACGAGAGATCGAATTCTACCTTGTTCAAGCACATTTCTGTATCGTTCATCCAAATGCTGATAAAAGCAGGACCATAAAGTATCCCACACGCAGTTTCTGCACCCCTGCGGGAGGGATCTACTGTCAAAAATTAGTCAAAGTGTACTCAAACTGGAGCGCGCTAGATGTGAGTGCCTGGCGAACAAAGATCACATTTACGAAAATTTACGATTTCCGACCCAAAATGTCGTAAATCGTAAACCGTAAAAAAAATTCCCAAAAATCGCCGTAATCTTAAATTTGTAAATCGTAATTACGCACACCCCTGGAGAGGATCAAGCGCAACTGGAGCGGTTGTTTCCCCGCCCTGAACCAGAAATCGCTCCAGCACTCCAGTCCATTGACCAACCCCCGAGCTATCGGGCGAAACTCAAGTCGCTCTGTCCGAAGCAGGGCTGCGTCCTCAATAATTTTTTCACTCTGAGCAATTTTTGTTGCAGACTGCGACGCGACGGGTTCGATCCAAAAAGTTGCGTCGAACTCCTTTCATGACATAACGAGTGATTGGTCAAATGATTTCAAAATGGAAATCAGAACATGTGTCCATGCACATCATACATATATGTGGGAGTATGCCTGGGTTTTTTGCGGCTAGACCGAGGCTACTAGTCATGAAAACAAGACTGGGTGGACACAGCCTTTGGCGACTTGCAGCGAAGTTTATTCATATACATATTTATATCAACGAACAGATCATAGAGACATGCGTTATATTTATTTATTTATCGCACCAGAAGTGCGTAAAAACCATGTACACATTGCCAAAAATAGATCCAGTACTGAAAAAAAACAAAATAAACCCTTTTCTGAAAAATCTTCACAGCGAAAAGAAATAAACAGAAAACAAAGGAACTTGCGAACAACATAGAGAGGCATAATACTAAAACGTGTTTAATACTCTGTTCATAGGCAGTAGAAATCCGCTATTCTTTTTCCCTTGCAGTGCCTTCAATCTACACTCGAAAAATTTAAATATTCGTAACAAATAAAACATACACTAGCAGAGTAAAAATAATGAAACTCCAACAAAATAGCAAAGCCAGAGTGCAACTATTAGGTTGTCAAGAAATAAATGAGCGTTTGCAACTCGAATATTCAAATTATCATAACTCAGCTTAGAATGAACTTTGTCCATCAAGGCAATAATGGTTAGAATCAGCACATCTTTTCCAACAAGAGCAAATTTATTTTAGCCTAGAAATCCGGAGTTCTGGAGGTCATGAAACGCTGATGTCATTTCGACATCATCTTGGTTGCTGAATTTTTTATCCTTCACAGGACGATCTAAATGCTTGAAAAAATGTTAATCGGTAGAAGACAGATCTGGTGAATATGCTGGATGTGGCAGGATTTCGCATCCCAATTCATCTGTTTCTGGACAACAATTTTTGAAACGTGCGGACGCGCGTCGCCGTCATCTTTCCATGTTCCGTCGACAGTTGTCACCGTCGGTAACCGAATACGAGAAACAAAAGCTGCAGCGTTTTCCTTCAACCGCCACCATTTGATTCTCGGTGGACCGCATCGCTCGACATGCCTCAGCCTCGAAGAGGCGAACTTAAGAGTGCATATCAGCGGACGATGCTGTGTGGCGACAGTCTCGTACGGCACCGCCTTCGCATCTGTAACCAGCTTTCGATCGCGTTGCTTCACAAAGATTAAGTCGATCTGTGTCTTGGTGCTCTGGCTATAGAACGACACCAGATGGGAGTCACGCTTTCGAAATATGGATCGTGATGATGAGGTTATGCGAGTCCGCATATCAAGGATTCGCTCACCATCAGCGTTACGTGCTCCATATCCAAAATCGCCGTGACAGCTGTAACCATCTTTCGCAATCCCCAAATGACCGTTGAGGTCACCTGCGATAACGACAGCGTCTCCTGACGGTACCTCTGCTGTCTTTTCATCAAGCAGGGTCCAAAACTCATCCTTGGCTCCCTCAGAGCAGCCTGCCTACGGAGCGTACGCAGAGAAGAAATGGTAAATACGCTATTCAGCAGCGACTCCGGCCTTCATCAAGTGGCCATTAAAACGTTCCACGCTTATAATCGCGTCTCGGAAACGTTCGGAGACGATTACACCAACTCCGCTGGTGGTCCTGGGACCGCCGCACAGATTGGCCTTGAAGCCTCGGCCTATGTCCCTCGACTTACAACAGGACCACCTCGTCTCCGCACCGCATATAAGTCGACTCGTCTTCGCTCCAGTGCTTCTGCTAACTCGCACGAGCGGCCTGTCAACGTACCCACGTTCAGCGTAGCTACGCGGGTCTGGCCTACATTACAGGACTTTGTACCTGCTCAGTTTCCCCCAATGCCGTCCTCGCATCAGGGACCCTCGCATACTTCTCACACTCGCCGGGCTCTGCGAGTGCGCATCGGCTCCCGCGGACGCCGTAGCATTATCTCGATACTCACTTAACGTCATCAACCATGTGATGTGACATGAGATCTCCATAGGCCCGCCTGCCACTAACCATAAGACCTGTCGCCTGTACTCGAATGTGCGTGATTAGCTTAGCTCGCAGAAGCGAACAGTTTCCAGTGGCACCATGTGGGGAACGGACATCGACATGTTATGTCTATTTCTGAGTACAATATATTGTTTCGCCCCTATGGGGTCGTTTAGTGTGCGCGCGACGCGCGACGCGATGCATTTGTAGTGACCAAATTGATCGAACGACGAGATTGATCAATTCGGCCACTACACGTGGCATCGCGTCGCGCGTCGCGCGCACACTATTCGAGCCCTATGGGTTACAGGGGCACGTAGAGCAGTCGGAGGAGGCGCCGGCTGTCGCCTGCACCGATACCAGGTTCCTGGTTCGGATTTCCCGCCCAGGCCAACCAAACCTTCGATCCCTCGGGGTCGGTGAATTGGTACCACACTTGTCTGGGAAGGATAAAGCACTGACTTGTACATCGGCTGGCCACCGCAGGTCATTGTATGGCCAAATACGCATTCAGCACGCCGCCACGACATCCTGTAGAAGTAGAATGCGCTGGCGCATCCCAAAGAGGATTGATTAACGCCGTCCTTTATCTTATCTTATCTTATGGGTTACAGAAATCGGACACATTTTTGCACTTAAGTGTTATGACGATCTGTTCATCCGAACCTGCCCTCGAAAACACCACAGTGAGTTTTGATGACATCAAGTGGACACTTTTGCACTAGTGCACTACAGAGAGTAGAAATTCTTCCCAAAATGTTCCACCCAAGACCTCAAACAGTATAGAACATCCTCATTCCGTCGTTCCGCAGCTCTATTATTGATTACTGTGCAGTCGGCATGATGCCAGCGCTGAACCAGAGATGTGATGGTCCCTAACGACTGTTGTTACGGCAACGGTTTGAAAACGTGGTACCCTAATAAAAACGTATTGTCAAGTATGCAGGCAGACAAGATCGACTTCTGCCACGTTTTGAGGCAAACAGTTGGCCCCATCGCAAAAGGTTCATGGAGCTATATCGAGCCCACGGTAACAAATTCAGGATATTTATTTATTTGTTGTGGCATAGACGAAAGTCTAACGGGAACAGCGTTAAAAACAACAACCAACAGTATATCACACGAAATGCTACGATACCTTAAATCAAGCTATGCAACACCGATAATATCCAGTCATCGAAGGATTCCCGGATTACCTATAATAAACCTTCCACGCGCTTGCGCAGACAGCATCGTCAAATCGTCGTAATGCCAAGCAACATGTTGAATTCTTTGAGAATTCTATTGGTTAGGAAGTCTGATTCAACCCGTGATTTAACAAGAGAGACCCGCCGAAGTTTGAGCATTCCTCTTATAGAATTCGTCAACGTCCCGTCAAAAAATTCCCATTGGTTGGTTGACAGCTTGACGAGAATTTCGTACATCATGGCAGCATCAGCAGTTCTTCTACGGTTTAGTGATGGGAGACCGAAAAGCAACATATGTATTAGCAGGATGCACCATGTGCGACACGTCGCCTGAGCCCGTATGCACGTTGCGAAACCTCTGGAGCACACCTGAGGGCGAATGTGCGTTACACAACTCCTGTAACAAGCCTTGAATCATGATGCACGCCGCTGCGAGACGTCGGCGTGGCGTCACGCCTTCTGAATCTAGATGCACGTTGCACAACTTCTGGAGCATGCGTTCTGAATTCAAACGCAGGATGCACTGCCATGAACCGCCCGCCCCCCCCCCCCCCCCACTCCCTATTACTCCGATGGGCAGACACGCCCCCCCCCCCCTCGGACAAGCAGACGCCTTAGCCGCTCATTTTATAGTAGGGTTATATGGTAGGATGTTAAAATATAATGCTTTATTTTCAAAGACGACTACAAAATACCAGTTATGCTGTCTGAAGCAATAGATCGGATACCCTTAGAATGCAAGTAAAGGAGTAAATAGTGGAACTGAGGAGCAATGCAAACTAAACTACGAAGCAAGAACGACTGAAGACAGAAGTAGACTCGAAATAACGCACAACATGGATTGGCTCTACGCAATAAATCGCACATAAAGAGAACATTAAAGCTGCCTACACTTTCGAAGCTTCTATGTATACGCACCTTTCCCATCAGGAGAGAACACATACGTTATAGACCAATTCTTCTCGAGTACAAATACAAGTGTATAGCTGTCACTCAAAACAACATCTCAGGTGGCTCCCGGATGTCCTTACAACTTCGAATCTTGTATGTTCATCACAGGACCTTTCCACTGTTGGAAAACGAGCCTGCAATCCTGCTTGCCATAACAATTTCGTTACGTAGTACGTGCCACTTCACAAAGTGCTGGTCGATAGCATTCTCAGGCTGTAGTGCCTAGACGTTTGCTTTTCTGTTTGCTTCTTTGTTTTTCAGATCCACAGCAAGCTATGGTTCCTCAGTCTGTAACGGTAACCTTGACTAATCACTGAACTGAGCAACCGAAGAAGAGCGACTCAACATACCTTAACAACACCACCCAAGAACAGATCCTTATGGTTGGTTGAAACGTCCTCTGCAGAACTAACACTCAAGCGGACCTTGACATCCGACTCACTCATGGGAGCTGTGACATTCTCTTCGTCAAGCTTCTTTTCGTGCATTACCCGTCGCCGTTTTCCGAAAATGTTCTGATCGAAGCATTCTGAATGTCAGTACAATTTACAATTTTCGATAGGAACAGTGATCAATTCATTTCATCACAGAGTTCTCCCTTGAAGCAACCACCCACCAGGGCCTTCACTTTGGTTCAAAGGCGAAAAACTGCCATCTACGAAGTGTCCAATATTCGCAGGTGTGATTAGAAGAGACTCCTGAAAAACGAATATGAAAGGAACATCTGGTACGCAAGATAGCGTACTGTAGAAGACTACGCTTTCACGTAAGTGGAATCACCTCTAGCTGTCTTGCATGTGTGTTGAGTGACTCCAAAAGGTGATGCGGAATTTCGAATCCTTGAGACAAGAACCTCGTATAATTGCCTTGGCTCGGCAGTCCACCGACCGCCTTCGTAACTTCGTCAGCGATGCACGTGGCCTAAAGTGATTTCGCTTCCTTCTTCTATCCTTCCCAAATTAGGCGTATGGTTGATGTCTAGGGAACGATGTTTATTCACCAAAGTTTGAGGCAGTCACAGCTCGTTGCCGTCTATGGCCGTGGGCGGCACAGCCGATAAACACGCGCGTGGTATCACGAATGACTAGTGCTGCTTCGCACAAGAGATGGGCGGACTTTTTTTTTGGGTAAAGCGGAAGACGAAAAACGGAACGCGAGCTTTCAAAAATGGCCGGAAACCGGAATTTGAAACAAGGGCACGGACATCACACATAATCGCCATTTCTTCAAAGTGCATCTGAAACGGCGTCAGAACCTGCTTTTATTTCACTTTTTCCTACGCAGAACTTCCAGTGCAGCAGAATCTTCGCAAATTAACACGCATCCTCATCATACTGTTATTGTCTTCTAGCTACGATCGTTGTGGCGTTGAGGACTATGAGATTTCGAATAATTTTTACGTGCATGTTTGCACTTAGTTCTATTCCAAGAACATCACTGCGTTTGAAGTATCCACTGACCGCATCTCTGTAGTGTTTCCGGCACACCATTTTCCGCTTGCTGTAGCACAGATTGTAGGTGAGTCTCGCTCGTTCAACATCCAAAGACTTGAACAGCATCAGGGCGGCCAACATTACGCCGTTCAGCTGCTTGCTGGACGACGACATGCGACCCATCACGATATCCACAATACAACCGCACAGAACGCAACGGAATCGTACCAAACTTCTTCTCTGCAAATTTGAACAACATTAGGCAAGCAGTGAAAACTCCAGATCCCATGGCAAGAAGATCACAGCTTCGAAGACATGGAAGATGTTCATGAGAAATGCTGACTTTCTGGCGTCTCATACATGGTAGACGGGACGATCGTCTTCGAGTGCTCGTGTATCTAGGTCTGGAGGGAACCGTTGCCATTGACTGGGCTTTTTCGAACAGCCAAAAAATCGTCCTCCCAGGTCTGGCCCCGACAGAGTGGGAGTTGCGCGCAGCTTAGTTTGTTGAAGCAGACATGCTATGAATATAGAACTGATTCCTATAATGCATAGAATGACTATTGTCGTATAGTAAAAATAAGGGCTTCTTGGAGCATCCTTCAAACCAGTCGGAACGGGTTCAACTTTTTTACCGAATGTAATGGCGCGACAGATTTTTTCGATACTTCAGCGAGCGATATCCTGATTCGAAGCTGTGCCCTGTGAAAATTCTATGGCTATTGCTAATGATAATTAAAACTTGTTTTAATGTTTACAAGAACCTTTACAGTGTATAAAGATTTATTAAAGTGCTCTTTGAGTCGATCACGGAGACGTAACCGTATAACTGCCCCTCACGGAATTTCTCTACCTGAAAGAGGCAACATTGTAAAGTGAATGCATATTCCATAAAATTTCGAGCCCAGTGATCTTCGATATGATCAGAGCAGGTTCGATTTTTGCCTCGATTTTTTCGGCAAATGATGTAAAACTGTATCCCCCGATCACGTTCAGCCGTTAGAGAAAACCTAATTTTCTAAATAAACATTGTGCAGATGTTCCGCTTGAAATTTTATTTGGTAAAATTTTACCTCCATAACCGTTCCAGTTACAGATAGAAAAACACTTGTTTTCACATTTGGTTTCAAGATTCTGTTAAGTCTAAGAAAAGCCCATTCCCCTCTTTCCTGTTATTCAGCACATCGAACGAAAATTACACGAAGACATCCACCCTCTTATTCTCAGTCCTATGATACAATTTACTGGATACCGGATAACAAGTTGGACGGCAAAAACGATGGGGCAAAAAACATTCTGAAAACTTTCGTCACTCTACAAATTGCTGTGGTGTTATGGCCGACCAGTCTGTAGTTATAGAAGCAACAAAGGCGGCCACTGGAAGAAGCAATGCCTCGCCTAAGTTCGAAAGGCTTCCTTCGCTTAGGTGTGACCTGCCACGAATGTTGCTCGAGAGTGGTGCGAAATTAATTAATTTCACACAAACCACACTCGACTGGTTATAACGAAACCGCCCCATTTTGTGCAACACTTTTATGAAATGCTTTCATTTGGCCTCTAACAACTCGTTCGGACACAGTCAAATTGTAGTTAGGCTGAGTATGAATTAGAAAGATAATACTCTTACTATCTCAGAAATTTTATATCGAAATGACCTTAATGGAATCAATGTTTAAAGGGATGAAGAGTTTATGTACACAGTGAGCAATATTGACCAAATGAACTTAATTGATGGTATACATGAATCTAAATCATGGGCTCTTCTCGATAACAGATTTATTTCAGAAATAACATGCTCTCCTTCCTTATTTTACAGCCAATCGTGGAATTGTCATGTTTTTTTTTGCTAATTGATTTTGCCCTTTGTTGTTGGCTTAAATAAAATGCTATATAGTATGTAATAAAGGCTCGAAATTTTATAGAGTAGAGATTCAATTTCTAACGTAGCTTCTTTCGGGTAGAAAAACTCCGTGACAAGTCAAGTATTCGTTTACGCCTTATCGAAACGAAGAGCGCTTCAATAAATCTTTGTGAACTGTAAACAGATCTTGTCAGTCTTAAAATACGCTCTTAATTAACATTGGTGATTACCATCGAAATTGTACAGAGTACAGTTGGAAATCAGGATGCCGATCGCTCAGGTTTAGTGCCATGACTTCCGTTGAAACCGGCAAAAAAGAATCCGTCCAGACTGGTTTGAAGAGTACCCAAGGAAACCTTCATTTTTTGACTATAGAACAATCAACATTCAACACATTATAGGATTCAATTCCGTATTCATAACATGCCTCCCTCCTTCACCAAACAAAACTGCGCGCACCTTACCACACCGGCAGACGATTTTAAAAAGATAAAACCGCCAAAAAAGCTAAAAGAACAAAAACTGACAAGAAGAATGAAGAAAGCTATATTAGGGTCGTAAGTTTTCAGAAAAATCGAAGCCCATGCTAGACCCTCGTCGTAACCGGCTGAATTCTAGGGAGAATGGAAAAACACCAAGTGTACCCATACCTGGTCGGAGTTCTTTCCAAGCCCAGGACGGCAAGATAATACGCTATACGTTTTCTTCGAGTGAGGATGACCCATTAGGCTACTCTGGCGCGAACGGCACCAGTAGTGACTCCGTCAGCGCCCATTCAAGGATATCGATGACCGGGCGCACGATACTGACAGACTTGTGAAAAGTGGTGATTGACAAAAGGCTCAAAAAGTGACCTTGTTTTGGACAGACTGAATTTTAATTCCAGCATCATCCGTAAAGCCGTACGGTTCGGATGTGACGTGAGAGCTGGAAGTTTCCTCACAGAACGGACTCGTTCTCGATGAGATCCTCTCAGCTCGCGTAGGCCTCTCTGACTCGGAATCGCTGCTGCATTCGCGTTTGGGCCTCACGCTGTTCGTGGCTTCATCTGAAAACAGTGCGATGAAAAGGGAATGCAAACGTCGTCAACCTAAGCTGTCAGGTGAAGGACCGCTTCGATATTTGCGGTTCGGCCATCTCTTAGATCGGATTACGGGGGGAGCCACACCGTTTTCCAACAAAACCTCCCAGAAACTGTAGAGGGAGCCCCGCGGATTATTTCTGATGGTTTGCATGACAGCTTAGATTGCAGTTAAAGAAATGACCACACGTACTGCCAGATGAGGCAGCTACTGCCTTGGACGCTTCGTGAGAAACGCCCTTCCAGCGGCGTTGAGTGCTCTTTGTGATCCAGCACATGCCGCAAGCCACGTCCACAGTCGGTGTCGGCGTGCCCTCGTCCAGATAGAGGCGAGCGTAGCCACCAGCTTTTGCGTCGATGGCAATGCCACACACCGGACAACAGCGGAACAGAGCGAAAAGCTTCTTGCACTCCACGAGGAATATCTCGTCAAGCAGTGCTGGTACAGTTTTGCTGAGCGTTGGAGGCGCTTCAGATGAACTGAGGTCGTACTGGGACAACGATGCCATTGGGAGATCCTGTAAAGTCCTCGGCATTGATGAGCAGGCTACGGTATGTTGGTTGTTGATAGCAGTATTTTAGCAGTTGTCGCGTGCACGAGGTAGCCGGTCCTTGGTTCGGATTTGCCGCTCAGGCCAACCAAGCCTCCCATCCCTCCGGGGTCTGCGAATTTGTAAAAGGATAAAGCAATTTGTGGAAGGATAAAGAACTGACTTGTCCATCGGCTGACCAATAGGTCATTGTGGTTATGGTGAAATACGCATTCAAAATGCCTCCACAATGCAACGTACAAGCAGGATGCGTGGCGCATCCCAAAAAGGGATTGACTAACACTGCCCTTCATCCCTTACCCAATTATCCTTTATGCGGCGCACCTTGAAAGTAGGAATTTAGACTGTGGTGAGAACTTTCACGATTAAGCAACAGGGTTGACTCTCCGAAGATATGCAGCAGAAAAATGATTTTTCGAATGCATAAAAAGGATGAAGGACAACGGTTGGCGTTAGTCGATCCCTTTGCGGGATCAGCCACGCATTGTACTTCTAGTGATATCGGGGAGGCAATTTCATTTATTTATTGGACGCATCCACGAATTTCCCTCGATAGAGAGCCTTCGGGCTCTCTTATTAAGAGGGATCTCGGGCTGCTTGTCGCAGGGCCACGTGGCGCGTCCCCCGGTGGTGGATAGGGGAACTAAACGCGAACCAAATGCGACCGTGTACTGCCCAGAGACGCAGGTGGGATGCAGGGGATGGACTCCTTGCTCCTGCAGTGTCGGGTCGACGCGTTCCTTGTACGTGGGAGCGGCATGTTCATGCACAGTGTACGTGGATGTGTTTGCGCCTGTGCGGATTGTAACTGTGTCGGCTCGGCCAAAAGCTTGCACTCGGTAGACTGGGAGTACATCGTAAGGCGATTCGAGGCCGCCTCAAAAGTCTCGCCCCGTCCCTTCGGGCAGTCTGGCTGGCTGCCCGGAGTTCTTCGCCCGCACGACAGAGCCGACTAGCTACCCGTGTGTACTCCAGTCAAAAACAGTAGCACTAAAGGGCCTCATTCCCCTGACCCCGAAAGAGCCCCCATTTCTGCAGAGATGGGAAGGACGAGTACGGAGAGGCTGCTAAAATCTCAGGGCCTAACCAGGCTGCGCAAATTGAGAAGGACTAGGATGACGATCTGTACCTACAACGCCCGCACACTTGCATCGGAAGCATCCGTCGAGGACCTGATGATGCAAGCCAGGAAGATCAAGTACGACGTCATCGGACTGACTGAGACGAGAAGACACCACCCCTACACGCCGCCTACGACTCCGGAGAAGAACTGTTCCTCGGAACATGCGACAGCAGGGGAGTAGGCGGCGTTGGTGTCCTCGTCAGCACGCACGTGGCCATGAACTTCGATTCGTACGAGTATCTGACAACCCGAATCCGACGTCTGCGACTGAAGCGATGTGGCTCCGTGCCAGCTTTGACTGTATTCGTCGCGTATGCCCCAACATCCGACTACGACGACGAAGAGGTCGAAGCCTTCTACGTGGAGCTGGAGAAGTTCTATAAAGAAGATCACAGTTTCTACAAGATGACCGTCGGCGACTTCAACGCCAAGATCGGGCCACGAAGGTCGTCGGAAGAACTTCACATCGGAACCCACGGTTTGGAGTGGAACGAGCAAGGTGAAAGGCTGTCTGAGTTTATCATGTCGACCAAGACCATCCATGGAAGCTCGCAGTTCCAGAAGCCTCCCTCCCTACGATGGACCTGGGAATCCCCCGGTGGCCAGTTCCACAACGAGATCGACCACATCATCTTCAACCGCAAGTATTGCCTGACCGACGTTTCCGTTGTCCCTAAGCTCTACACGGGATCGGACCATCGTCTCCTTCGCGCAACGTTGCGCTTTTCGCGTCAAGGAAAGGGCCGTGAAGTTCAAGAAGAGGAGTCCCAGAACGACCATCAGCTGGGACATGTACACCTCTCTTGCCGGCCTTTGGGAAGATACCATCATGGACAACATCGACGAGGAATACGACCACTTCGTGCACCATCTCCGCGACAGTGCTAAGGAAGCCGAGAGCTTGAAGACCACCAAGAGACGCCTGTCTCCGGAAACTCTCGAGCTGATACGTCATCGTGGAGCAGCACGAGCGTCAGGCAACTACCAGCTGACGTCTGCTTGTGAAGCTATGCAGAGCGGCGAGGCGGAATTGTTGGCTGAAGCTGCAGAGGCAGGTTTGAGCATCCGCAATACCCGCCGGAACTTCGCCAACTTCATGCCCAAGATGACCAATCCGACGTCCTGATGGAAGCGTCAGCTCTTCCAGAAGAAACATGGAGAAGGTCATCCACGACTTCTACTCCGATCTCTTCGATAGCCACGTCCACCTGCCCCCACGCCATCTTCCGCAGGATGGATACCTTAATACCTGTATGTGGTCGATCGTCCCCTCTGTTCTCCCTTCCGAGATCCGACACGCCATCTCGTCGGTGAAGAAACGTACAGCAGTAGGATCAGACCCGAACACCTGAATGGAGAGGATTCAGCACGATCGACCACATACACACCATTACGAAGCTCATCGAAGTGTCATGAGAGTACAAGCTGCCGTTGTGCCTTACGTTCGTTCATCGACCTGAAGAAGGCATTCGACTCCGTCGAAACTGAAGCGTTCCTCGAAGCCCTGCTCACTCAGGGCGTTCCTACTCAGTACATCAGAGTCCTTCGAGAGCTGTACAGTGGATTCACGACCAAGATCTCTCCATTTTACAACGACGTTGTCATCGACGTGAAGAGTGGGATTCGGCAAGGGGATACCATATCCCCGAAGCTCTTCAGCGCCGCCCTCGAAAACGTCATGCGCGAACTAGAATGGGAGCACATGGGAGTGAAGCTCGACGGCCGGCAGCTGCAACATCTTCGCTTTGCTGACGACATCGTGCTCATAACACCGAGCATCAGTCAGGCGGAGCGAATGCTGGCCGACTTCAATCGTGTATGTGGGAACGTTGGACTGCAGCTGAATCTTACGAAGACGACGTTCATGAGAAACGGACAAGTTTCTGATGCCCCATCTCGCTCAACGGAAAGAACATCTCCGAATGCTCCAGCTACGTGTATCTGGGCCGCGAAGTCAACATGGCCAACGATCTAGCGCCGGAGCTGAGCAGGAGGAAACGAGCGGCTTGGGGAGCTTTCAAGAGCGTCGAAGAAGTCGCGAAGAAGACGAAGAACGTCCGACTCCGTGCCCACCTATTCGACTCTACCGTTCTTCCTGCCCTAACATACGCCTCAGAGACCGGGCTATACAAAAGCAGGATGAACACGCGATCAGCGTCGCGCAGCGTGGAATCGAGAGGACGATGCTCGGAGTGACACAACTCACGCAAGTGAGAGAAGGCCTCCGGAGTTCCGAGCTTCGCCGACGTTCGAAGGTCAGAGACGCTGTCGCGTGGGCCAAGTTAAATTAGGTGGGCCGGCCACGTAATGCGATTCGCAGACACCCGCTGGACGAGAGTCGTCACAGAGTGGATTCCGTGGGATGTCAAGAGAACACCAGGACGCCCACCAACGCGTTGATCTGACTTCTTCGTGAAAGCCCTGAACGACCGCTATGACGCTCTTCGTGTCCCTCGAGCGAGGAGGATCCATTGGAGCACTCTGGCACGCGACAGGGACGAATGGAGACGCTACTGGCGCCCGCTCGAGCAAGTCATGATCAACGGGACGACAGGTGATACAGGTGATTGGACGCATATATTACATATGCATGTAAGAGAACAACAATAAACAATCCGAGGAACGACGTTCAGCGACTCACAATAGAACAAAAGAGAACAGCTAATAAATGTAATAAAAAGTGAAAAAATCGAACAAAAGAGGAAGGAGACAAACCAGGGAATGCCGTCAGCTTCCGAACTTCAGATTGAGACCTATATCACGTGAAAGAGCTCGAGACACTCATCACAGATATGTAGACCAAATTTGCTAAATGAATCTTCTAAGCGAGTTATGGCCGGCGGAGGCTGCGATGTCTTCCATGTTTTAGGTGCGCTCAATCAACGTTGGGCGCAGTATTGCGCGGAAATCAGCGGTTCGGCTATCAGCGTCGTTAGCAGCGGCGGCGATGCAGTGGTAGAGTGCTCGCTCCAAAGGATTGGGTTCATTGGTTTGGTTCCCGCAGCTGACGGGTTTTTGCATTTTGTTGTCCAATTGTTTGGTGTGGTGTTGAACTCGAAACCGAGATAGTACACGCTTTATTGACGACTAACGTTTCGGCGATGTCGCCTTCTTCAGAGTCTGAAAAGTCCAAACATATGCTGAAGCTACCAGGCCAAACATCGCCACGAACCTTGCGAAAATTCAAAGACCCCCCGAACAGCAACCCTTCCGGCAGAGAGAGATGACAGCAGCCCAACATTTAGAACACCCGAGAGACCCCACAAAGTGAAACTGTCTAAAAGGCGAGACTGAGGTAAGGGGTGAGCTCGCGGGTTATATAGACGCATTCCCCCGCCGATTCAACCTCGGGCTCTTGGCCTGTATCCAGAACCCCTCCAGGGTTTTGCGCGCGGCGGTATGGGCCTCCCGTGCTAGAATTTTGAAAGTGACCCCAAAGTCGGCGCCGTTATGGTCGTTTACCCTGTGGCAGCCCAAAGCAGTTGATGGTCGTGACCTGCTCTCCCCTTCCAGGTGTTCTTAACGCGGACGTAGAAGGGGCGAGCTGTTTCACCGATGTATTCACCTCCACAGCTGTTGCACCTTATGAGGTAGACAACCCCCGAAACCATGCAGTCTCCTTCGTTGCCTGCAGGACAGATGGCGCAATTTGGGGTTCGTAACTCCTGTCGTACAGGCGGTTGCGCACTAAACGACTTTTCAGGTTAGCGGGAGGTGTATCTACCACTCTGACATCGTCTTCCAGTCCCGCCCTTCTAACGCACTTCCTAATAGAAGTGCTGACACTGTCTGAGACGAAAGGGATGACAAACGGGATTTTCTCGTCAAATGAGGAATTACGTGAGCGATTGCTAGTGCTACTTCGCTGATGGCCAAAGAATGTATACCCATTCTTGGCAGCGATTTGGTGAGCAAGCGCTAGCGATTCTTGCGCTCGTTTTCCCCAGAAGATACCCTGCTTGCTGTGCGGAACATATTGCGCACGACAGATGTTTTGGTCTGTGT